>JAZKJV010003338.1:0-349710 GCA_037367405.1 Ottelia alismoides | reverse complement strand
TAGGGTGAGCCCATGCATATCTCAGGGTCATATAAGAAATACTTTTCTATGGTGAGATCTGCGAAAAATGAAATAGTGGGGAGAGTCTCTGCATGTTCGTTCTCAATTGACTTGATGTTAGAGCATTCTTGTGTCGAGTTGATTTGATCAAGGTAGTCAAAGAAGGTTTCGGCTGACTCAGGGTGCGCCCATGCATAAGTCTCAGGATCACATGAGTCATATATTCGATTTTCCATGATGAGAGCAGCTGGGAATGGAACAGGGGGAGAGTCTCTAAACCAGTAGTCTCATCAACAACCGATATCTTAGGTGTAGCAACGGGGTAGGGCTCTTCTACCGTTTGATGGTTACTGCTGTTGAGGGCTTCATGGGGTTGCCTCAGAAAATCGTGGTTCCTCAAAGACTTGTTGAGATCGAAGTGCTCCCAATGTTGTAAAATTGATTTCCCGAGTCTCACACTCAATAATTGCCTTAGCCAATGCCAAGAATGGCATTCCGAGAATGATTGGAGACTGAGTGAATTCCCCTTGGTGCTCAATATCAATGACCGTGAAGTCTACTTTAGCGGAGCACCTTGGAATGTAATGATGACCGAAATGGTTCCTCTCGACCACGTTATCGAGCGATCAGTCAATTGAACGATCTCTCATTTCTTCCAAATAGGTCCGAGTTTGATATCGTTAAATATAGAGGTTGAGAGGATATTAATTGGTGAGTCATCATCAATTCGAGCATGCTTAAATATTGTCTTTGATTATACAGTCAAATCTGGGCAACCGCTTCACTATGCGGCTCTTGGTTTTTCTCCTCAACACCAAGGAGGTGGTCATTGACAAAGTATATCTTTAAGTCTTTGTTCTTGTCCTGCCCGACTTTTTCATCATTAATTTGTCCATTACAAATCCTTTAAGGTCGGGGAAGTGTTCAATGTCCTATATAAAGGGAAGTTTAAAAATCAATCTTTTCTCCAGTGCTTCCCTGAGAGCATGATCCAAATTCGCAGTTTCAATTTTTTATGTAATTTTCGAGATTTTCAATTTTTTGGTTGTTTTTTAATATTTCAATTTTTTTGGTATTTTCTGTGTGGTGTGTGGTTGAATTGTGTTCCTCGGATGCGGAGGAGCTTAGATATGCTGAATCAGATTCATAGTGATCCCTAGGGGAATAGTATGCAGAGATGTCGCTGTCAGGATCGTCTCTAGGGTGAACATATTTTCTAGGTTTCTGAATATCCTCAGAATTTTCAACATGAGATCCAATCTTTTCCTCATCCATTTTTATATCCGAGCTACCATAGAGTAAAATTAGTCGGTCGACAAACATTCTAAATCTATCCTCTATTAAATCAAATCTCTTATTTATCCTCAAAATATCATCTTCAAAATAAATTTCATGATCAATCATAGGAGCAGCCGGTGTGTGTTCTTATTTTTGAATTTCATCTTCCATTTTCTTGTATGATCGGAGAGGAGATTCTCTTGAAATATCCAATATATGATTGTCATTTCCTGAAAATTTCTCATCAAAAATTATGGAAAGAGTCTGCTCAGTGGAAGGATTTTGCGGGAATCTGTAGATCTCATACTCAGCATGTCGTGACTCAGGCATGTAATGCTGGTTTGAGTAGAGTCTACTTCTATGGTCATGATTGATCGTATCCTCAAATAACTGAGTCATACAGGGTTCATATATGCCGATATCATCTGTCTGGTCCTCTGTATGTATAGGTTGATCAAAGGAGTGGTACTCGAGTTGGTCAATAGGACTTTGATCATCACAATCAGTCCAATGATGATGATCATTAAGTGCGGGCCTCTCCTTGTGGTTTGATCGAGCCATCACATTAATCCCTATGGTCCAGTCTGAATGCATTTCCGTGAATTGTGGACCTGTCTCAACAAGATTGTGAGGAAAGAATCAAGGCGGTTGTGTTTGGTCTCTCGGCCAATCACGAGTCTCGATGTTTTGCTCTTCAAATGGTTCTTGGGTTGTAGAAAGAAATTTAGCATAAATCGGTCCATCCCAAGATGGCAGTGCGGTCACAATTGGTGGAGTGGGAGAATATGATGTTGGCGTGGCTTTGATCTGATGATTTAAGTATAGTGGCTTGGAATTCAACGAGAGGACTGGATTCATCCGAGAGTGAAAGTCTCCCGAAAATGTTGGAGGATTCTGGAAAGAAGAGGGTTTAGATGATTTGTGCATGATCGAGACAAATTCATTTTCGTAATACAGATCAGATGGGTACTCGGACCATTGTCCTGTTTTTGTCAAAGGAGGTTGATGATGAATCGACATTGTTGATCTCGGTATAGGATATTCAAAAAAATTATCAAGAAGATTGATGGCATAAATGTACGGCTTTTGATCTTCGAAATCGGTTCACGCACACCAATACAAAAACAAATCAAACCCCAGGTTCACCAACTCACACAATGAAGCCGCAAGAGTTCGGTAATTATCTTTTCAATTTTAGTTGGTGATAAACAATCTTGGAAAATATTTAGCGAGTTGTTAGGTGCCGAAGATTTTCTTAAAGACTGACCCGAATTCTTACGACTAGTTGCACCTACTTTCAACCAGTATAGGTGTAATTACGGACCGTAAAACGGCTACCCGTGTTACTTAAGGACGGAGCCTTACGCAGTGTCCTTTAAACCACCCACTCTGTTAAGGAAATCCGGACTGTTTACCGGCTACCCGTAGATCCTCACTGAGAAGTAACTAATCGTTATTATAGAATCATTAGTCAATACGAAAATTCGATTTTGGGATCTAACCTTAAGTGTCGTCTCTCGCTCACTCAGACAAATAAATGCATCCAAGGTCGGGATTGCTCTCCCGCAAAAGTTCTTGTGAGTTAATTAAGTCAGTTTTTCTTAGCAGTTCCAGTTTTAATTTGGTGATTACTGAAAAATTAGATAAGCAAAAATACACGTCTACCGTCGAGTGCAAATTTCCTTTTAAATTATGTGATAAAACAGGAGGGAGAAATTCGAAAAAGCCGATGCACATGAAAAACGATGATATATGCTCAGATAGAAGATTTACAATGATTCCTCACAATCTCCATGTGGGATGCAATACAAGAATTGAAATTTTAATTTATATAAATGCAAGTCGATGAAAAACGCACCTAGCAGAAAATTCTATTAGCCGGGAAGAAATCAGTTGAATTTAACTAAGTTGAACAATCTATTATGTATCTCGATTAACGTGCAGTGTGGTTTTAGGTTCTACGAGCACAATCAAAATTTTAAAAGCTCTAATAGTCGTATGTGCAGGTCTATCCTAAGTGCCACTCAAGTCGGACCCGACCCTCACTGGAGAGTGAAACAGGCCACGACACACCACAGAAAAAGATTGAAGTCTTATTACACACGTGAGAGTCCAAACGGACACCGCTATAAATGGCCAATCAATTACAAAATTTAAACTTACAGAAAATTAAATTCTAGACTCTATGCTCTCTCACGACTCGACTCGATCTTAATTTAATTGCGGCATTTCTGGCATCGGTGAAGATGCATCAGTTTTGTAAGAAATCGCTCTACATTCGTCGAGTACCTCGCAAGAAAAATAAGAGAGAATGTAAGAGAGTGGCTCAAAAATTTATAAAAAAAATAAAGACAGAAATAAATGCGGTAAAAAAATAAAAAATAAAAAATACATGCAAAAAATAGAATTTTTACAGTAAAGATTCGGGAGTCAGACTACCCGAATAAAGAAAACAAAATAAAATTTTTTAAACAAAATCTAAGCTGTTTGCCTCCCTAGCAACGGCGCCATCTGACGAGTCGCGAAAATGTCCTAGTTTATTTGTGTGAATTATCGAGCGTTTAAATTAATATTGTTTTGTTGTAGGCGGGCAATCGGAATCGGTCAAGAAATAACTACAAGAAATTTAGTCAATTTTAATCATTGCGGTTTTATATTTATTTTACTTGGGCAAGTCCCAAGGTCGAACTCAAGGAGGCAAAGGAACAACCTAGAATTTTGTCTATCAAAATTTAGCACATGATTTTCGAGGCAGTCCTTTTTTGGGTATTTTTTAATGCAATTTTGGATGTAAAATATAAATGTGGCCACTTTAAGGGACTAAAATGTAAAGATCAATCAAACGATGTCCGAAAAATATGAAACTAGGCCGAGATGACAATTATGATGAAATGAATGTACTGTAATTTTTTTAACTTTTTGATGCAAGATAAATATTTTATGGATTTATGAATGCAAACACAGTGAATTTCAATTATTAATTATAATAAATATTAAATCTATCTACTTTCAAGAGATAAAATTATCTAAAATCTATCACAAGGTGATGGATCTTAGAAAAATCGTAAACCTCAAAAATACAAGATTTAATACCTATTAAAAAATTAAATATTGAAATATACAAAATGATTTTTATAAGGCAAACTATGCATGCAAATACAATTCTTTTTGGGTATGATGAAATACAACTAATTCTACAATCCATGATTTTTCGGTAATTTTCAGAGCTATGGTTAATTAGTTATCAATTTCCAAACTCAGAATGGGTAAAATATGCAATTTTCCACAAAACAATTAATTATTAATTAACCACAGACCACAAAAATGTCACAAGTATGCCATAATGTAGAGAATTAGTTGAAGAACATCATGTTATTTTTTTAATAATAAAAATAATGCGCACATTAAGTGGCCATCGCTATTTTATAGTTTTCGTTGATGATTATAATCGATCTTCTTGGGTATATCTATTAAAGGAGTGTTCGGAGATTAATCAAATTTTCAGGAATTTCTTTTAATATGTTAAAACCTTCTTTTCTAGCATTGTTAAGATCATTCGTACTGACAATGCTCTTGAGTTAACCCAAAAAGACTTGACCTCTTTCTTTGCGTCCCAAGGAACTCTTCACCAAACACTATGTTCATATACCTCACAACAGAATGGTATAGCTGAGAGGAAACTTCGACACTTGCTAAATGTTGCCAGATCTCTTCTTAGTCAAATGAGTGTTCCTAAACATTATTTGGGAGATGCTATCCTTACTGCAGTTTATCTCATCAACCATGTTCCTTCGTCTGTTCTAGAAGGGGCAACTCCATTTTCCTTACTTTACCTTACCGAGTCTTCTTTTCTCATATCTCTGCAAATTTTTGGTCGTATTACCTTTGTTCATAACTTTCATGCAGCTGACAAATTATCTTCTTGTGCCATCAAATGTGTCTTTCATGGGTACTCTCGTACCAAGAAAGGTTATCGTTGCTATGATCTTGTTGGGCGTCGATATTATGTGTATATTGATGTCACTTTTTTTGAGCAAACAAGTTATTTCACACAGACTGTAACATTCCTCTGGACCTCCCTACTCCACCAGTCGTCCATACTTGCCAGCGTACCTCTATACCTTCTACACCAGTGTTTGTATCTTTGCATGTCCCTTTTATGTAGGATGATATGACCACTTCGAGTGCTCCCACCATTGCTACCCCTGATGTACCCGAGGAGCTTCCTATAGCTCTATGCAAGCAAAAAAGGCAATGTACACATCACCCCATGTCAAATTTTATTTCTACAGATGGTTTATCTAGCTGTGACAAGAGATTTGCAGATGTTTTGAATGTTATTTCTGATCCAAGAGATCATTTCAGTGCAATGCAGGATCATGGTTGGTGACAGGCCATAGATGAGAAGATGGATGCACTTACCTCCTGGGGCATGTGGGATCTTGTGCTGTGCCCTCCAAGAGTTCATCATGTGGCTTGTCGATGGGTCTTCATGACCAAACAGTCGCCTGATAGTTCTATTGACAGGTTGAAAGCAGACTTGTTGCCAAAGGTTTCACACAAACCTTTGGAGTTGATTATTTGGAGACCATCTCGCCCGTTGCCAGAATGGGGTCGATACGTACCATTCTATCTGTTGTTGCCAACAAGGCTTGGCCCATTTATCAACTTGATGTGAAGAATGTCTTTCTTTATAGTGATCTTGAGGAGGAGGTCTACATGATACAACCGCCGGGGTATGTAGTCGAGGAGGAGCATGTATGTCGACTACGTAAGACCATTTATGACCTAAAGCATAGCCCCAGGGCATGGTTTGACAGGCTCACTACGGAGATTAACACACTTGGTGTTCAGAGGACAACATCTGACTACTTTGTCTTTGTTAGATGACGGTCTACTGGCACGATCATTCTTGTTGTCTATATTGATGATATGGTTGTCACAGGAGATGATGTAGATGGCATTCAGGAGACCAAGACCTTCCTCCAGAAGGTCTTTGTCACAAAAGACCTTGGTCAACTTCGTTATTTTCTTGGCATTGAGGTGATACGCACTGTAGAGGGGCTCCATCTTTCACAGAGGAAGTATTGCCTCGATATTCTGACTAAGGCAGGACTAATTGGATGCAAGCCATCTGACATCCCTGCAGAAGTGAGAAAATATTCAACATTTACTGATCCACCTTTTGAGGATGCAACATTGTACAGAAGCTTAGTGAAAAATTACTCTATCTCATTGTTATTAGGCCAGATATATCATATGTTGTGAGCTGATCCAGTCAGCATATGGAGAAGCCTATTTACAGTCGCTGGCAGGATGTTCTTTTGATCCTTCGATATTTGAAGGAATCTCCCGGACGTGGACTTTTCTATGGTGTATGGGCACACTAATATCTCTGCCTATGCTAGCTCTCAGAGGATCGTCGATCCAATATAGGATACACCATGTTTGTTGGGGATAACCTTGTCATTTGACGAAGCAAGAAGCAAACAATGGTCTCCAGATCTAGTGCGGAAGCAGAATACAGGGCGATGGGTCAGGCCACCTGTGAGATCACATGGCTTGTTTCTTTCCTAACAGAACTTGGTATGTCAGTCGCCACACCTATACCCTTATACTGCGACAACAAGTCTGCCACATACATCACCACCAATCTAGTTTTCCATGAGCAGACAAAACACATCGAAGCTGATTGCCATTTCATTCGTGATGCAGTACGAGGAAGACAAATCAGCACTCCGCACATCCCCACTGAAATTCAACTTGCAGACATCTTCACAAAGGCTCTTCCAAGGAAGCGCCTCATGTACTTAGTATCCAAGTTGGGCATGATCGACAGATATGCTCCAACTTGAGGGGGAGTGTTAGAGTTATTATACTTACAATTATGTTTGTAACCCTTCAGGTTCCGTAACTCTTAACCCTTCGGGTTCTGTAACCTTCATCACTTCGGGTTCCGTAACCCCTCAGGGGTATTTATGTATTTTTCCTTTTGTACCTTATAGGGTTTTCTCTCAATATAAGAGACCCTAGCCCTATGGAATAGATGTCTCATTCGTCTCTCTTCTCCACAAATATTAAGGAGGTAAAAAAGACTTACACTAGTAGTATGACTTGAGGAGAGTCTTAGCAAGAGAAATTACATTATCAACAAAAAAAAGAATGAGAGGGAAAGATTGCACCATTTCTAGTTAACCATATAGCCCAAATAGTTGCTATTGGAAGAAAAAGCTCATTTGTTGGGTGATCCCTTGCGACATGTAAAAAGTCCAGAAAGCTTTTAAACTTTGAAGATTTAGCCATTCTAATCCAAGCTCGTGCCAAATTGGGGAAGACTTCTCATAATAGAAGAAAATGTGCTCAAGTGTTTCGGTCTCCAGATAACACTATGGGCAAGAGTTGGAGACGTTTGCAAAGATCTTCAACAGTGCTCTCCCGTCAGAATTTGTTTTCTTCTCACCGGCTATAAAAAAATGTCAATTTTGCTCGACAACTTTAGCCTCCAAAACATTTGCAATCACAAGGGGGAGGTATGTCCACAACTAAATACGCATGTTTCGCTGAAAACATGTTTGTCTTTCCACATCCAATGACCCCTTCCATCGGAAGGGCCATTTACCTTACTCAAAGACTCCAGGAGATGGAGGAAATCTTCTAATCTTTGATCTGAAATCTGACATGAATAAAGGCATCCAACTTCCATTAGACCAGAAGTCTGCCACTCGCACCTCATGATCTGCAGCCAAAGCAAAGAGGCACGGAAAACAGGTGGATATAAGGCCATTTCCAGTCCAATCGTCCATCCAAAAAAACAAAACAATTACAATTACAAAGAACCAGATGAAAGAAACCAAGGAACAACAACATCAATGATTGTATTCCCTCTCAAAAGGCTGAAGGAAAATAGGTTGGTTATTGCGATAAACTGTATTGTACTCGAATGTCATAGATATGACGGTAGAGCTTGTTACATAAGTCTTCACTTCTTTCCCAGATCATGCTAACCCATTTGAGGATAAGTATTTCGTTCATGGTCTCTAGACGTAAGATCCCAAGACCACCCACCACAATTGGGAGCGTAACCGTTTCCCAATCTGTTAAATGGACTCCCATACCATCAGTGTCTGAATTGCCCCACAAAAACCTCCTCATGATCATCTCTAACCTACGACGAATACCAAAGAGAAGGAGGTGCACAGACATGAAGAACACATGGATTGTTGAAAGGCACGGCCTTAACCAGCACCACCCGGCCACGATGAGATAAGCTGGCTACCCTCCAACCTGACATCTTCCTCTCCAACTTCTCAATAATAGGAAGCCAATCCGTTATTATAAGAATGCCACTTGTCAGAGGAACACTTAGATTACGGATCAGTAGAGACCCGCATTCTGTACCCAATTCCTCACTACAAGCATGTTCCTCGATATTTGATATTAGTCCAAACGGAATAATCATATACTTAGCTTAATTCAATATGATCCATGATAATTCACCAAAGATTTCAAGAGTAGCAAACATCACTCTAGATTCCTTTGTATCGCATTCAATGAAGAAAATGATGTCATGTGCATATTGCAATAGAGGAACATAGAAGTCACCATTAGTATACCCTGCAGTGATTCCACGATGCAACGATTGTTCAACCATATAAGATAGGATGTCCGCAGCAATAACAAAAAGCATGAGGCAAGGGGGTAGCATGTCTCACTCCTCGTTGTACCTGAAAAAAACCCTCCTCTGGACGACCATTGACCAGCACCGAATAAGATGTAGTGATAACGCAAAGCTTCATTCAGGTTATCCAAGTGCACAGGAAACCTGTTTCGCCATTGCTGCCCAAAGAAAATGCCAGCCAATAGTATCATAAACCTTGGAAAATTCTACTTTCCACAGGATGCCCCTTACATGACGTCTTTTCCAATTTGCAATGATCTATGTGGCCATGGAAAAGTAATCACTAATTTGTCTTCCAGGTATAAATGCTAACGGTAGTGGCGAAATAATTTGATCTAAAACATGTTAAGTCTAATTTCCAGCACCTTTGCAATTATTGCATTGAGAGAGCAATTGGACGGTAGTCTTCTACTCTCTCCTACAGCTCCGTCTTTGGGAGCTGAAAAATTAGGGCCTCGTTTAGTCGCTCAAAACCTGTATTACCACAAATAAACTCTTCAACAACTTCCACCACCTCCCTTCCCATCAAGGACCAAATCTCCTTGAAGAAGTAGACAGGGAACCCTTCAGGGCTCGACGCACCAAGCGTTCAAGCTCCAAACTACAGCTTTAATTTCCTCCATAGTAAAACTTTGAGCGAGATGGTTAGTGTGTTGTTCAAATAGTTTGGTGGCCCATAAGCCAGTCCATCTCCACGCTCTATCAATAGCTCTCCGAGAAAAAAATTGAAAGTGATCCTTGATTTCCTGCCCAATCTCATAGTCACCCTCCACTTGCTTGTCATTTATTACAATCAAACAAATCTATGATATCATCTTCCCTAGCAACCCTATGGAAAAAGGTTGCACTTGCGTCACGCTCCTTGAGCCAAGAATAATGCGACTGCTGCTTCCATTCAGCAACTATTTTTACCTTCTAACGCGATGATTTTTTAGCCATCACTCTTTCTCTAAGCTAATCTGCTTCAAGATCTCTGACATCTTCCTAAGCCATCGAGTCAACTGATCTCATTCTCTGCTTCCAACCGACGTGTTTTTCTAGCTTCACGAATCTCCTTCTTGAACAAACAAAGTGTAACATGCAGAGAAGTCAACTTATGGGCCAGACAAGTTGTTGTGAAGCCTGAACATTATGTATAAGACCAATAGGTAGAGAACAGATCTCTGAAATTCTCCTCATGTAGCCAAGCTCGTTTTAACATGAAGAAGCCAAGAGGAATCGATTCCTCACCGGAATCCGAGGTGTGTGGTCCGACCCAGTATGTGGTCTAGACGAAGAAGCAGAGAGAGGAAACAACTCAAGAAGCTCTGGTGAGGCCAAGAAACAATCAATACGAGAGCGAGAGATGGAATTCCTACAAGTAAATCCAGTATCGGTGTGTTAATAATCTCAAGCATGAGGTCATCAATCAACTCAGTATAATCATGTGAGCCTGGATCCTGACATCCGTGTAGTCTAGGTCGATTAGAGGAAAGCAGGGAGACATTATAATTTCCTCCGACAAGCCAAGGCTCCTCTGGGTATCAACTTCTAGCATCTCGAAACACCGCCCATAAATATGCCCTTTGGTCTGAAGAACATGATCCATATACACAAGATACAACCAAATGAATGCCCGAGCTAATAATTTCCAGCAGCAAAGTCAACACATGCATACCTCTGAACTCAGAAACAAAAGAGAAGAGTGAGTCTTTCCAAGCAATCACCATGCCCCCGCACTCTAAATCTGGAAGCGAACCAGCTTGGAAAAAATATAAATCATAATGTGTTTTAATACCAGGAATATATACAAAAGCAAAATCACAAACAAAAGCACCAAAAATTTTAAAATGGGTGATATTGAGTAATATCGACACCATATTGATGGTATCAATTGATATCGATCAGTATCTAGAATTATTGAAATCTTCAATTTTTGACAATGTGACGAGTTTTCGATATTTCACCAACTTCTTGAGCGATATCGGGTGGCATCCTAGAATTTAATACCCTAATATCAAACCCTCTCTAGTGATATAGATATATCACGATATTTTGAACCATGCTATAAATCATAAATTTGATTATTTATCCATGTCGAATTTGTTTTCAAATTTGTTAATATAGGGACTAGCTAGAAAATCTCAACAAATCAACTTTTAAATCTTACAAATTAAAAAAGTCCTTCAGAAGCTCTTTCTTTATAAAATAAGTAGCGAAATCAACTAGTATAATTGATATCGATGATATAGCATCGATATCGATGCAATACATATGATATAACTTGAAATGATAGAAAGTTTGCATTAAATACTTTAAATTTCATCAATATCGATGATGATGATGTTGATGACATTGTCAGATGTGTCAGTCTATGGCGAACCATTTCTACAATAAATGTTATTGTAAATCATTTATCAATAAAAACCATTGATTTATTCACTCCCTTTCTGAGATTATAATATGCATGCACTTATTGGGCCTCTATACAAATAAGATTATGTACCTTGGCCATTTGAGATCATACAGCTCCAGATCAAATTATTGGATTATAGAGGTTGGTGCTAGGTTGAATATCTAAAGTGTTAGATTGAAGACTCAGCACCTCAAGTGATTATCAAGAAAAGATCTCCAGCCTGAGAAGGAGATGGCAATCATTACTCTAAGGTTGACATCCAGCCAACCTCTTGATGCAGGTCCTCTGCATAAGAATAGAGATTCAGATGTGTTGGGTGAGTTAAGTCAAGAGTAGACTTAGTGAGATCAAGATAGCAAAGATCCATGTCGTAAAATGTCACGATATAGGCATGCATCCTCTAACAGGAGATAGATGTGTTACTATATATCTAAGTATGTGCTTTTCACACACCATTAGGCTGATAACCTAATCAAGGTCTATACACTGATGCGCTAGTGTACATATAAGGGCATATGACTAATATGATCTCTTAAATGAATCCTAGAGGTTCACCACTGAACCGGAAGACATGAGCTCACTCATGAGATATTGGAATAAACCATAATCCATCGATGGGTGTCTTGTTTTGGAATAAGACAGGATTTGTACGTATGGTATATGCTTTTGGAAAGTATGTGATTAGTACCAACTCGGAATGATGGAATGAGAAACTTAATGATAAAACTCTAAGGGTGTGTTTGGTCACCGGGTTAGCCCGGTTAAATTGGGGGAGGGTAAACCGTTTTTGTTTTTGGTGTTTGGATAGAGGGTTAGGGAGTGAGTGGGTTTGTTCTGATATGATTGTATTGAATTTTGGAAAAGTGAGTAGTTATTGTGATGTGATTGTACCGAAGTTTGGAAAAGTGAATAAAAATTACGTTCTTTATAATTTTTAGATGATATTATGGTATAATATATTATTTTTTGATGGAATGAATGAAAGAATAATAATGTACTTAAGTTTAAATAAAGAAGGGAGAATGTTGTTGGACATGTGAGCCCACGGCGTGTCATTATGCAATAAATGTTATCGCAAATATCATTCCCTGATCTGAAATGAAGAATAAATAGTTTGCATAATAGGTCCCTTAGTACAATTAGGGTTATGTACCATGGTCGTCTTGATGATCATACATCTGTTGATTCAATTATTGAATCATGGAGGCTTGTGGTTGGATGAACATCTAAAGAATTATATTGAGGACTCATCAAGCACCATCGAATGATTATTAAGAGATGGTCTCCAGTCTGAGAAGGAGATGTCAATCTTTTCTCTAAAGGCTGATATCTAACTGACCTATTGATGCAGGTCTTCTGCATACGAATAGAGATTCAGAGGTGTTAGATAAGTTAGGTCAAAGAGTTGACTTAACGAGATCGAGCTAACCAAAGTCCTATGTCATATTTTGAAGGATATGGTAAGATCCTCAAGCGCATCACGGAAGCGTGAGCGTCGTATCGAATACGACGAAGAGCGACTAGTCGCACTAGTTGCTCGATGCAGCGGAATTTAAAAAATTTCTTACGACGAAACCACATGATCTAAGAACACTTATCGGATCGTTTCGTCTAAACCACAAACAAGTAATAGGATTACCTCTTGAAGCGTGGTTGCGATCGAGTCTCTAAACGAAGAGACCTCCTGTCTCAAGTCCGATCCGACGGAGGAGACGCTTGCGAGCGCGGGGATGAACCGCGTGCTTCTTGCAATCCATGTTGATGATCCAAGCGACAGATCTCCTGATCTCGACACAAGAGATCCGACGTCTTCTTCACGAGCGAGGCGCACCAAAGGCGACGAAGATCCACGAGCAGACGAACGGGCAGCATAACGACGATGCCGCGACGATGGAGAACCTCTCTAGGTCATCCATGATGGACGGCCACATGAGAGGGAGAGAGGGCTGTCGAGTAGAGAAAGAGAGAGAGTTTTCTCCAATATTGTGTGTAAAATAGAGAGCATGGTATGCCTCTCTATTTATAGGGTTTTGGGATCCATGGATCTCAATCCATGTGACATATAAAATCAATGGATGAGATTGATTTATGTCAATCTAATGGTCAAGATTATTGTTGGTAAAAACCAACAACATGTGATTTAATTTTGATAAAATATATTTGATAAATCAAATAAATATTAATACCAAATTAAATCAATTAAATAAAGAGAGAAAATACAAAGGAGATCAACCTTCCCCTTTAGAGGGAGGTGACGGCCACCAATCCCATAAGGGATTTGGTGTCACCCCCTCCTTTCCTAATGGGAGGGCAATCTCATGGATTCCCATGAGATTGCACATCTCCTTGATTTTCTCTCTACTTATTTTCCAACAACTATTTGTTGGGATTTTTATTCACCAAAATAATTCTCAATTAATTTTGAGAATATTGCAATCTTGACATTGGAATATTGTGAATCATATTCACAACCCAAAACAAAATGTAATTTACATTTTCAATTAATTAGACAATGTGTATTCAATACACATTAATAATTAATCTACTAATATAAATTATATTTAACTCTCTCTAATACATTATAAATCACATTTATAATATATTATGAATAATTGGATATTACTATCCACATTATTCTTATCCATAATAATTAAATCACATTTAATTATATTGGATAACTTATTCTCTTGTGCTCAAATAATATGAATCACATTCACATTATTTACATCTTTTATAATCAAATCACATTTAATTATCTATGATAACTCTCCTTATAATATGAATCAAATTCATATTATTCATTAAATCATATTTAATTATCCATTTTCTCATTGCTCAGATACATATATCAACAATAGAATTATCCATGAACTCTTTCAAGGATAATGCGCTTTATCCGCGAATACTTGGAGATAAGGATAGGGCGATTGTATTGTTCCACGTATAGTGACATGGATATTGAGATCATATCTCAAATCCAGATCGTGGGCCTCCCATAGATGCTTGATTAAATCATGTCCGCAATCTAATCTTCTCATTGCATCTGAATCACATTCAGATCAAGTTCAACATTTGGACTAAGATCAGATTACTTCTCTATTGATAGGAGTCACTAAAATCCAGACCCGTTTCGTCACTCCCTATGAATGGAAGCGTCATGGTTATACAATCGTTTATGATCACATCACCCTCAGGTATTCCTAATATCTGTACATTCTGCATACTGGAAGACTCAGAATAAACCCGAAGTATTTGATCAACTTTACACTGTCTACTTCAGGGTTCTATCAGTAAGTTTCTCATTCGATCATTGGAAGTCGGTATCGATCATATACTTTCCAAAAGCATATATCATACCCAGGTCTTGATCATATACTTTCCAAAAGTATATATCAAACCTACAAATTCAGTCAAGCTTCCAAAGCGAGACGACCATGCGCATGGAATTTGATTCTTCCCAATGTCTCATGAGTGAGCTCATGTTTTCCGGTTCAGTAACTGAACCTGTATGATCCCTTAAGAGATCGTATTACTCATATGCCCTTATATGCACACCAGCGCGCCGGTGTATAGACCTTTATTAGGTCATCAACCTATAGGTCTGCCAAATGTACATACTCAAACATATAGTAACACATCTGTCTCTGGTCAGAGGATGTGTGCCTGTATCGTGACAGCATACGATATAGGACTTTGGTTATCTCGATCTCGTTAAGTCAACTATTTGACCTAACTAATCTGACACCTCCGAATCTCTATTCCTATGTAGAGGACTTGCATCAAGAGGTCGGTCAGATATCAGCCTTTAGAGAAAGGATTGCCATCTCCTTCTCAGGCCAGAGATCATCTCTTAATAATCATTTGACGGTGCTTGATGAGTCCTCAATCTAACTCTTTAGATATTCATCTAAGCACCAACCTCTATGATTCAATAATTGAATCAACAATTGTATGATCATCAGGATGGCCATGGTACATAACCGTAATTGTACTAAGGCACCTATTATGCAAATTATCCATTCTTCATTTCATATCAGGGAATGATATTTGCAATAACATTTATTGCATAATGGCTCGCCGTGGGCTCGCATGTCCAACAGTATGTTGTCACGATATAGGCACGCATTCTCTGGCCAGAGACAGATGTGTTACTATATGTCTGAGTATGTACATTTGGCAGACCAATAGGTTGATACTTAACCAAGGTCTATATACCAACGCATTGGTGTATATGCAAGGGCATATGAGTAATATGATCTCTCAAAGGAGTCATAGAGGTTCATTTACTGAACCGGAAGACATAAACTCAATCATGAGATATTGGGAAGAAACAAATTCCGTGCACGGTCATCTCGCTTTGGAAGCTTGACTGAATTTGTAGGTTTGATATATATATATATATACTTTTAGAAAGTATAATATCAATACATGGGTATGATATATGCTTTTCGAAAGTATATGATCGATACCAACTCTCAATAGTCAAATGAGAAACTTAATGATAAAACTCTGAATTAAATAGTGGAAAATTGATCTAATACTTCGGGTTTATTCTAAGTCTTCCAGTATACAGGATGTATAGGTATTAGAAATACCTAAGGGTGATGTAATCATAAACGATTGTATAACCATGACACTTCCATTCCGAGGGAGTGATGAAACAGGTCAGGATTTTAGTGACTCCTCTTATAGAGGAGTAGTCTGATATTAGTCCAAGGTCTTGATTTAATTAAGCATCTATGAGAGGACCGCAAGATCTGAATTTGAGATGTGATCTCAATATCTGAATCATTATACGTGGAACAATACTATCGCCCCATCCTTATCTCCAAGTATCCGCGGAGAAAACGTGTTATCCTTGAAAGAGTTCATGGATAATTTCATGTTGATAAATGTATCCGAGCATTGAGAAAATTGATGACAATGTGTTTTGATTATCATGAATAATATGAATGTGATTCATATCATAAGGAGAGTTATCTAAGACAATTAAATGTGATTTAATTATCGAAGATGTGAATAATGTGAATGTGACTCATATTATTTGACTACATGAGAATGGAGATCCAAGATGATTAAATGTGATTTAATTATCATGGATATGAATAATATGAATAACACTATCCAATTATTCATACATATTATAAATGTGATTTATAATATATAAAGAGACTATTGTGATTTATATTTGTTGAGTAATTATTGATGTGAATTGGATTCATATTGGATGATTAATTGAAAATATAATTTACATTTTGTTTTGGGATGTAAATATGATTCACATTTTTCCAATGACATTATTGCAATATTCAGAAGATAACTACGAATTAATTTTGTGAAATAATTTACAACAAATGTTGTTGTAAATCTTGGAGATATCATGAGATAATGAGATCTCATGAGATATTGAGGAGATAGACCCATTCCATCTCAAAAGGGTGGTCGTCCCCCCCCCACCTTTTTATGGAATGTGGTCAATCTTCTCATTATCTCAAAGACTGGTCAATTGATTCGATTTGAAACTAATTTATATTGATTTATCAATATATGTTAATTTAAATTAAATTAATTATTCCTGTGTTTTCACAACAACACCATGGCCATTGAAAGAAACACAAATCATTCTCATCCACCGATTTTGTGTTGCCCATGGATTGAGATCCATGAACTCCCAAAACTCTATATAAGAAGAGGTATCCCTTGCTCTTCCAGATACATTAACAATTGCTCTCTCTCTCTTTCATTCTCTACACGCCAAGTTTCTCTCTCTTGTGGTCGTCCACCATGGAGCCTTAGAGAGTCGCCATCGCTGCAGCATCATCGTTATATTGCCGGATTGTTTACTCGTGGATCTCCGTCTCATTCATGTGCGCCTCGCTCGTGAAGAAGAGGACGGATCTCGTGTGACGAGATCAGGAGATTCATCGATTGGATCATCATCATGGATTGTGAGGAGCAGGTGTCTCATCAACGTGCTCGCAAGCGTCTCCTCCGTCGGATCGGACATGAGACATGGGGTCTCTTCGTTTAGAGACTCGATCGCAACCATGCTTCAAGAGGTAACCTTAATACCTAATTGTGGTTTCGATGAAATGATCCGAGAAGTGTTCTTGGATCATGTAGTTTCATCATCGAAAAAAATAAATTTCGCTGCCTTGAGCTACTAGTACGACTAGTCGCTCTCGATCGCATACGATGCGATCATCACACTTGATGCGCTTAAGGATCTTCCCATATCCTTCAAGTGGTATCAGAGCCAGGTTCAAGGTTTTGGATATAATCCATGAACTTAGTAAGACTTGGGCTCATCAGGGATTGTGAAAATTTTATCGCATTTCATTTTCGCAGCCATATTTTGTGAATTTTTTCAGCTCTATTTTTTTTAATTTTTTAAACACAAAATTATCACTTGAATTATGTTCCCCATTAAATAAGGAAACTATAGGATTTGAGTTTGCATGATTTGGAATCCGATAACTCAAGTTATGATCATTTTAATGAACATATATCAATTGTTTCGAGGATGGCAAATCTTGACGTAATTAAAGAGTTAATTATGGTTTTGAAATACCTTGAAATGCGTGAATATCACTTAGATTCTTCTATAAATCAAATTAGCAAACAATGGAAAATTATTTTGCTTGATTTGGATTTAAATTGATCAAGATGTGCTAATTTTAGTAAGTAGGGGTCACTGTTGGAAATTACATACTTGATCATGAACCTTGCGATTGTTATTTAATTGAATTAATGGGAATTAATGGTTAATTTCCTAAACTCAGCCATGGTCGGTCCCAAGCTCGGGTAAATGAGGGTTGCGTTAGGTAGACACAGCTAGTGTAAAACAGTTGGAGACAACTTCCGAAATATTATTTTTTTAAAAAATACTATTTAGGAAGTTGCCTCATGACAGTCGGATCTTTTCAACATGGATTTAAGTAAACATACAGATTTCATTGGATCATTCCCTACTTATAACGCGTTGCATCGCCCGAATGCAATGAAAAATTGG
The DNA here is from genome assembly GCA_037367405.1 of Ottelia alismoides. Lineage (NCBI taxonomy): Eukaryota > Viridiplantae > Streptophyta > Magnoliopsida > Alismatales > Hydrocharitaceae > Ottelia > Ottelia alismoides. Next base: position 331,347 of record JAZKJV010003338.1, on the reverse strand, counting down.
CAAGGGTCGCTACATCACAGCCTGGATGTAGTTCAAAATTTGCAAGGGTTCTCGCATGAGGAACGCATGCGGGTAATTAAGCTAGTTCTGCTGCATCACCGTCCGGATGCAGTACAAAATTTACAATGGTTCTCGCATAATGGACGCATGTGAGTAAAGAAGTTAGTCAAAAAGAGATTGCAAAGGAAGTTGTGGATTGGTAGTTGGAATGTTGGCATTTTAACTGGAAAATTGATGGAGATAGTGGATATGATGGAAAGAAGGAAGATTCATATACTATGTCTTCAAGAGACTAAATGGGTTGGAGAGAAAGCAAGGGAGATCGAGAAGACAGGCTTTAAACTTTGGTATTCAGGTATAGATAAGGGTAGAAACGGTGTTGGAGTGGTTGTTCATAAGGATTTGAAGGATTGTGTGGTTGAGGTGCAAAGATTCGGGGATCGGATTATTTTTCTAAAGCCGATGCTTGAAGAAGAAATTCTGAATATCATCTCAGTTTATTCACCACAAATTGGTTTAGATGAAAGGACTAAACAAGTTTTTTAGGAGGATCTGGATAAGATTTTACAAGGAATCCCACAAAGAGAGATGATTTGCATAAGGGACGATCTTAATGGACATGTGGGAAAAGATGCTTCAGGGTATGCTAGTGTTCATGGAGGACATGGTTTTGGGATAGAAATTAAGAGGAAAAAGTCATTCTTGATTTTGTAACGGCATATGATCTTTTCATAACAAACACTATCTTCAAGAAGAGGGAGGAGCATTTAATTACCTATAAGAGTAGGCCAACTAGAACACAGATTGATTACTTTGCGTTGAGGAGAAGAGATCGGTTATGTTGCAAAGACTGCAAAGTAATCACAGGAGAGAGTTTGACAACTCAACATCACTTGTTAGTCTTAGATGTGCAAATAAGAGGCCTGCTAAAGAAAAAGAGGGTTCCTATGATCACTAGAACTAGATGGTCGAATCTTCCACTGAAGCAATCAAGCTTCAAGGAGAAGGTTTTAGAAGACTTATCTTGGGATTGTAGCGGAAGTGCAAACGAGATGTGGGAGGCAGTAGCATCTTGTATCCGAAAGGTAGCCAAAGAGATACTAGACGAGTCGAAGGGAGGAGTTCTAACTCAAAAAGAGGCTTGGTGGTGGAGTGAAGGGGTGCAAGAGAAACTAAAAATTAAAAAGAGCATGCTTTAAAGCTATGTCCAAGGATAGAACAACGGAAACTGTCACAAACTACAAAATAGTGAGGAAGGAAGCAAAGAAGGCTGTAAGCGAAGCTACGTCAAAAGCTTATGAAGTTTTTTATAAAAATATTGACTCTAAGGAGAGCTAGAAGGATATATTCAGGTTGGCCAAAGCAAGAGAAAGAAAGACCAAAGACCTTTCTCAAGTGAGATGCATTAAGGACGAGGAAGGCCACGTGCTTGTTACTCAGAAGGACATAGAGAATAGATGGGAGCAGTACTTCCATAAACTTTTCATTGGGAAAGGAAATAGAGAGATCACTTTGGGTGATCTAGCTAGTAGTGAAAGTTACTTGAATCGTGCAAGCTATAGACGAATACAAAGAAAGGAAGTAGAGTAGGCTTTGATGGTTATGAGACCTGGGAAAGGTGTAGGACCGGATGACATCCCGTAGAAGTATGGAGAGATTTAGGTGAGCGCGGTTTGACTTGGCTTACGAATCTATTCAATGTTATTTGGCGAAGGAAGAAAATGCCTGAAGATTGGAGGAGTATCGTGGTACCTCTTTATAAGAATAAATGAGACATTCAAAATTGTTCAAATTACATAGGTATAAAGTTGATGAATCACACTATGAAAATTTGGGAACGTGTGATTGAAAGAAGGCTGAGGAAAGTTTCCAACGTAAAGGAAAATCAATTCGGAGTCATGCCAGGTCGCTCAACTATTGAAGCCATCCATTTGCTGAGGAGAACAATGGAGATTTATAGAGTTAAAAGGAAGAACCTCTGTATGATTTTTTATTGATTTGGAGAAGGCTTATGATTCTGTCCCACAAGAGATATTGTGGAGAGTTTCGGAGAAGAGACAAGTACATGACCTATACATTAACCACATAAAGAACATGTATGATGGGGCTTTATCTTGTGTAAGGACCCCACCTGGGAAGACTGACTATTTTGACATCAACAGTGGTTTACATCAAGGATCAATTTTGAGTCCATTTCTTTTAATTTTGATTATGAACGAGTTGAGAAGTCACATCCAGGTAGAGTTACCTTGGTATATGTTATTTGCTGATGATATTTTGTTGATTGATGAGACTAGAGATGGAGTAAATGAGAAGCTTGAGGTTTGGAGACATGCATTGGAGATCAAAGGATTTCGTATAAGTAGGGCTAAGACAGAATATATGGAGTGCACCTTTGATGGAAGCAATGGTGAAGGAATTGAGGTGAAGATTGGTGATAATAACATTCGGAAGAGAGGTTCTTTTAGATATCCGGGATCTATTTTGCAACGAGATGGGGAAACTGATGGAGATGTTACTAATAGAATAAATACAGGCTGGCTAAAGTGGAGAAAAGCCTCTGCTATTCTCTGTGATAAGAAAATTCCTTTAAAAATTAAAGGAGAGTTTTACAAAGCAGTTGTGAGACCGGCTATGCTCTATGGATCTGAATGTTGGCCTGTGAACCATAGACATGTGCAAAGAATGGTTGTAACAGAAATGAAAATGCTAAGGTGGTTGTGTAGACATACATGTAAAAATCAGATTCAGAATGATGCAATCAGAAAGAAAGTTGGTGTAGCTCTGATCGAGGATAAGATGCGAGAAAACCGCTTAAAATGATTATATTATGAATAGAGTTGTTATTTCCTTTGTAAGAATTAATTATTTGAATATGATTCATAATAATTAATTAAAATTTGAACATGATCTAGAGGATCACATAAGTGACATCCATGATCTCTCGTCAAGGCAAAGGGTTCCGTCGCCAGGGATTGTATGTAGGAGACGTATGTCCGAAGTGGCAGCTCCTGCATACAAACGCATCTGGAGCAGGTTCTTTGCTTCTCGAAAGAGTAAGGTCGTATGCGTAGTAACCCCAATATCGGGTCCTCATATTATTAGGGTGATATTGGATTGTGCATAGCGAGTTTTAAGCATGTTGATGGTTGGTATAATTAAGGACAAGTCAACATCACCTCAGGAGTGGTGAACATGGGTGTTAAAGATCGAATTAGGAGTGCAAGTTGGACTTGTAAGGTGAATGTGTTCCCACTTCTTTTTATCTGAGTTACAGGTTCTCATAATATTGGGATGTGACAAAGATAAGAAAGGAGATCCTAGATCTTGCTTGAGATATAATGGTAAGTATATCTCTTACATTGAAAGTAATTAAGGGAATGAATTTACAATGTTGACAAGGCAAGACAACTTTGATATAAAAATTCCTAAATCAAAGTAAAATATGTATATATATATATATATTTATTTATTTATACAATTTTCTTATTACATATACTCCTACATTAAACTCATTCAGTACTTGCAGTTAGACACATATTGTATGTAGTTGCAATGTACAAGTTTCCTCATAATAATGAGGAATGACAATTAAATAAATAATAGGACAACAATCTAGGGTTTGTGTGTCTCTCTAATCTTGATCTCTCATTGAATGTACTTTGGAAGTGACATGTCAATAATGATCGTAATTGTCAAATAATCCTTATAAAATAAATCTAAGAAGATGTTCTGGCATACATATGTGCTCTCGACATTTAATCATGAATGACATGGTTCACTGTATCATGCAAAATGGTGGTTCTATAAGAGATGATGCATTCAAAATGTTTGAGTACCTACCTAAACTAAAGTCTTTTAGAGTTTAGACGGATATAGATACGATGATGTGAAGATATTTGTATTTTCATATTTCATATGTGTCTCTTTCTTATTATCTTTTCTGTCTTCTACTTTATGTAATTTACCAATAGGCCTCTCTACCATATAAGAGAGCCTAGGGTTCTCAGGAATAACAAGCACTCTTATTTCCTCCAACATGGTATCAGAGCGGTGGTCCTAGACCAGAGCTCTCGATTCCCAAAAACCCTAACCCCACCGCCAGCCCTCTCCCTCGACTTGCGCCCACCGCCCTCTCCCTAGACTCGCGCACGATCCCTCGCCTCTTCGCGTGCGCCGCAGCCTAGCACACCTCCACAGTGAGGGCTCCGACACGCGCTCGCTGCGCACAGCGCGCACCGCACGCTCGTCCTCCTCGCGCGCACTCCGCACAGCGCACCCTTCTCGCGCGCACCGCGCGCTCGTCCCCCTCGCGCGCACAGCGCACTGTGCGCTCAGCCTCGTCTCACGTGCTTGCGTGATGTCTTCACTTGCACGCCACCTCACCCTCGTCTGTTGATTGATGGGTTGGTGTGCATGAGTCTACACGTGCATCCAAACCCATATATGTTTGTGTAGACATACAACTTTGATTTGTTGCACCCGTAGCAGTCTTCTGTTGGCAATATTTCTGAGAACAAGGTTGATGTACCCGCCACTGGCGCATTCAGAGGTCCAACGCCTATTGTGAAAATGGACGGGACAAATTATGAGCTCTGGGCTATGCAGTTCATGAGCCTGATGAAGTCGAATGGTAAGAAACATATTCTTACCGAAGAGGAGTCGGTGGAGCAAAATGGGGTGCATGCCTCGTGGGAGGCAAATGATGTGTATGCCAAAGTTTGGCTATCTGGGATGTTGACGATAGAAATCGCCAACGATTTAGTACATCAGCCCACAACATATTCGTAGGCGCGGAACGAGACCAAGATACTTCAGCTGCAACATGATATTTTTACAGTCAAGCAGAATGGGCACCCTCTTCACTCACTGTACACATCCCTACGCGGGATGTTTGAGAAGCTCAATAGCTTCATGTCGTTGACGGCCACTCCAGAACAGCAGAAGACGTACAGGAATGCTACCATGGTAGGTTTATTCCTGGATGCCCTTGATCCAGAGTATGATGCTGCCCAGTCTCAGATTCTATCTGACGCTAGTCACGCTACTATTCCTCCAATGGAGGAAGCCTTTCGTCGATTAAGTCGAATTATTGTCCCAAGCTCGACTGCCAGCCTGACACCTTCAGTGATGACTGCCTCCAGAGGTAGAGGTGGCTCCTCTATGTTTCGTGGTCATGGCCCCCGTGGTCGTGGGGGTCGGATTCATCAACCATGCAGTTATTGTCATCGACCTGGTCACTTCGAGGACACATGCTACTCAAAGCATGGCTTTCCTGCATCAGCTCGGGTAGCAGCACAAGTTGAGTCTCCTGCACCTTCCTCATTGGACCAGCGATTCGATGATCTTGTTGCCAGACTGAGGAATATCATGCCTCCTGATACAAATCCTGAAGGTCAGTCAGATGTGGTCGTCTCTGCCTCTGCCAATTCACCAGCCACAGCCAGTACTTCAGGTAGTTCTCATGCTCACATCTCTTGTGATGGATCTATGATTACAAACTGGATTATGGATTCTGGAGCGATACATCATCTCTATGGGGACAAAGAACAGCTCACTTCATATAGACCAATCTCTTCAGGACGAACTGTGGTGATAGCCAATGGAACACATTCTCCGATCACAGGAAAGGGGAAGATTAACTTGACACCTTCCTTGAGATTGCAGAATGTGTTATATGCTCCCGATTTCTCTATGAATTTACTGTCCATTAGCCAGATTACAAAGGATTTAAACTGTCGAGCTATTTTTGATTTATCGTCTCTTGTTTTTCAGGAAATACCCTCGGGCAACGTGATTGGCTATGGCTGTGAGCAGAATGGTCTCTATCGTCTGATCCATACTCCTTATGTCGGTGCATCTCTCCATTCTACAAGATCAAAATCAGTATATGTGGCATCTCCATTTTGGTCACCTCCCTCTTCAGAAGATGTGTCGTGTTTTGCCCCCGATTTCTCTGAAGTCGTCCTTCCAATGTGAAACATGTCAGTAGGGAAAGCACCGTCGGTCTACTTTCCCGAGTCGTCAGAGTCGGAGCAGTGGCTCCTTGTTCGAGTTAGACCATTTTGATATTAGGTGTCCAAGTAGTGTTCCTGACCACCAGGGACACAGATTCTATCTGGTTACAGTAGATGAGTTTTCTCGCTTGTCTTTGGCGTTTTTATTGAAGAATAAATCTGAAGCAGGAGTTGTCATTCAAATGTTTATCAATGAAGTTAAAAATGTTTTCTCTTTTTCTGTGAAAATAATGTGTTCTGACAATGCATTGGAGTTTTGTACTAGAGCTCTATCCTTGTTCTTCTCATCTCGTGGTATAATTCATCAAACTTCATGTGCTTACACATCACAACAAAATGGTGTTGCAGAGCGGAAACATCGACATCTATTGGATATCACTAGAACCCTACTTATTCAGAGTCATGCTCCACGCTCGTTCTGGGGTGATGCGGTTCTCACAGCTTGCAACTTAGTAAATCGCATGCCCTCGTCTGTCTTAGGTGAGAAATCTCCTCTCTCTATAGCCTTTCCTGAGAAGGAGGTGTTCTCACTTCCACCTCGTGTTTTTGGTTGTGTTGGTTTTGTCCATCGGTTGGGTCCAGGTCTTGATAAGCTCTCTCCTAGGGCTATCAAATGTGTGTTTGTAGGATACTCCAGGACACAGAAGGGGTATCGTTGCTTTGATCCGCTGCGTCGAAAATATTTTGTTAGTGCAGATGTCACATTCTTTGAATCTGTGATGACTACTTCTCATTATGATTCTGAGGTTTTCATGCCACCACCTCCTATGAGTCAGTTACCCTATGTGCCATTTCCACCACCACCTCATGTCATACCTTCACCTCCACTTTACCACCTCCAGTCACCATTGTTCCCCCGTTACCAAAGCATTATACTCGTCGATCCTCATCTGCTCAAGGTCATGGCCCGTCATCCAGCAGCCCTCAAGTTGGTTCTGATAACTTGATTTCTAACGATGAGTCTGAGCATCCATTGATACAGGAAACACAGCAGGATGAAGATCATGGAGATTTGGACGTGTCTATCGCTATTAGAAAGCAGAGGCGTACTTGTGCTTCCTACCCACTTGCTTCCCAGGTCTCTTTTCATCGTCTTACAGGCGACTTTCAGAGATTTGCAGCAGCTCTAACTGCAGAAGAAATTCCACGCAATTATCAGGAGGCACTACAAGATAGCAAATGGCATCTTGCTATGGAAGAAGAAATTGATGTGTTGCAGTCCCGTGGCACTTGGACACTTGTTCCCCCTCCTTCTGGAGCATCTATTGTTAGCTGCAAGTGGGTGTTTACTGTTAAATACCATGTAGATGGAAGCCTTGATCGGTACAAGGCAAGGATCGTGGCACGTGGTTTTACTCAGACCTATGGAGTTGATTACTTGGACACATTTTCTCCAGTTGCTCGGCATTCTATTTTACGTGTCCTTCTTTCAGTGGTTGTAGCACGTGATTGGCCGTTATTCCAGCTTGACGTGAAAAATGCTTTTTTATATGGAGATCTGCAAGAGGAGGTCTACATGCAACAGCCTCCAGGGTTTGCTGTTGAGGGGGAGTGTCAACGAGTTTGTAGACTCCATAAGGCAATATATGGCCTTAAACAGAGTCCAGGAGCATGGTTTCAAAAGCTTTCAGACCTGATTGAACGACAGGGACTCAAGAGGTCAAATGCAGACCATTCCTTATTTGTGCAGAAGGCGTCTAGAGGTATTGTTGCTATCATGGTGTATGTTGATGATATTGTTGTTACAGGAGATGATGAGCAGGGAATCAAGATGGCGAAAGACTTTCTGGGCAGCAAATTTGTGACTAAGGATCTGGGCACCCTAAGGTATTTCTTGGGGTTGGAATTTGCTAGGAATGCACAGGGTCTTGTGATGACCCAAAGAAAATATGTTACAGATATGCTTGCAGAGACAGGCATGATTGGATGTCGATCGTCCACGACTCCTATGGATCCTAGCATGAAGCTATACGGTGATGATACAGATGAAGTTGATAAGAGGAGATACAGAGAGATGGTTGGAGAACTCATTTATGTTACAATTACCAGACCAGATATTGCATTTGCAGTGAGTCGAGTGAGTCAATTCATGGATCAATATTTAAAATCATCTCCAGGCTCAGAATTACTATTCAAGAAAGGAGACACACTCTCTGTATCCGCATATGCTGACGCAGATTATGCAGGTTGTCCTAAGGACAAGAAATCGACTTCGGGATTTGCAATATTTGTTGGGACTTCTCTCATTTCTTGGAAAAGCAAGAAACAAACTGTTGTAGCAAGATCAAGTGCCGAGTCCGAATACAGTGCTATGGCCCAAGCAAGTACAGAAATGATGTGGGTCCGAGCAGTGCTATGCGATCTACATGTAGAGGTTTCTCAACCCATGGAGTTACACTGTGATAACCAGGCTGCCCTATTCATTGCAAACAATCCTACGTTCCATGAGAGAACAAAATACATTAAGGTAGATTGTCATTACACTAGAGACCTGATTCAGAAGGGCCTGATCTCTACTTCCCATGTCAGCTCGGGAGAGCAAACTGCGGACATCTTCACCAAGCCACTGCTCAAAGGATCATTTCAAAAGTGTTCATCCAAGCTGAGCATTACCGATATCTATGCTCCAGCTTGAGGGGGAGTGTGAAGATATTTGTATTTTCATATTTCATATGTGTCTCTTTCTTATTATCTTGTCTGTCTTCTACTTTATGTAATTTACCCATAGGCCTCTACTATATAAGAGAGCATAGGGTTCTCAGGAATAATAAGCGCTCCTATTTTCTCCAACAGATGAGTATCATCATCTACTATCTATACTCTAGTCATTCATGAAACTTCATAATATCCACATTGTATGTATTGAATGAAGCATGTATAAATATTGAAATAGTCTTATATTGAAATCTTTGGATTCAACATAAGAGATCATTTATCTTAAGCAATGGTAGTTTATAGATGAAAGGAGCGTAGTGGACGCATGGTCGAACCCAAGTTAGAGGGAAAGTCAAAAAGTTGATTATACTTCTATGGTTTCCACACATATGACATCCAAAGAGTTGGATGAATGCCAATATTGCAATAAGACGATGTATTGATAGTGTGACTATCTAGTCTATCTAGGATCCTTAGAGGAGGACTCGGATAGTGCATCGGAATAATCTACATCTACATATAATCATTGAAATTGACTTTCTTATTTGATAAGATCAATGTCTGGTAATTGTATCTCACTCTTCTAATAACACTTGCAATTGGTTGCATATATTTTAGAAGACTGGAAAATTTGATCTTAAGGATTAATAGCTATACACATGGTGATGCAGCATAATTCCACCTCAACCTTTTAGTTGACATTTTATTTTAAATTTTATTTAATCATGTAAAAAGGCTCATTATACATGGCCTTTATTCTCTTTTCTTTTTGGCTTGTTTTCTTTCCTTTATTTTGTATTTTAGAAAGTTGTTGCTATTTAGGGGGGATTAGCCTCTATAAAAGGCCCCCTTGTATTAGGGTTAAATTAAGTTGAATTTGAGTTAATTTTCTCCACCCTAATTCTCTCTCTCTCTCTCTCTCTCTTTCGAATTTCCCCTCTCCCCTTTTCCTCCCGTGTTTCCTCCTAACCCTAACCATCTCTATCCCCACCGCCTCTTCCCCTACGCGTCTCGTCGTCCCCCGCCTGCCACATCTCCGCCTCCTCGCGCACCCGCCAGCGCCTCCGCACTCCCTCCTCTTCGCCTCCCAGCACTCCGATCACCCACCCAGCGCCATCGCCTTCCCCACTACCATCTCGCCGCACCACCTCGAGCCAACCCGCCTGCCGCCTGCCCTCTCCCCGGCACCATCTCCCCTCCCCTCGGCCCTTGTTCTCCCCCCCAGCGCTATCTCCACTCCGCCCTGACCCGCATCTTCACGCTGCGCCGCCCCAACCCCCATCCACCACCTGCGCCTTCCTTCCTGAGCGGAAGCCACATATTTCGCCCAACACCAGACGCCCACCGCAGTGCCTGCAATAGCGTCAGATGCGACGACCCTCACCGCCCCCGCAATCTCCTGCAATACCCTCCCTACAGCAGCCGCCACCCCAGCTTGTTCGCAAGCCTCCGCCCCATTGGATCTCGGAGTTCCTGTGCCGTCGAAGCCTCCCCAGCCGCTGTTTCCTTCAAGGATCAGATCTGAAGTGTGTCGAAATTCCTTGTCGGTTGTGGTATGAGCGCCAACTCCACCATTTAAATTCCACTGCATAATATTAGTTTGTGGACTGTTATATTTTAATTGGTTTGGTGATCGATTGAGATTCCGTGCCGCAAATATTGCTATTTATTTCCCATAATCCATAACTATTTGTATTGCCCTAAATTTGTGGAGAAACCGGTGCTAAACGCGAGTAACTTGACGTTTATTGTTGCTGAAATTTGCTTATCGCTCATCATTTTATTCGATCGTCATTTTAATTCCGTAGTTTTCATTGTCGAGTCGTCATTTAGTTCATTACTCATTCTGTTTGCATAAATTTGGTATCAGAGCATAACTATCTTGCATCTCACTTGCATTCCGTTTATTCATTGCAAATAAAAAAAATACACACACAAAACAAAAAAAATCCTCAAACAAAGAAAGCAGAAACCCTAGGATTCCCATGGCCGACAAACCTAGTGCCTCTAAATCCACCTATACCTCACACCCTGAATTAACTTTGGAGGCTTTGTTTGCCCAATTACAACACATGGGGAATCAACTGAGCACGCAAATCGCCGGAATTGATCGTCGAGTCGCCGTCGCACATGAACAAACTGCCACATTGAATAGTCGCGTGCTAGGACCAGACCTTAGTGATGAAAACCCCAATAAAGGTCGACGTACTGGCCGGAAACCTCACTCCCGGAATAGCACTTTCCATGACTCTAGTTCATCTACTTCTGACGGACACATTAGTGATTGGCCATCACAAGAAAGTGAAGAAGAAGAACCAAGAGACTACACCCCTTTCTTTCCCAAGAATCAAGATCCACACACTTCCGGCTATACTGCACAACCTACTGGCGAATATCAATTCCCACCCCGAAATGGACCTAGGTCCGATGATGGATGGGATCGAGGCATCCGCCTTGACGTTCCGAAATTTGACGAAGGACGAGACCCTGATGTCTTTTTGGATTGGCTCCAAGCCATCGAGCACTTCTTTGTGTGGAAGTCTATGCCAAGCGAACAAAAAGTTCAATTCGTCACCATCAAATTAAAGGGGCATGCTCTGCTATGGTGGGACCGTTTGCAGTCTGAACGCAAACGAAAGGGAAAAATTAAAATCCGTTGTTGGAGCAAAATGAAAGCCAAATTGAAGACCAAGTTCGTGCCAAAAGATTACAAACGAGATCTGTACGCACGACTGCAATCATAACGATAAGGCACTTTGAGCATCAGAGAATACACCGAAGGGTTACAATCTGTGAGGTCTGTCCCTTCTCGGATCTAGGATACCTGTTTACATATCACCCGTAGTATCATATTCACCAAATATATAATTAAATAGACTTGTTTTGACAGTGATTCAGAGACGATCAAAATGAGCTATTATATACCAAAATTCGACATTCGGGTTGCGGATGCGGATGATTTCGGTTTTCTAAACATAAGAGAGATATAAAAATAATAAAAATAATAATAATTTACAACAGATTTTGCTAAACAGTAAATAGTAGCCGCTTGGGTTTTTATTCCATCCACTTGGCAAGCAATCAAGGCCCCATCTTCCTTATTTATACCTCCTAAACTCTGCTCTCTTTTTATCCACTTTTCTCTCTTTTTCCTCTCAACTCCCTAGCCGTAAGAACCCTCTCCACCCATTTCTGCAAATCTTGGATGGACTACTCTCCATGGTTGAAGCAAGATATATCTCAACAGCTGGAGATCCGAAGCCTTGCAACTGCAACTTGAGATGAATGGCAGCTCAAAAAAATCTGTTGCTTCTCTTGGAGCTTTTCCAAAGCAAAGTCCTATTGCTGCACTCCATCTCATGCTCCCAAATTGAGATGCTACTGCTGCTGTCGATTCTTGCTCATCCCTATTTTGATGATCTTGCATGCAAGATCAAACCCCAAAAGAGGTACAACTACACCCTCTCTTGCTGCCATCTATGAGAATTTTCCTTATTTTGTCCCCTTTCAATTCCTTAGAGTCTTGGTGATATATTTACAATTCCTTCATTTTATAGGACCTAAGTATGCCTCCAGGATTCACTAGACTTTTGTAAATAAAATGCTGCAGATTTAATTGAAATAAAATGTTTGGTGAAGGTTTTTTTTGGTATCTCTAAAGATAGTTGTTGATCAAGATAAAGAAGATTAGGTGGGTTTTGGTGTTACATCATACATTTTTTTAGTTATGGACTGGAGAATATGAATTCTCTTTCTTTGGATGAAATTTTGCAGAGTGTCTAGTTATCACTGCTTTTCCAATAATGGACTGCCTATTTTGATAATTTACAGAGAAACTTTAAAGAAAAGGTGCTCATCTTTGGATGTTGCAGTTATATTGAAAGGACTGAAATTTTGAGACAATTAAGTATTCCTTGGATTATGATGTGTAAGGTGTTCAGTATTAGATCTTATCCAGAGAACGCAGTCAATTACTCTGTTATGCGGTAGTCCTTAACAAAATTTAAGCCAACTACACTGTAATCATTCTTTGATTTCTTTTGGGATTGAGAATTATATTTTCTACCAAGATTTCGTAAACAAGATCTGTAATGCTCAAAGAGTTAAAGATAGTATTGAAATGTTGCAGTGACATAAATTGTGAATATTTATTGCGAATGAAAAGTATCACAATTCAGTTGATAATGGACAAGATATGAGGCAGAACTGAGGTACAGTTTCAAGATAGTCTCCAATAAGGCCTTATCCGGATGGAGGTATCCTCGTCCAAACGGGACCTAAAGGTTTAATGCAAGTATTGATATTGTCATTCATCATGAACAATCTCCTTTCATATCAATTATAGCTATCAGAAAAAAAAAAATTGTTCATCTTGAAGTTCTTTTTAAGGATCTGCATCACCACAGCATGAAGACACCATATTAACATCTAAAATACTTTCACCATGAATCCCTGGAACTATCTCTTGTTGCAAAGCAAGGAAGGTATATTTTATGCAAATTCAGATCTTTGTTGCTGACATATATTATATTTATACAAGACTGAAGCAGAAGAAATGTCACATTCGTGGAAAGATCATCTTCCTCTGATTTAATTGCACAACTATCAATCCCAAATGCTGAAGCCAAATGAAAAACTTTTCTTGACTATCAAGCATTGCACCTCTATTATGATGACAGTGGATTGAGAATAATCAATTCATCTAAACTCTATTCGACCAAGTATCTGCAATAGTTAGAAATATGGATCTAAACCCCCCAATTTAATTCCATCTTTCCCACGAGCTCTGCAAGAGCTAAAGTTACTCATTTTAAATTTCCATCCATATGATTTGAATAAACATCAGTTTACTAACCCAAGACAGGACTTGGTTGGGTTGGTCAGGCTATACAAAGAGCTGACATTTTATATAAAACTCTTCATTCTCATAAACTTATGAACCATCTGAAGAAAAAGCACCTCGAATCTTAAACTAGGTTGGAGACGAATTCTTAAGGAAGTTATGAAGGGACATATCATGTCCGAAGTATATCAAATTAATCATGGTCATTCTCGTAGTTGGTGAAAATAAGAACTCATACATTGTCCTTTAGCATCATGATAAAGATTTTATATTTCCCTAACAATTATGCATCAAGATATGACATTATGATAAATGGGAAAGAGTGAAGTGGACAAATAAGTGAAATTGATGGTGAATCAGGGATGACCGATAAGTATGAGTGCCAGTCATGGTGACCTTTACTCATGACTGTCCGAGGGTGCGGTGACCCTCAGCTGGGCGGGAGATTAGGAAGCCCAGTTAGGGCAGCGGCCGCTTGGTGCGCGGGTCTAGGATCCCAGTCTTTTTCTCGTTTTTTTTTGCGAGCGCTCGCAGTTTTTACGCCTCTCTGGGATCCACAGGTTTTCTTTTAAAGACCAGTTCCGCTGACCCTTGTTCTTTAGGGTACCTAGGCTGGAGGTCCCTTGGTTTAAGTTTTTCGAGCTCGTTAGCCCGTACCGGTCGGGCCGGTTTTTCTTTTAGAGTGACTTTTCTAGAAAGTCTCTCTCACCCGTCTCAGTGGCGTAGTTTTGAAGTAGACCTATCCCTCTATTGGACCGCCTTCCAATTAGAGGGCGAGACGGAAGAGCCTTTTGTAGGCTACTTCACCGCTTGAGTTTTGTTTATTTTTCGCCAGCAGACTTGGCGATGCTACATCTGAATCATCCATGTATACATCTGAATCCTCTATGGCTACATCTGAATCAGTTACAATTGAATTTGGAAAAGTTACATTTGAGATTGGATTGTGTCACAAATAAGTTTGGCTAAAGTTGAGATAAATTATAGTTGAGTTGGTTTCATGGAAGCTTGGTTACAGTTAAGTTGGTTGTAGTTGTGCTAGTTACTTTTCCGCCAGTAATTCTTGATGAAGAGAAAAGACCAGTTTATGAAAATCATCCTTATCAGATTTCGATCTACTACCACAGCCGTTCGAAATAGTTAGTTGACGTGTTGGGAACTTAGTTAGGATGCATTTTACTCCACCGCATGCCTACGGAGGCACCCCAACCCTAAGGCTTCTTTACTGCCTTAGAGTTATAGTGTGAGGTCTTATCTAGACCAAAACCACAGACTATCCACTAAGCTTGAGAAATTCAATATGAAAAGAATCAAAACATCAGACTCATCATCTACACTTACTATGATCTATCCTCATGACTCACAAACATCAAAAGAGACCCGAATCATCTCGACCATGTCAATCATTAAATACTCAAGATATCATGATCAATTCAATCATGATAGCCATTGAATAAATCATTGGAACATGAAATTGATGGGGAAGAATGGAAATCACATACAGTTTTATACTGGAGTCACATCTTAGAATCATAATATGAGGTCACACTCAGATCAAGATCCCAGATTGTCCACCAAATCTGATTGATTGGATAAAAACCAAGAATAAAGACTCAACATCCACATCTCAAGATCCATTAAACATGATTTATAATTAATTAAAAGGTGACAGTTTAAATATGGATCTTATAATCTTTGTATAAAAATGATTAATATGGGTAATTAATGTAGGATGAGTAGAATGGGGTTTTACGTACCAAACAACTTGAAAGCATGTTTCAATGCAAGTAGCTCTAAAAATTTAATTGTCAAAGCCCCTTTTACTTGCTTTCTTTTGGAGCTACTAAATTTCCTGTTATTTTTAATTAATTAAGATTTACTCAACATTTGTTGATGTTCTTTTCTCCCTATTCCATGGATTGCAGGCATAATACCTGCACTGTTGTATTGGAAGAGTTCAATGTCAGTTTCTGAAGTAAAACATATCAGGTATGTATGTTATAATTTTGTTCAAGGATATTATAAATGCTTTTATTTCTCTTCTGATAAAATTGGGATGCATGTACATAATGAAATTTCTGTTGTTACATGTTAACTGCTATGGAATTTATGCAATATAAGTGTGACATGTTATAATTCTGTGGCCTGTTAGTTAATGTGAATGTCATTAAAGAAAAATTTCCCTAATTTTCAGTACTCTAATGTGGTCCTTAGCGAACATAATATACGGGTAATATGTAAACGGGTATCCCAGATCCGAGAAGGAGCGGGCCTCACACAATCCCTCGTTCACCGCAACCGATTGCAGGAGACCCCTGTCCAGGAGGTCACCCGCTACATGCAAGGACTCTGACCCGTTATTCAGGATGAACTCTACCTCCACAACTGTCGAGACGTTGACGAAGCTTACAAGCAGACTGAGCGGGCTGAGACTAAGCTTGCTAAAGCCCAGACAAGGAGGATGTCCTTCCCGGTGAACTCCGTCTCACGCACCAATACCCTGATGACGACCTCCAAACCATTTGCGGCCCCATCGATTCCTACGGGTAAACCCTAGACAAAACCCTCAACTCCTGTCGTCACCCGACCACCTATTGGAAACCCCAGACCAGGCATCTTGGGAAGCTGACCTATTGTCGGACCTGACACTTGTTTCCGATGTTATCAAAAGGAACATCGAGCAGCAGAGTGCCCAAACCCTAAGGCCAGACCCGCCAATTTATGCACCGTCGACGACTCTGAAGACCCTAACCCTGACCAACAGGAGTCACCTGAAGAGGATCCGGCTGCTTTGACTGCTGACACCATGGGAGCCGATGACTATGAGCCTTTAGGAGTGGACGGAGACGTATCCGGACCCTTCTTGGTCATTGAACATGAGAACTTTATCACTCCTGACAGCGCACCCACAAACATCCTACTCACACCCGCTGTCAACGACGCTGATAGTTGGCTGCGCCGCAGCATCTTCCGAACCACCTGCACTTCAGGAGGGTGATGTTGTTTGCTGATCATTGATGGAGTAAGTGTTGAGAACTTCGTTTCACAAGAAATGGTCGATAAGTTGGGCCTGCCAACTCAGCCACTTGAGAAACCTTACAGCGCGGCCTGGTTTCGAGGCGGTACCCAACTCCCGATCCACCGTCAGAGCCTCGTTAGCTTCTCAATTGGGCCTTCATATAAAGACGAGGTGTGGTGCCATGTAGCCCCTATGGACGTTGTTGGGAAAAATGAATGGCTTGTTTATTCCATAAGCCCTAGGCTCTTTTATATAGGAGAGTAGTCTATGGGTAAATTACATAAAGTAGACAACTGAAAAATAAAATAACGAAGAGGTACAGGCACTACTCTATATACGTCAACACTCCCCCTCAAGATGGAACATAGATATCAATCATGCTCAGCTTGGACGCACACTTCTGGAATGGGCCTTGAAGCAATGCCTTGGTGAATATATCAGCAGTCTGATTCTCTGATGTGACGTGAGATGTAGCAATTAACCCCTTCTGAATCATGTCACGTATGTAGTGACAGTCAACCTCAATATGATTGGTCCTCTCATGGAAGGCTGGGTTGTTTGCAATGAACAAGGCGGCCTGATTGTCACATTCCAACATCATAGGAAGCGGTATATCAAGACATAGATCTGTAAGTAAAGATTTCACCCACATCATTTCTGTGCTAGCCTGGGCCATAGCCCTGTATTCAGATTCAGCACTGGATCTAGCTACTACTGTCTGTTTCTTGCTCCTCCACGAGACTAGGGCATCTCCAACATAGACTGCAAATCCTGAGGTGGACTTCCTATCCTTGGGGCATCCTGCATAGTCTGCATCAGCACACGCTGTGATAGAGATCTCCTTTCCCTTCTTAAATAGCAAGCCTGCACCTGGAGATGATTTTAGATATCTCAGAATCATGTGTATTGCATCCATATGGACCTGACGTGGTTGCTCCATGAACTGGCTCACACGACTCACTGCAAATGATATATCAGGTCTAGTGATCGTGACATACAGTAGTTTGCCTACCAGTTCTCTGTACCTTCTCCTGTCCACCTCTTCCGTGTCATCATCATAGAGCTTCATACTGGGATCCATTGGCGTCGTAGCAGGTCGACACCCTAGCATACCTGTCTCACTCAATAGATCTGTAACATATTTCCTCTGCGATATCACTAATCTATATGGATTTCTAGCAAACTCCAGCCCCAGAAAATATCTAAGGACTCCCAAGTCCTTGGTGACAAATTCGGTTCCCAGTCTTTCTTTCGCCTGCTTTATGCCCTGCTCATCATCTCCCGTAATCAAGATATCATCAACATAAACCATGATTACAATGATACCTCTAGCCGTCTTCTGTACAAACAAGGAATGATCAGCATTGGAGCGTTTATATCCTTGTTTCTCAAAAAGATCTGAGAGCTTCTGAAACCACACTCTGGGGCTCTGCTTAAGGCCATAGATGGCCTTATGTAACCTGCATACGTTGGAACACTCCCCCTCAACAGCAAAACCAGGTGGTTGTTGCATATAGACTTCCTCCTGCAAATCGCCATATAGGAATGCATTCTTCACGTCCAGCTGATGAAGCGGCCAGTCTCTAGCAAGTGCAACTGACAACAAGATCCGAAGAGTGGAATGACGTGCCACAGGTGAGAATGTGTCAAGGTAATCCACCCTGTATGTCTGTGTAAAGCCATGTGCAACAAGACGCGCCTTGTACCTGTCAATGGAGCCATCTGCATTGTGCTTCACTGTAAACACCCACTTGCAGCTCACCGGGTTCACATCTGGAGGTATAGGAACCAAACTCCAAGTTCCTCTGGACTGAAGTGCCGCCATTTCTTCTTCCATTGCTAGCCGCCATCTACTATCCTGCAAAGCATCATGATGATTCCGTGGAATATCTATAACTGAAAGTGCCATAACAAACGACCTGAAATCTCCAGATAGCCTCTCAAAAGACACGGATGCTGATAATGGATATTTAGCACGGCTCCTCTTCGACTTCCGTAGAGCAATGGGAACATCCAAATCAGATGTAGTCTCATCTGGCTCCTGCACCATATCCTGCTCAGAAATGTCGTCAGATCCATCAACATTAATATTTTCATTACATACCATAGGCAAGCTAGTGGACGAGTCATGACCATGAGCTGGAGGAGGCCTGCGGGTATAATGGAACGGTAGCGGTGAGATAGGTGGTGGTGGTGGTGGTGGTGGTGGTGATGGCATATGAGGCGGTGGTGGTGGTGACGGCATCTGAGGTGGTGGTGTCATGTATATGGCATCAGGAGGTATAGGTGGTAGCTGCTTGTCTCCTGATGCTGAAAAATACATAACAGATTCAAAGATGTAACATCTGCACTGATCATATACCGCCGACGCAGAGGATCAAAGCACTTGTACCCCTTTTGAGTTCTGGAGTACCCAACAAAAATGCACTTGACAACCCTAGGAGAGAACTTGTCAGTACCAGGCGACAACTGATGGATAAATGCAACCGACCCAAACACACGAGGAGTAAGAGTGAACAGATCCTTGCCAGGATAAATAAGTGAAAACGGAATCTGTTCATTAAAGACAGACGAAGGCATACGGTTGATTAGGTAACATGCAGTGAGAACTGCATCACCCCAGTAGGAGTAGGGAACATGACTCTGTATAAGGAGTGATCTTGTGACATCAAGAAGGTGACGGTATTTTCTTTCAGCAATCCCATTTTGTTGAGATGTATGAGCACAAGATGTTTGGTGAATAATCCCTTTTGAGGAGTAGTGATTGGCAAGAATATTGGTGCACAACTCTAAAGCATTATCACTTCTCACAAGCTTCACAGATGTGGAGAAAACATTTTGTATTTCATTCAGAAAATGGATAATGATATTTCCTGCTTCAGATTTATTTTTCATCAGAAACACCCATGACACTCTAAAGAAATCATCCACAAATACTATATAAAATATGTGTCCCTGATGATCGGGTACATGACTCGGACCCCAGACATCAATATGAAATAACTCAAACTTGGAGGTACTACTCCGACCTGGACGACTGGGAAAGGACGACCTGTGATGCTTTCCCAACTGACACGCCTCACACTGAATAGGTGTGTGAGGGAGACCATAGGGTAAAACTTGATGCAACTTCTGAAGCGGTAAATGACCAAAACGCAGATGTCATAATAAGGTTGATACTTGTCCAGAAGAAGAGGATGAGGATCCAGCAAAAGGAGTCTGATTCAGGCGGTAGAGGCCTCCTTGCTCATAGCCACGACCAATCACGTTGCCCGTATCGATGTCCTGAAAAATCAAAGAAGATGGATCAAAAATTGCCCGACAATGTAGATCCTTCGTAATCTGACTAATTGACAATAGATTCATTGAAAAATCAGCTGCATGTAGCACATTCTTGAGCTGCATAGAAGATGTCAATCTAATCTCCCCCTGACCAGTGATGGGGGAATGAGTGCCACTGGCAATCACTACTGTCCGACCTGAAGGGATCTGAATGTATCCTGAAAGCAGACTCTGGTCGCCACATAGGTGATGTGTAGCGCCCGAGTCCATAATCCATGGTAAAGTATCAGATCTACTACTATTCAGTGCAAGTATACTACCTGAGGTACTGGTAGAAGCGGAGGCGGAAGCAGCGGCATCAGACTGAGGCTCTGTAGTCGGTGCTGGGCCAGATGGTGGAATAATGCCCCTCAGACGGGCAACTAGATCGTCGAACCGTTGGTCTAAAGTAGCAGCAGATGGAGGCTCTATCTGCTCAGCAGCTCGTGCGGATGCTGGAAATCCATGCTTTTTGTAGCATGTGTCTTCATTGTGTCCAACTCTGTGACAGTAGGTGCATGTCGGTCTAGTGCGGCCACCTCTTCCACGAGGTCCACGTCCACGGCCCTGTTGATGAAATCCGCGACCTCTGTTGGCTGTCATGGCTGAAGAATTCTAACTAGGGGCTGTGGAAGGAAATGTGATCCGACTCAGTCTATGGAAAGCTTCCGCCATGGGAGGAATAGTAGAATCGGCCAAAATCTGGGATCGTGCCGCCTCATACTCAGGATTAAGCGCCGCTAGGAACACACCCACCATAGTCGCGTTCCTATATTTCTTCTGTTGTTCAGGCGTGGCTGTCAGGGGCATGAAGCTATAGAGCTTCTCGAACATCCCTCTCAGTGATGTATAGAGAGAATGTAGAGGGCGACCATTCTGCTTGATAGTGAAGATATCATGCTGGAGTTGCAGAATCTTTGTCTCATTCTTCGCCTGGGAATACGTGGCCGCCAGGATGTCCCACATATCTTTGGTTGTGGGTTGATGTAGAATGTCATTAGCTATCTCAATCACCAGTGTACCAAACAGCCATACTTTGGCATATGCATCATCGGCCTCCCAGGAGGCATTGACTCCAGTCTTCTCTGTAGGCTCAGGTTCGGTAAGAATGTGCTTCTTACCTGTTGACTTCATCATACTCATGAACTGCATAGCCCACAGGTCATAGTTTGTACCGTCCATCTTGACAATAGGCGCTGGACCACGAAGGGCGCCAATAGATGGGATATCCGCCTTGCTTTCTGACATACTGGACATGGAAGACTGGAGCGATTGATAGATGATGTACTTCGTCTACAATGACATAGACGGGGTTAGTTGCATGTGTAGACCTCAAGCAACTAACCCCATGAAGATGTGTGTGCTAGGCCCTACACACGCGTAGGAATCACGCACAGGCACAGGAATCACGCGCAGGCTGCATGTGCACGCACTGGAGATGCACTAGATCTGCACTGCACCGGAGATGCACGCGCAGAGGATGCGTGCACTAGATCTGCACTGGAGCGAGCGCGCACCCGCACTGGGGATGCACAGGTGCACACGATGCGCCCACGCACAAGGAGGCGCACGTGCGCTCACAGGCTACAGCGCGCACGGAGATGGTGCGCACGGAGATGGTGCGTAAGAAGATGGCGCGCAGGGAGATGGTACGCACGGAGATGGCGCGCCCAGATGCTGCAGCACAGGCGCGCGAGGAGGAGGCGCACAGGTGCACAACGTACGTGTGCTACGGTGCACAGCGCGCAGTAGCGATCAGAGAGGTGGCGCTGCGGCGAGCTCGGATGACGATGGGCGGCGCCGATGAGATGAAGCAAGGAAGAGAGGCTGGCGGGTGTGGTGGGGTTAGGGTTAGGGTTTCGAGAACTCCGGTCTAGGACCGTCGCTCTGATACCATGTTGGGAAAAATGAATGCCTTTATTCCATAAGCCCTATGCTCTCTTATATAGGAGAGTAGCCTATGGGTAAATTACATAAAGTAGACAAATGAAAAATAAAATAACGAAGAGGTACAGGCACTACTCTATATGCGTCAACAGATGTCTGTCACATTCTACTTGGGAGACCTTGGCAATTCGATCGAGACACTGAGCACAAAGGAAAGCTGAACACTTACTCCTTTCTCATAGACAAGGTGCGTGTGACCCTCAGACCACAACGCGACGCCCTTAGCCCTTGCCAGGTGGCTACACTTCGAGCCGCGACCGCACAATCGGGTAAAAGCACTCTACCGTCACAGCCCTCGCCTACAGGTCCCGTATTGCTGATGGAAGCCCAGACATTCCAACGTGAGATTCAGGAGAGCTCCACCATTTATGCATTGATGGGACGTGAAGTGAGCCAACCAGAAACCACAACACCCGAAGTCCCGCCTGAGATAAAACCCATCATCCAGGAATTTGCTGACATTATGCCTGAAGAGTTGCCTGAAGGACTACCCCCGTTGCGAGACATTCAACACCACATTGACCTAGTCCCTGGAGCCAGCCTACCCCACTTGCCACATTACCGAATGAGCCCAAGTGAGCATGAAGAGATGAACCGGCAGGTTACTGATCTGCTACGATGTGGGTATGTTCGAGAGAGTATGAGCCCCGTGGCGGTTCCTGCTCTGCTTACCCCGAAGAGAGACAGCACATGGAGAATGTGCGTGGACAGTCGTGCTATCAACAAGATAACGATCAAATATCATTTTCCCATTCCGCGCCTTGATGATATGCTTGATATGCTATCGGGTGCCAAATTATTCTCCAAAATGGACCTCCGCAGTGGCTACCATCAGATTTGCCTCCGACCTGGAGACGAGTGGAAGACTGCTTTTAAAACCAAAGAGGGTCTGTATGAATGGACGGTAATGCCCTTCGGCTTGTCGAATGCCCCCAGCACCTTCATGCGAACCATGAATCATGTATTGCGACCCTTCATTGGTAAGTTTGTGGTTGTGTACTTCGATGACATCCTGATCTACAGATTGACCAAAGAAGACCACTTATCTCATTTGCGACAAGTCCTGGAAACCCTGAGAGCCCAAAAACTGTATGTCCACCTCAAGAAATGCTCCTTCATGTCTGACACGGTCCTCTTCCTGCACCGTTGATGGTCTTAAGGTTGACCCCTCCAAGATTCAGGCCATTCAGAGCTGGCCCGTACCCAAAACCCTCACTGAAATTCGCAGCTTTCTGGGATTGGCTTCTTTCTACCGACGCTTTATCCGGAACTTCAGCACTTGTGCAGCTCCGTTGGTGGATTGCACGCGTAAAGTTGCACCCACTTGGACTCTTGAAGCAGAAACCAGCTTTCAAAACCTAAAACACCAATTGACACATGCCCTTGTTTTGGCACTTCCCGACTTTACCAAGGTTTTTGTAGTTGATTGCGACGCCTCACATGTTGGGATTGGTGTTGTCCTAAGTCAAGAAGGATGACCTGTCGCCTTCTATAGTGAGAAATTGAATGAAGCCAGATCACGTTACTCCACCTATGATGTCGAATTTTATGCCGTGGTACAAGCTCTCAAGCATTGGAGGCATTACCTGATCCAACGTGAATTTGTCCTCAACTCTGATCATGAAGCCTTAAGATATCTGAATTCGCAGAAAACCCTTAATAAGTGCCATGCCAAGTGGGTTAGTTTCCTCCAAGAATACACATTCCATCTCAAACACAAAGCTGGAACCCTGAACCGCGTGGCCGACGCGTTGAGCCGGCGAGCACATGCCCTGACCACAATGACCATCAGCACAACAGGTTTTGACACACTCAAGGACCTTTACCCCACTGATCCTGATTTCGGACAAGTTCATGCGGAATGTGTTGATACTGGACAGGATCCAACAACCACTTATGTTCTTCATGAGGGTTTTCTATTCAAAGGCCACCAACTATGCATCAGTGCCACATCCCTTCGTGAGAATTTAATTTCAGAACTACATAACGGAGGTTTAGCTGGACACTTTGGAAGGGACAAGACCTTGACTCTTCTCCAAGAGCGATTTTATTGGCCGCAGATGCGAAAGGATTTACAAAATTCGTATAGAAATGCCAAACATGTCAAAGATTCAAAGTCCACAGGCAGAACACTGGACTGTATACACCCCTGCCAATTCCTTTGCGACCCTGGGAAGACATCACCATGGATTTTGTGCTAGGCTTACCCCTCACGGTACGAAAAGTTGACTCCATATTTGTGGTGGTGGACAGATTTTCTAAAATGGTACATTTCATTGCATGTAGAAAAACCTCAGATGCATCTCATGTCGTTGATTTGTTTTTTCGTGATGTCATTCGATTGCATGGTGTTCCTCGTTCTTTTACTTCGGATCGTGATACTCGGTTTTTGAGTCATTTTTGGCGCACGCTTGGTCTCGTCTTGGTACTCGTTTGCAATATAGCACCACTTATCATCCACAAACAAATGGGCAAACCGAAGTAGTTAACAGATCATTAGGAAATTTATTGCGATGTCTTGCAGGGGACTCTCCGTCCAAATGAGATCTAATTCTTCCCCAAGCAGAATTCGCGTATAACAGTTCCACTAATAGGTCCACCGGAAAATCGCCCTTTGAGAGTGTGTACGACTTTCCACTTACCCAATTTCTAGGCCTAAAACCCACAACCATGCAAGGGAGAAGTAGTGCAGCTGCTGAGGATCTGGTCGAACACTTAACCCACATCCATACTGAAATTCGAGCCACACTCCAGACCATGACCCAGAAATACCAAGCCCAAGCCAACCTACACCGAAGAGAGAGCGAGTTCAGAGTTGGAGAATTAGTGATGGTCCACCTAAAAAACGAGAGGTTTCCTTTGAGAGTCCACCAAAAATTGAGTGAACGGAAGATTGGTCCATTTCGAGTCCTCAAGAGGATTGGGCCCAATGCTTTCTTACTCGACCTGCCGCGAGACGTCCAGACATTGCCAGTCTTCAATGTATCAGATCTCTTCTTATATCATGGGGATGAACAGACAGATGTCGCCCCGCTAGCAGTTCCCGCCCGATGACACGTGCCAGCCACCAGCCGCGATTGATGCCGATCAGATTGAAGATATTGCCGACATCTGAGATATGACGACTAAACGTGGTCTCTTCCGATGATATCTAGTGAAATGGAAGGGACGACCTCTTACAGATTGCACCTGGATTGACGAGGATGAACTCCGACAACTCCGCCCCGATATACTTTAGAGCTTCCACGATGCCATATCGACGGAGCGAGATTCTTTTCAGCAGGGGGGAGTTGATGCAGCATAATTCCACCTCAACCTTTAGTTGACATTTTATTTTAAATTTTATTTAATCATGTAAAAAGGCTCATTATACAAGGCCTTTATTCTCTTTTCTTTTTGGCTTGTTTTCTTTCCTTTATTTTTCATTTTTGAAAGCTGTTGCTATTTAGGGGGATTAGCCTCTATAAAAGGCCCCCTTGTATTAGGGTTAAATTAAGTTGAATTTTAGTTAATTTTCTCCACCCTAATTCTCTCTCTCTCTCTCTTTCGAATTTCCCCTCTCCCCTTTTCCTCCCGTGTTTCCTCCTAACCCTAACCATCTCTATCTCCGTCGCCTCTTCCCCTACGTGCCTCGCCGTCCCCCGCCTGCCACATCTCTGCCTCCCCGCGCACCCGCCAGCGCCTCCGCACTCCCTCCTCTTCGCCTCCCAGCACTCCGACCACCCACCCAGCGCCATCGCCTTCCCCACTACCATCTCGCCGCACCACCCCGAGCCAACCCGCCTGCCGCCTGCCCTCTCCCCGGCACCATCTCCCCTCCCCTCGGCCCCTGTTCTCCCCCCCCAGCGCCATCTCCACTCCGCCCTGAGCCGCATCTTCACGCCGCGCCGCCTCAACCCCCATCCACCACCTGCACCTTCCTTCCCGAGCGACAGCCACAGATTTTGCCCAACGCCCAGATGCCCACCGTAGCTCCTGCAATACCGTCAGACGGGACGGCTCTCACCGCCCCTGCAATCTCCTGCAATACCCTCCGTACAGCAGCCGCCACCCCAGCTTGTTCGCAAGCCTCCGCCTCGTTGGATCTCGGAATTCTTGTGTCGTCGAAGCCTCCCCAGCCGCTGTTTCCTTGAAGGATCAGATCTGAAGCGTGCCGAAATTCCTTGCCGGTTGTGGTATGAGCGCCAACTCCACCATTTAAATTCCACCGCATAATATTAGTTTGTGGACTGTTATATTGTTAATTGGTTTGGTGATCGATTGAGATTCCGTGCCGCAAATA
Organism: Ottelia alismoides; assembly: GCA_037367405.1. Lineage (NCBI taxonomy): Eukaryota > Viridiplantae > Streptophyta > Magnoliopsida > Alismatales > Hydrocharitaceae > Ottelia > Ottelia alismoides. Next base: position 305,263 of record JAZKJV010003338.1, on the reverse strand, counting down.
TTGCTATTTATTTCCCATAATCCATAACTATTCGTATTGCCCTAAGTTTGTGGAGAAACCGGTGCTAAACGAGAGTAACTTGACGTTTATTGTTGCTAAAATTTGCTTATCGCTCATCATTTTATTCGATCATCATTTTAATTCCGTAGTTTTCATTGTCGAGTCGTCATTTAGTTCATTACTCATTCTGTTTGCATCACATGGATATTGATGCAATTGTTGCAACATCTCTATTGGATAGATAGACTTCATATTTTCAATGGGAGAGCCCTTAGTCTTAGAGAATGTCTCAATGACCTAGATATTAGAATACACTCATTGTTTATTTCTAAATGTTGGGAATAAACATGAATTCTGGAATAAAACTATCATAAAGAGTTATGATGGATATATATTTCATACAGTGATCTGACATCTAGAGGACTCAACTAAAATTAGAAAATTAATGAATGGTTCATTAATATTTCTAATGTTGTAAGTTAAACTTTTTAACGATCTATACGAGGATGAAGATCATTTGACAATGATCTAACATCAAGCCTTGGATATATGTCTCTTGATAAGATCAATAGACTAGTAAGAGATGAAACTTCAGAATGTCTGAAATTTCAAATCTTACATACTTGTGAATATTGTCTCCAAAAGTAAAAATGTCCAATACACCCTTCTTTGGGAATGGTGTTAGATGTCAAGGTATTCAAGATCTCATACATATTGATGTATATGGATCATCTATATCAAAATGAACATTAATGATATGTGATATCAATCGATGATTATTTGTGATATGATATTTCTTCCCTTCACCTGAGAAACTTTTGAAATGTTCAAAGATTTCATAATTTTGGTATAGAACCAAAGTTTGAAGGAAGGTAAAATGAATTTGATCTAACCTAGGTAGCAAGCACCTACTAGATGAATTCAAAGAATACCTTATGAAGAAAGGAATATCATTCCTATCTCACTCTTGATACACCTAAACTCAATAGAGTTGTAGGGAGATACAATTGGATCATGTGCGACATGATTTGATCAATGATGAATAGCATAATTACCTCTTAGTTTCCTGGTATATATGTAGTAGAGACTACAATATATTTCCTTGATAATATTCCATGCAAATCTAAACCCGAACATCATCATAACCTATGCTTTGGAACCAGTCTAGTGTTGGATACGTGAGGATCTAGGTTTGCTTGGTCCATGACCATGTCATGGATGCAATTAGGTTGGACTCTAGCACCATAGACTACTACTTCATTAGTAAAATAAAGGATGATATTGGATACCTACTTTATGACCTTGAGATTCTTAAAAGATTTCATCTCTAAGGATATGATCCTTAGAGGATGACTCTCTTGAGAATCAAGATGAAAATGAAGTGAAGGAATTCTTTTAATCATGAGAAGATAATGAGGTTCCTGAAATTGGAAAACTAAAAGGACAATTAAAGATGAAACACTAATACCTCTTCAAATGAGTTTGAGGATGGATTCCATGTGCCAGTTAAGTATGGCAATGATCTTACTTCACGTGATGAAGCTTATGAAGTCATGGCATGGATGTTAGCAATAAAGTCTTTTTTTATTGAGAAGCTTTGGGTAGTCTCCCAAGTTGGGTAGCAATAAAGTCTAAAGTAAACTTCATACACAAGTGTTGTATGTGGACCCTCGAGGATCCACCTATATGGGTAAGACTCGTTAAGGTGTAAATGGATCTTCAAGAGAAAGAGGGAACCTGATGAGAAGGTAGAGACCTTCAAAGCACAGCTCATAGGCATGAGCTACACACCGAAGAGAAGACATCGCTTGCGATGAGATTTGCTCTTCAATGACCATGCTTAAACCCATCAGAATATTACTAACTATAGCTACACAACTTAACTTGGATATATTCAAGATGTGAGTCAAGATTGCATTCCTCTATGAATACCTCTCTGAGGATATTTATATGAAGTAGCCCCAGGGCTTCATAGTTGAGGAAAGCAAGGTGTGCAAGCTAAAGGAACTTCATATATGGACTCAAATAAGTTTCTTGTAGTTGGAACATTAGATTTGATGAAATTATAAATATTATGATTTCAGATAGAATCTTAATGAACCGGGTGAAGCTTAGTGGGAGTGCCATTGTGTTCATCATGCTAAATGTAGATAATATCCTAATATTTGGGATAATTAATAAGTATTTTATAGTCTGGCTATTCCATACCTTGAGATATGATCTCAAGGTACCTCTTTGATCTTAGTTTTGAAGTTATTCAGAAGCGAAGAGAAGATGGTATAGGAACAGTCACATTAGTGGTACACCTTGTACATGTTTCGTTTTTTGGGAAAAATCTCAACAAAGGCTTCCTTCCCTTAAGATATGGTGCTGACCTATCTAAAGGGATAGCACCTCAAAGAGTTTAGCAAGTGAGTACTAAAACTACTTGCCCTTGTGCATCAGTTGTGAAAAGCCAGGTATATGCTAGATGTGTACAAAAGCCAGATGTCTGTCATGCAGTGGGAGTAGTAAATTATTACTAATCCTAGTATGGAAACAAAACACTTGATTGCAGTAATAACAAAATCTTCAAAAAGGACAAGATTTTAGAGATAATGATCTCAAAAGTTTTATCTTCAAGACTTTAAGACATTATAGATAGTGATCTAAAAGGTCTTAACTGCAGATACCTTAGTAGATAGAGATCTCCAGGAATAAGAGTATTCTGATAAGGATAATGGAAATACTGGTTATAATAATTATTGAATTGCAGTGTTAAAGACCCTTTGACTGACATGATTTAGTATTGGTTGCATAAGATGCAACATTCGCATTGGATATGAGCACTGCTACTACGAGATATGCAAGTGTCGTAAAAGGACTTGGCGTAGTCTCGAGAACAGAGTGACCGATCATATTACCTATCTATTTTTCTGAATAGCCTATGATTATCACATGAGTGTGTGTTTAAATGATTAGACAATTAATGGCTCTTTGGACTAGTGGGAGATTGTTGGACATGCGAGCCCACGGCGAGCCATTATGCAATAAATGTTATTGCAAATATCATTCACAAATCTTAAATGAAGAATAAATAATTTGCATAATAGGTCCCTTAGTACAACTAGGGTTATGTACCATGGTCGTCTCGATGATCATGCATATTTTGATTCAATTATTGAATCATACGTGCTTGGATGAACATCTAAAGAGTTATATTGAGGACTCATCAAGCACCGTCAAATGATTATTAAGAGATGATCTCTAGACTGAGAAGGAGATGGCAATCTTTTCTCTAAAGGTCGATATCTAACCGACCTCTTGATGCAGGTCATCTATATAGGAATAGAGATTCGGAGGTGTTAGATAATTTAGGTCAAAGAGTTGACTTAACGAGATCGAAATAACCAAAGTCCTATGTCGTATGTTGTCACGATATAGGCACGCATCCTCTAACCAGAGACAGATGTGTTACTATATGTCTGAGTATGTACATTTGGCAGACCAATAGGCTGATGACTTAACCAAGGTCTATACACCGGCACGTTGGTTTGCACGCAAGGGCACATGAGTAATACGATCTCTCAAAGGGATTATACAGGCTCATTTACTAAACCGGGAGACATAAGCTCAGTCATGAGATATTGGGAAGAATCAAATTTCGTGCACGGTCATCTCGTTTTGAAAGCTTGACTGGATTTGTATGTTTGATATATATACTTTTGGAAAGTATATGATAACACATGGATATGATATATGCTTTTGGAAAGTATATGATCTATACCAACTCTCAATAGACAAATGAGAAACTTAATGATAAAACTCTGAAATAGACAGTGTAGAATTGATCTAATACTTCGGGTTTATTATGGGTCTTCCAGTATGCAGGATGAATAGTTATTAGGAATACCTAAGGGTGATGTGATCATAAACGATTGTATAACCATGACGCTTCCATTCTGAGGGAGTGATGAAACATGTCTGGATTTTAGTGACTTCTCTCATAGAGAAGTAATATGATCTTAGTCCAAATGTTGGACCTTGATCTAAATGTGATTCGGATACAATGGGAAGATTAGATTTGCAGTCTTGATTTAATCAAGCGTCTATGAGAGGTTCGCAAGATCTAGATTTGAGATGTGATCTCAGTATTCAAGTCACTATACGTGGAATAAAACAATTGTCATGTCCTTATCTCCAAGTATCCGCGGAGAAAGCACATTATCCTTGAAAGAGTTCATGGATAATTTCACTGTTGATAAATGTATTCAAGAATTGAGAAAATTGATGATTAAATGTGGTTTGATTATAGTGAATAATATGAATGTGATTCACATTATAAGGAGAATTATCTAAGATAACTAAATGTGATTTAATTATATTTAATTATCTAAGATGTGAATAATGTGAATGTAATTCATATTATTTGACTATATGGGAATGGAGATCCAAGATGCTTAAATGTGATTTAATTATCATGGATATGAATAATGTTGATAGCACTATCCAATTATTCGTATATATTATAAATGTGATTTATAATATACTAAAGAGAGACTATTGTGATTTATATTTCTTGATTAATTATTTATGTGAATTGGATTCCTTTTGGATGATTAATTGAAAATATAATTTACATTTTGTTTTTGGATGTGAATGTGATTCACATTTTTCAATGGCATGATTGCAATATTCATAAGATAATTATAAATTAATTTTGTGAAATAATTTACAACAAATGTTGTTGTAAATCTTGGAGATATCATGAGATAATGAGATCTCATGAGATAATGAGAACTCTTGAGATGTTGAGGAGATAGATCCATTCTATCTCAAAAGGGTGGTCGTCCCCCCCTTTTTAGGGGATGTGGTCAATCTTCTCATTATCTCCAAGACTAGTCAATTGATTTGATTTGAAATTAATTTATATGATTTATCAATATATATTAATTTGAATTAAATTAATTATTGTTGTGTTTTTACAACAACATCATGGCCATTGAAAGAAACACAAATCAATCCCATCCATTGATTTTTTGTTGTCCATGGATTGAGATTCATGGACTCTCAAAACCCTATATAAGAAGATGTATCCCTTGCTCTTCAAGATACATTACCAATTGCTCTATCTCTCTCATTCTCTATACGCCAAGTCTCTCTCTCTCTTGTGGTCGTCCACCATGGAGCCTTAGAGAGAGTCGCCATCGCCGCAGCATCGTCGTTATGCTGCCAGATTGTTTACTCGTGGATCTCCGTCTCCTTGGTGTGCACCTTGCTCGTGAAGTATACGTCGGAACTCGTGTGACGAGATCAAGAGATTCGTTGCTTGTATCATCAACATGGAGTGTGAGGAGCACACGTCTCATCAACGCGCTCGCAAGCGTCTCCTCCGATGGATTGGACTTGAGACAGGAGGTCTCTTCGTTTAAAGACTCGATCGCAACCACGCTTCAAGAGGTAATCTTAATACCTGATTGTGGTTTAGATGAAATGATACGAGAAGCGTTCTTGGATCATGTGGTTTCATCATCGAAAAAAAATTTTAATTCCGCTGCATCGAGCAACTAGTACGACTAATCGATTTCGATCGCATACGATGCGATCCTCACGCTTCCGTGATGCGCTTAAGGATCTTCTCATATCCTTCAAGTGGGTCCCACAAGTGACAGAAAAAGGGGGGTTTTAGGGGGTAAACCCCCTAAGGGGGGTTAACCCCCAATTCGAACGACACCTAAAGGAAATAGTTATAATGAGATCAGAGCTTATATTTTCTTAATTGTCTTCCAGTACAGGATGTATGTGGATTAGGAATAATCAAGGATGATGTGATCTTAATTGATTGAATACCATGACACTTCCATTCTGCAAGAGTGATGAAATAGGTTTCGATTTTAGTGACTCCGCTCAGTAATCAAATCATCCAATCTTAGTCCAAATGTTAGACATTATACTGAATTGGATACAGATGCAATGAGAAGATAGGGATACTTTATCTTATATGATCAAACAACACTGACAGGTCTTTTAGATCAGGATATGAGATTTGATCTCAATATCAAGTAACTATATATGGATTATACAATTACCTTGATCTTATCTCCAAGTATCAGCGGAGAAGGTACACTATCCATTTAAGAGATCGTGGATTGTTCTGAAAGAAATAAACCAATATTAGAATAAGAGAGAAAATTAGGATAATTAAATTGGATTTAAATATCCAAGATAAAATTAATGTGGATAGTGATAACCACAATAATTCCAGAATAGTGTGGATAAAATCCACATTATTATTTGGAGATGTATTTGCGAATAGGATTCACAAATTATATTGTGTGTGAATTGGATTCACATTCTAATGTAAATGTAAATATGTTTTACATTTTTATTTGGACCAATGCTTGGATCGAGAATTTGGGCAATTTTACGTGGGGCAAGTTTTGAGAGTACCAGCGAAGGAGCATGCTGTGCCAGGGTGTTGTGTCGAAGGATCGGTGTCGCGATGCATGGGCATCAGCAAAGTAGCACGTACACGAGCAGCAATACCCATGCGTGTGGATGGTGACCGACAACATCTGTGAGTGGGAGGAAGTATTCATGCAGGGATGGCAACGAACATAGATAGAGGGTGGAAGGTGGGGTGGAGGCAGTGGGTCTCAAGGCTCCAGTCTAGGACCGTCGCTCTGATATCATGTGGAAGTAAACGAATGACTTGTTTATTCATGGGGCTATAGGACTTTCTTATATAGAGAGAAGAATCCTAGAGGACAAATTACATAAAAAGATATGATAAATAGAGAAAATGTATATTAAAACTCTTAACAATTTACTAAAAAGTTTCCTAATTTAAAGTCTCTCAAATTTAACATGTTTATAGATCAATTGATTTTATCTTATCAATAAGAAGGTGATAGATCAAATGTCACCTTCTGATCGATCAACTTAGCCTCCTAGTTTAAAGTTTTTTAAGAGCGGTAATGCTTTTTGAAATTTTGAATTTGAGACGTTGCTCCTTTTTAGGGAGAACATCTTTTGATGGATTTTAATCTAAGTCTCAACAAATCACCTTTACTTCTTACCAAAATCATCTCTTTCAGATTCCAGCCACCCTTATATAGACCCCACAACTTTGTAAAAGAGTCTATCATAACAAAAAAATTTAGAAATGAATTTATTTTCATGTTTATTATTAAAATGAAATTATAAGAATAAAGAAATTCTTATGAGATATAACAATTATAAATCAATTCCAAAATAATAATAAAATAATAATGAAATAATTTCATGACCAATATTAATATATAAGCAAGGTTGCAGAAAGCGGTAGTCGGTACTCGGTCGGCGGGGTCACTGACTAAGGATTAATCAGCAGTCGGGCAACTAATCGGATTTAGTCGGCCATTAGTTGATTTTGGATTTTTTATTAATTTAAATATATAAATCATTTTCATACATAAATTTGTATATTTTCTATAATTTCATAATGAAATAAAAGAAGTAATTGTCTTTAAATACAATATTATTGCATATTAGAATAAGTTTGCTTATGTATTAACAAAGATTTGTATATTTTCTATACTTACATAATGAAACAAAAGAAGTAATTGACTTTAAATATAACATTAAGCATATTAGAATAAGTTTGCTTTAAAAAAGGCAAAAAAAACAAAAAAAAATAAAAGCTTGATGTAAAAGTCGGTCGATTTGTCGGCCGACTAGGCCTAGTCGAGTCAGCTAACCCCCCCCCCCCCCCCCTGACACAACTAGTTGGCCTAGTCGACCGATTTTTACAAACTTGTATATAAGAACAAAATTTTGACATATTTGCCGTTAAACTGAAGAATAAAACAATAAAAAATAACTAACTTTACGTTAGAAACGCTTGTTATATTCCTAATGGATTTTTTTGGATAAAATTCCAATAGGAGTTAACTATATGAATTTGGATTTCCAATCGACATATTCGAATCTAATAAATAACAGGACTTCCCATAACCAATTGTTAATGAGATGACAACAGGCTTGGGGAGTTTAACACAAAATACTACTGCTGAATATATGAACATATAAGAGAAGTATTGAATAGCAGGAAATAAACAATTAATAGATAGATTTCTTCAGAAAAAAGATGTAATAGATTCTAGACCTAAAGTATATTGAAACCAAATTAAATAAACGTGTAAATGCGAGAGGACAGTAGTATTTGAAGCAATTAAATAAATTAACATTTATTGTTACCATTTACATCAGTAGTAACCGAAGCTTTAACGATGGCAGCAATAGCTTAAGCTTGAAAGGCGGCAAAGATAGCTGAAGCTGAAGGGCGGCATTAGCAGCCAAAGTCTTGAGGGGGTCTTTCCAATAGACGGCCGTGTATGCGGCTGCATATGCAGTTTAGTCGACTGCATATTTGTCAAAACCGCATATACACCGACTACGCATATGCGGCCGCACCTTTTTGAATACTGGGACTTTTTACACAAACTTAAATAGTGTAAGCTATTCCACTTCAATTTTTGTCTTCGCACCTTTGTCCAAAACCATACATTTATTTTGGATGCATCTCTCAACCAAACCATACTTGATTTCCTAATGGACCAACCACTGACGATCTCTTGACTAGAGTCTCTAACGATGATTGCCGTGAAGACCTCCTGACCTTGCAGGCACTCGCAGCAGGAAAACCTCCTCTTGCATTGTTCATTGAACTCCTCTATTTCCTAAACCACATCCTTTTGTTTTGCATGTCAGTTATGGCTTGCTAGTTTTGATTTTCTCTTTCGTCAACTGCCACCCTTTAAACCGGTGTCACTATTTCATGTTGATTATGCTGACTCCTCTCTCACACCACTTATATTTGGGTATCCTCATGTAGCACTTCAACATTCCCCAAACCGAGGACCTTAGTAAGATTCCTAAGGTTAAGCTCTTCGACATTGAGGCTACGTGCTTTATACGCGAGACCGAAGACAACCCTCCACCTCCTAACAGTCAACCCAATCCTTTCATCCCTACACTGGCCGTGTATTTCTAACGAGAGTTTCCTCCTCCTGACAGTTTCAATCCCTCCTACTCTAACTAAACTTGGGCCTATAAAGGACGTAAACTTGGCCCTGGCGAGAGCTTTGGCCAGCAGGAGACGATCGACGCTTTCTCCCTCTTGTTTAACAAGACCTGGGAGAATTGCATGAATGATGACGAGACAAACCATCCACATGGCCTAGTGGGCCAATGATAGCTTAAAATTTGCCAACACCCAAATAGAGGCACTATGTAACCTCTCACTTCAAGTAAACAAAGACAACATGAAGACCTTATCCTCTTCCACAAGGGCAAGTCAACCTCCACTAAACACAAGAGCCCCTTCTCCTCTAACGTGTCTACCTCCTTCGGTCCCATCCTCTCCTAGAAAGGATATTATTATAGAAGAACTCAAGAATGAAAAAGAAGAAGAAGCTTCTTTTGACGCTAGTTCTAATAGTTACAATGGTCATAGTAGCAAAACTAATATCGCATTATTGAAGGAAACAAGAAAAAAACACCCTCCAAACACTCTTTTTGACATCGACAATAGTGATTACGATCCCAATCACGATCTCGACTAGCCCCTTTCTAGTCTTGATCGTTTGTCCTAGATTCCATATTCTCATTTTTTTAAGTTTGTAGTAGTTTTGGAACTTGGTTAATGCCTACATGACATCTTTAGTTTATGCAATAGTTATTTTGCACTTTTTTATCTATCCATGTTTGATTTGGCTTAGTCACTTCTATTGCATTGGATTCCCTTTCTTTTTATTGATAACAAAAGGGAGAGAAAAACTACTTTAGAAGAAGTGATTGAAAAATTAAGGTATTTTGAACTTTAAGTACTAAAATTAAATTGTGTTTGTTGTTAAAATCAAGGGAGACTATAGGATTAAAAACTCCTTGCTAAAATCTTGAATAATGAAAGCTTAAGTTGCTTAACTTGTTAAAAGTAATCCCATCATTCCTTTAGTTTTTCTCGCTTAAACTTACCTAAAAGAAATGCAAAGACTCATTTTCAAAAACTCCTTGACAATTGTTTTATCATCACTAAAAAAGGAGAGAACGTTAGTTTCTTGTACCCAAAAAGAACTTGTGAAGCACACTGTCGTAATCCATGTTTTGATAACGACATACAATTATCGCAAGTCACTTGCATATTGTTTACAATTCACTTGCAGAAATACATGTTGATTCAAGAAGAAGACATCATTAGTAATTAAAGTTATGATTCATGATTTTTATAGGTCATGCTTGTTGTAATATGAGATATAACATACAGCAACAGAAATATATCTTTGTATCAGATATTTTTTTCATAGTCCATCCATCAACAGACCTTACCTATGATCAATCAACAAAAGGCAACTAATCGATCAACACCTGATCAACCACTTCTACCTCTAATCGATCACATCCTGATAGACCAACAACTTCCAGATGATTGATCAACTCCTCATCAATCAACTTCCAGATGATCGATCAAGTTTAAAATTCAAGTCCAATGACTATATAACGTCTACTTGTGATCGATCAATCAAAAGCAATCGATCGATCAACTTCACTCTTGATCAATCAATTGGAACTTATGATCAATCAACTCTTAATGAATCTTGTTGATTCCTTTCCATTCTTGGACCAGCGGTTATATATTTAAATGCACATCTATAAACACTAAAATAGACTCCCAGACCTTGAAAGTGCACATTTTAAAACATCACAGAGAATCTAGTACATAGTGCAAAGTTCTCTCTTTCTGTTCTATTGCTTCATTACATTTAGTGAGAGATTGTTTTATGTTCTAAGAACAACCCGCATTTCCGATAATTCGCTCAAGCTCTCATGTTAGCCACGATCACCTCAAAGCACATGGATTCTCTATGACTAGTCAAAGAAGAATTTCTACAGGAGACAATGCTACTAGTGAAACATTTCTAATTATATTTTCATTATCACTTATGCGACTTACTAAGATATTGCTATTGCTTGTTCATCTGTATATTTGCTTAGCGTTATATGTATGATAGCTCAGAAACAAAGATAGACATATTGATTATTATATTCTCCGGATAACCACTTTGCAAGTAGTTCTTGGAGTTCGATCTAAAGCATTGTAGGTTCCTTGGTGTTGGATACAAGAAGGTTTGAGGTCTGAGGACTTTGGTGCATGGCACGAAATATCAACGAACTTGCCGAAATTTCATCTAAATGTCGGTTTACCCAAGTCAGCTAAATTGAAACCCAATACTGAAATTCAACATAAACTTCTTTGCATTCACAATTTTGACCGAAATCAGAAAATTTTCGATGACATGTCGTCAATATTTCGGTTTCCCTATGTCATTGATAAGCTGGTGAAATCAACCTTTAAGGCTATGCTTTGGTGTGTGGTACATCCTCAACTGTGCCTCGATGTTTGATCCGTAGGTGAAGACTTTGGTGTTTGATCTAGAATGGGGACTTTGGTGCTTAATCCAGAGCAGGGACTTTGGTGTTTGATCTAGAGCAAGAACTTTGGTATTTCATCGAAGCTTATAAAGTGTTTTGGCATTTGATTCAAGAATCTTATCAACGATTGAGGTGTCCATGTTAAATAGCTTGTATAGTGAAGAAGTTGATCTGCAAGACTAATCAAGAATCCTCAGTCAGATTTTGGTCGTGATTTTCACCCAATTATGTTTATATGTTAACTTCTTCGTGCATGTGATTATCTATCTGATTTGATCTTTCTGTTGGAGTTTGTTTGATTCCATAAATTATTGTTAAACAATCCATAAATTATTTATAATTGTCATAAATAACGTAAACTACTATTCACCCTTGAGTGGCATTTTGATCCTATAGGTATTCACATATCAATATCCATATCCGTAAAATAACAACATCAGTGTATGTATCCTCAAAAAATATAAAAATTCATATTTTTATCGATATCAGTATCCGCCAAAATCAAAAATATATATAGATATCCACTTAAAATCAAACACGATGGAGCGGATGAATTCGAATATATTTGTATCCAATTGCGTCAGCATGTGTATGGTATCCATCGTTCAGTCTAATTATTTGTTCTATGGGAACGGAGTGAAACTTGGAGAACTATTTTGCATCCACATATATAGAAATAGGGGTGCACATGGATCGGATAAAATCCGTAATCCGATCCAATCCGTTGTCACTGGGTTGAATCGGTTTGGATTTATAAGTTTAATGGATCGGATCGGATTGGAATTTTACAAATCCGTTCATTTATGGATTGGATCGGATTACTATCAAAATCCAATCCGATCCAATCCGTTAATCCGTTAATAAATAATAATATATACTACTTTATTTATTCTCAATAAAGCATATTATATAGTACATTTTATTTGAAAGTTATGTGCAAATATCCAAGCAACCTATTCTAATTCAAGTTTTACCACACACAACTTGCTGGAAAACCCCTTATCTCACCCTACTAGTTGGTTTAGAAAAAAGTAATACCTGCCCGCAATGTCCTCCACGCCCTTCCAATTTTTCAAACGAAACATACTTCTAAAAATAATAATACATAAACCTGAACCCACTCGGGACCCATTACTAACAAAACACTCACCTGCGCCACACACATCTCCACCCTCAGGTGCACACATATCTCCGCTGGATGTCATCCTGCGCGCATGCACAACCAGATCTTCCTTGCACATTCGTAGTTAGCTAGTTGTAGTTACTATTTGATATATACAAACGCGCAATTTTATTCAAAGTCAATATGATTCTTTTATAATTTCTACGGATCACAAGTATGTTATTTTATTTAGTTATACAATGATCAGTTGTAATAAATTCATAACAAGTATATATATTTTTGTTTTTTAAAAAATATGTCAAATTGCTTTCCAAAAATTAACTATTCTTTTCTTTATATTTATCCATAATTCAATTTTAGAACCATGATTTGAACGTCGAGATCGATTATGCTACAAACTTAATCATAGATCAGGTGAGCATTAAAAATCCGAACCAATTCGATCCAATCCGTAATCCGGTGGATTGGATTGGATTGGATATGCATGTTTAATGGATTGGATTGGACCGAAAAAATCAAAAATCCGTTATGTCTGGATTGGACACGGATTAAGCCAAAATCCGATCCAATCCGATCCATGTGCACCCCTATATAGAAAGATGCATAAGAATGAACCAATCAATCAGTCTCATTGTCATTAGTAACTACAACCTCGATATATCAACAGTACCGGTAGGAGCAGAAAATGATGTGGCACAAAAGGATGGCTAAGTGAGTTCACTGGGTATATCGAGACACCAGAACCATGATTGGACCCCTCAATAGAGGCATGTCAGAATAAGCTAATCGTTCATGCTTCTCTAGGACCACGTTTGTGACCATCCAAATTGGCATATCAATAGTGTCCCAAGATAGAGTAGCCACAGAAATTGAAATCTGGCTCCCTTACTATATACATCTTGTATAATTGGTATAACAAGTAAAGACAGCATTTGATTATGGGTAGTCTCAAATTCATGGGTTAAGATTAGCATGAAAATATTAAACCAGTGTACGTGTCCAAAGTTGGATCCGATAGACATGCATGATTCTTCATCTCCTCAACGGTGGTTTGTGGTTATACGCCCAAATCAAGCACAACTGAAGCACAAAGTAAGAGGGAAGCACGTTCAACCGAAGAAAAAATAAAGAAGTTTCAACATATCAACCAAGACAAAAAACAGACTGACCACTAATAGTGTCATTACTCATTGTGAGTTCGAGAACATTGTAGAACACACACTCCTACAACACCTACATGTTTCTTCGGTTGCCTACAAAGATATGAGTGGTAAGCAATTGCATGTGTATACCCAGACGGTTGGGTCTTGCACTATCTACATGCCTAATTGATGTATGCATGCATGCTTGGTGGTTACACATATTACATGCCTAGTGACAACAACCTTGTTATTGGCATTAGGGCAACATCAATCATGATAGCCATATACCTAGTGGCATCGATGGGGCGACATCGGTTTGATGCCACGATAGAATGTCATCGGCATCGAAATAGAAGAGCAGCACCGACGTCATGATGAAGATTTGCTGGTGGAGGGAAATGTGAATCTGTTCAGTACTAGCAAACCACATTTCTAGACATTGTTGTTATAATGCTATATGAAATAAGAGAAGTTGCTCATTCTTGGAGGCATACCCATCCTAGTATAGGAGAGCTGGTTGGAAAATAGCATGAATCCCATTATAAAGGAAATATCATATATTTACATGAAATATAAAATAGGCCTAACTCTATATAATCTCAACAAAGAAGATAATAAAAAAAGGAAAATGATGCCTTCAAACATAAGAAACCTAAAAAAAATACAGAACTAAGTATACAATAACAGTATATAACCAAAAACTGACAGAACAGACATTAACAAAACACTATCAGATCTTATTTGAAATAAACATTTTCTCGAGTTATTTACAAAAGTAGTGGAAAAAATCAAAATTCATTTTTATAACATTGGATAATTGTTATTATCACCAGAGAGCTCGCTGAAAGCAAGAAAGGATAATTACCCGTTTTCTAAAAAAATAAAAGGATAATTACCAATAAATCCAAAATCACAGTTAAAGCAACATGCATGCATAGTTGTCATCAAACAATGCGCATGGTAAAAAATGCATGTCCTCATATTAGCATGGCATGAGTAATGAAAAGTAACAAAGCTTCAAATATATAAAATAAATGGTGTCACTATATAAAAATTTAATATATTTTGAGAAAATACTGCTGAAACGTCTGTGTTTTCATATAAAAAACCACTTAATATAATTATTTTATCTGTGATACTAACAGTAATTATATAGTCAAGTATACTTGAATACTCAATGGTTGAACAGAGTACAATCAAGTTAGATAGTGAATCAGAGTGCTACTCAAGGTGTACAGACAAGTTATTTCAAGTGACGACATGGACACAAGAAGACCGTGTTTTCACTGTTCTATTTTTTAAAGGTGTTTTCGCTTTTTATCGAGGTCGTTTGTAATAACATAGGCTCTAATGTACAAAGGCTTTCAAACATGAAATCCACACTTGAATATTTCTATAGGTCCAAATGCATTGTCGCACTAGTACATGAACATCTTGATCAGTTTACTTTTGCTCATGTTGCACTGTTAAACTTCCTTTGCACCAGTACACTTGTCCATTCTCAAGACCTAGATTTGAACTACTATTGCACCAGTACACTTTTTGTTGGAGTAAAATAAGGTGTATGGAAGTTATTTGATACGTTCGGAGTTTATTTGTAATTGTTTTTGTAACCCTATACTTACTCATTAAAGAAGTGCTATCCTCTGATTAATGTTGTTGGAGAAAAATAAGAGAGTTTATTCTAACCCTAGGCTCTCTTATATAGGGGAGAGACCTATGGGTAAATTACATAAGATAGACAAATGAAATAAAATGACTGGAAAAGATACATAGAAATGTAGAAATATCTCAACACTCCCCCTCATGATGGAGCATAGATGTCAATCATGCTCAGCTTGGACGAACACTTCTGAAATGGCCCTTTGAGTAATGCCTTGGTAAAGATATCTGTTGTTTGCTCTCCTGAACTAACATGAGAGGTTTCTGGATCATATCTCTAGTGTAGTGGCAGTCTACCTCAATATGTTTCGTTCCCTCATGGAATGCAGGGTTGTTGGCAATGGAAAGAGCAACTGGATTGTCACATTAGAGGTGCATGGGAAGAGGCAACTCCATAGTCAGATCAGTAAGAACATATCTAACCCACATCATCTCCGTGCTAGCCTGCGCAATAGCCCTGTATTCTGATTCAGCACTCGATCTGGCAACCACAGTCTACTTCTTGCTCTTCCATGAAACCAGAGAATTCCCTAGAAACACAGCAAAGCCCGAGGTAGACTTTCTATCCTTTGGACATCCAGCATAATCTGCATCTGCACATGTTGTAACTGAAAGAGATGTGCCCTTGCTGAAAAGAAGTCTCGTACCATGTGAAGTCTTCAGGTATCTCAGAATCATATGGATTGCATCCATATGTGCATGTCTGGGTTGCTCCATAAACTGACTTACTTTGCTCACACCAAAAGATATATCAGGCATGGTGATGGTCACATATAGTAGCTTGCCAACAAGCTCCATGTACCTCCTCCTGTCGACCTTCTCAGTGTCATTATCATATACATTTCTTGCTCGGGTCAATAGGAGTGGTGGCAAGTCAGCAATCTGTCATGCTTGTCTCTGAAAGAAGATCTGCAACATATTCCTCTGGGTCATAACAAGACCTCATTGGTTCCTGGCAAACTCCAGCCCAAGGAAGTAACGTAGATGTCCAAGATCCGAGAGCTCCGATCTATGACCTAAAACATGAAAGGCGATTCCTGGCAAACTCCAACAAGCAGTAATTTTCACATTCTATCATCCTTTAAGATGGTATCAGAGTAATGAAAGGGGATTCCCTCTCTCAGGTCCTATGACCTAAAACATGAAACCCTTCTGACAGTGCTTGCGGATCGAATACACTCTATAAGGGGGTGAATGGAGTATGACAAAATAATAAAACTTTTCGCAGAAGAAGAGTACAAGCAATTGAATCAGAGACAACAACCAAACTGTACAGTATGTTAACGCAGAAACCCAGCTGGATAAAAACCACGACACAAGCCTTCCTGACTTAGGATTTCTGGTTCGCTGAGCCAACCAACTCATCCACTGTATCCTAAGATATTTAGACGGATATCACAACTGATTACAAGCATACAGATCACAACTTTGGATTGCACACCAAAGTCACAACTTAGGATCAGACACCAAAGTTGCACCCGCAACTAAACTAGCTACAGCACGGCTTGAGGTTTCACCTCGAGCTACCTGCATAGAGAACTCTGAGAGTATTTGCATAACAACATTAACTTGAACAAGACAAACAATTATCTGAGCTGCTTAAATAAAGAGTCAATTATCAATAATCAATCATCAATAATTAACAGCGTATATCAACAGGATATGCAAATACTTGATTCAAACAGGTATATCTCTAACATAAGTGAAAGTTATAATAAGGAGAAATATCACCGAATTTTTCTAAGTACCTTCAAGGAAATCTCTAACTGCACACAGAGAGCTCCAAGAACTTGCTACAGATTGGAACTAGCTTTCAGCTTAGAAATCTTCTCTCTTGAAGATATGAGCACTCAAGAATGAGATAGAGAGAGAGAGAGAAGAATACTAGAATTGAGTTGTGTATCAAAATAAGGAGGTAGGGTCTCCTTTTAAAGGGTTAAACCATGTAACCATCGAAATTCAAAAATAGTAACGTTTGAAACGGGAATGATCGATCAATAAAAAGACCATGATCGATCAATGCTCATATGATCGATCAAAGGATCGATTACAAAATTTAAAATTCAAATAAAAGATCGATCATAAAAAAAACTTATCGATCAATGAAAAGTAATGGTCAAGTATAGATAACGTTCAAAAATTGATCGATCGCAACAAAAGACATGAGTAATCGAAGTGTCTTACGATTATATAGAAACCAATTATTGATCGGTTCAATGTGTTCATCAGATGGCTGCAGAATGAACGATCAGTTCAGTACCACGAATGATCAATGAATGATCGATCGGTTCAATGAGTTTCAGTGGAAGGATCTCCAACTTCAGGAGGTTGTTGAGACAGACACAGAGCGTGGCAGGTTCAAGTATTGCACCAGCTAGGCTGGGTCAGTTAGATGCATTTACCGAGGAGCAGGCCCGATCAACAGCTACGGTAGTGAAAGGTATGGTCTCGATCTTGGGCCAACCTTTTCATGTTTTATTTGATTCTGGAGCGACGCATTCTTTCATTGCATCAAGATTACTAGCTTCATTAAGTATAGTTATAGAGACTCTATATACTCCTTACCACATCCGTGGGCCAAGTGGGCAGTTGTTCGTCATTTCACTGATAGTCAGAGACTTACAAGTGCGGATTGGCGGTCACGAGATGATCGCATTTTGTTTGTTACTTCAACTTGATGAGTTTGACTTTATTTTAGGCATGGACTAGTTATCAGCTCATCAGGCTCTTGTTGATTGCTTTAGGAAGACAGTAGTCTTCAGGATTCCAAGTTTACCCGAGTTCACTTTTGAGGGTACATTACATGACTCCAAAATGGAGTACATTTCAGTGTTGCGAGCTCGGAGCCTTGTTGACCAGGGATGCAATTCATATCTAGCATTTGTCCGAGAGACATCAGATCATGCCCAATGTATTTCCTGATGAGTTGCCCGGATTACCTCTTGACAGTGAAATTGAGTTCAAGATCACATTGGTAACAGATACACAACCAATCTCGATGGCATCATATCGCATGGTTCCAGTTGAGTTGAGAGAGCTGAAGGCACAGTTGCAAGAATTGCTTGACATGGGTTTCGTGAGACCGAGCACTTCACCTTGCGATGCTCTGATTCTTTTTGTCAGAAAGAAGGATGGATTAATGAGATTATGCATTGACTACCGGCAATTGAACAAGAGAACGGTGAGAACCGTTATCCTTTGCCGCGCATCGATGATTTATTTGATCAGCTTCAGGGATCTTCGGTGTTCTCAAAGATCGACCTTTGATCTGGCTACCTTCAGCCGAGGATTCGAGAACCCAATATTCCGAAAACAACTTTCAGGACTCATTATGTACACTATGAATTCGTAGTGATGTCGTTTGTACTCACCAATGCCCCTGCAGCATTCATGTACATGATGAACAGGATCTGTTGTCCATACTTGGACAAGTTTGTGATGATATTCATTGACGATGTGCTGATATATTCTCAGAATGAATGGGATCATGTGAATGATCTGAACATTGTCATGTACACATCGCGAGAGCACAAGTTGTATGCCAAGCTAAGCAAGTGTGAGTTTTGGTTATCTCAGAACTCATTTCTTGGGCATGTCAATTCTGGAACAGGTATAGCAGTTGATCCTGCGAAGATTGACCGAAGACAGTTACTCAGATTCGAAGCTTCCTTGGATTAGCGGGCTATTACAGACGCTTCGTCGGTGGATTTTCACACATTGTTATTTCCTTGACACGATTGACACAGCAGAGAGTTCCTTTCATTTGGGACGATTCATGCGAGCAGGCCTTTCGGACCTTGAAGGAGAGATTGACTACGACACATATATTCTTGCTCTTCCTTCAGGCACCCACGACTATGCAGTCTATACAGATGTATCTGGAAAAGGTCTAGGAGCAGTATTGATGCGGAGAGGTTACGTGATTCGCTTATGCATCACTTCAGTTGAGACTGCATGAACGGAACTACCCCCCCCCCCCCAAGGTTGAACATGAGACAGTGCAGGTGGCTTGAGCTACTAAAGGATTATGATTGCACGATCTCTTACCACCCCGGTAAAGGAAACGTGGTGGCAGATGCGCTTAGCAGGAGAGCTCATGCTGAGGGTACGGCAAACTGGCTATACATGTGGGATATTCTGGCAGCATTGACCGATTAACATCCTCAGGAGAGTGCATCCATATCTACTGTTGTGCCTCCACGATTCAGCAGTCTTTGAGATCGCATAGTAAGGCCAGAAGTCAGATCCTTGGATTCGAGACAGATTCATACATGTCGTCAAGGACGAGATGGATGATTTTGTTGTGGCAGAATCTATTTTATGGAAAGCTGGTCGGGTCGTTGTACCCAACGATGAGAAGTTGTGCAGAGATATTTTTGATGAGGCACACAGTTCACGATTATCTATCCATCCTGACAACACGAAGATGTATCGTGATTTGTGCTGATATTTCTGGTGCGACAGGATGAAGCGTGATGTAGCACATCATGTTAGCAAATGTATGACATGTCAGATGGTTAAGGCGGAGCACAGGAGACCACCATGATTAGTGCAGTCTCTCCCCATTCCCGAGTGGAAATAGGAGAGTATTTTTAAGGATTTTGCCACAGGTTTGCTGTGAAACCACCCGAAAATCGAATGGGACTAAAATGCAAAACCCAGCTGTATCTGGGCTTAATTGCAAATCTGTTTTTATTTCCATATTCAAAAAAAAATTTTTTGAATAGTCCATTACGTAGTGCTCGTCGATATCTTTCCAACGAATCCAAGAACATAAAAAACCGAGCTCAGTAGCCCGAGCTACGGCCATTTTAGCGAGAGGGGATCCAGGCCATATACGGATCCGGCCCGGATCTGAATCCGAGTCCCAACACATATACCCATCCCTCTCCCTTCGTGAAACTCGCCAAGAACGCCCATGCCCTTGTTCCTTCGACCTCCAGCCCTCCCCTCCTCCATTCCTCTTCCCTCTCCTTCACCAAGGGTCACCGGAACACCTCGAATCGATGACCCGAAGCCGTGCTCGCGTAGAGAAGGTACGATACCCTTCCTCTTGATGCAGTTCCACACGATTTGACCTATATGCTCAAATACTAAAGGGCCTTAGGATCTGATCTTTGTATTCAAATCCATCACTTTTATCTCTATGATGCCTTCTGATATTCTCAATCTATATCTGATTCATCATAGTGCGAGTTGGTACTTAGAGATATTAGTTCCCATCTATTATATGTTCATAGATATCATGATGAAACGTCCACTGATGAATGGGATAATGGGCATAGCAACCTGGTGTTGTGTCTGGTTTAAGATCTGAGAGAACAGTTTCAGTATTGGTTTTGCTCCGCAGATGATCGAATCAACACCTATCTCAGTAAGCACAAGAAGTAAACTCGTTAATACTATGTTTCTACTGCTTGCTGTTTAGTCACGAGGTACTTATATACAATTCGTATATTTTTATTATATCAATGCATGACTTATATTTCATTCCAGATGCAACACTCGACATGTCCAACGAGGGCTTATTATTAGGTATGATTAGAAAATATGCTTATCTTATAAAATGGCAAAAAAAAATTCAACTAAGTTTCATGCGTCTGAAAATTTTTTGTTGGAGTTGTTCTCCTGCCAACATGGAGTTCTCAGGTTACCCCTTGGGTGTTGTTTTTCAAGAAACGAGGGATTCATCTTTGTCCCTTCTAGTAAATTCGCAAAGTGGGGGCTAGGGAAAACCTGATTATCATTCCTGATCAGTTATTCATGTTCCACCAGAACAGATGATGATGTGTGTATAGTCATTGCTGAAATATAGTTTGTAAAAGAAAATTTATCTTGAGCACCATCAAAAATTGAATTATGTCGGTGTTGTTTCATCAATCGCCATGTACCAATGAAGATTCCATAAATTCTAACATTCTGGATACTCTTTTGGCCCTAGTTGTGGGTGACATTTAGTTTAAACCGGAATGCATACTTCGATTCCAGTATTGTGTAATATGAATTTCCAGTATCGTCAGATATCTGTTTACCCATTTGCTATTGGGTTCTTGGTACTGCCACATGTATGTTAGATCAAACGACAGCTTTTATTCCAGCAATAGCCATATTGTTTCAATACAGTCGTTGCGCACATCACACAACCTCACATAATTAGATAATTCATGACACTCTTTTTGGTTCTTCCATGAGAATAATTATAGTAAGAGCACGCATTAATTATGTTGATAGTTATCCTACTTATCATATTAGGCCTAAATTTCAAATATATGTATCATCGGATTTTGAATTTTAAACTCGAGAGTTGATCCCTATTGAATGTTAAGTGCAGTGGCAAACCATCAACGAAGTTGTATGAATGGTTGTGCAGTTAGCCAGATCTAAACAATTTATAGGATTATACACCGACTATATGTATGAGTTGACTCTACAGTATTCACACTTATTTATGCCTTTCAATTATAGTTCATTGCAGGTTATCAGAATCTCAACATGATTTTTATACTTACAACCAACAATCATTATAGCAGATGTTGGGAATCTAATGAATATATCATTGTGCCAACGATGCAAATTCTCAACACTCCGCTAGGGATGAATACGAAATTGTGAGAATCATTATATGTTTCTCGGTAGTCGGGTAGATGGAGTTAGGTGCCACAAGGAATTGGGCATGTACCCTTGGGGCCCCGGGTAGAAGCCTAGACGACCACGATCCCAACTGCTACTGTAGCTGCGATGGTTGGGGGACATGTTGCTTGGCACACCGGGGTGCTAATCTGACGGTGTTGGCCTCGGCACTTGCGTGCTCTTGCCCGGTGCTCGAGCGCGGGCCAAGTAGTCATGGTTGGTCGGCTAGTGTTTCGCTTGTCACTTAGAGTTAACACTCGTGTACGAGCCAATATATGCCACTGGTTGGTATTCCGAGTGAGAGCACTAAGAGGGGAGTTTCGGGAAATGCGGTTAATGAAGTTGGGAATGGGACGTGAACCTGCATAAGGAGGATTGGGCTAGTCGCGAAGATTTGCGGGTTGGAATCTAAATTTGTGAATTGGAAGTATCATTGTGAAGAGGAGATAAGTGGACATGTTGGGAAATTAGTTAGGATGTATTGTACCCCACCGCATGCCTGCGGAGGCACCCCAACCCTAAGGTATTCTTTTTGCCTTAGAGTCATAGTGTGAGGTCCCACCCAGACCAAGACCACAAACTATCCACGACGCTTGGTTACTCATATCCATATCTAATAACCATAATAAAATGTGATTCTTGTGAGATAAGGTTACCTAGTTTCTTTCTCTTTTGGACAAATTTAAATTACATCATGCTTGTTGTTGTATAGTTTTGTTTAATTCGTATTGGGCAACTTTGCTCATAACATACCTACGTGTGGATCCGCAGGTCCTCAGCAGTGAGCAGCTTGGAGTCACCTTTATGTGCTACTTCACGACACTTTTGTAGTACAATTGTTGGTAGTTTTACTATCCTTCTTTACTTGTATCATTTTTGTTGAGAGACATGACATGTAATATGTATGATGGGACACATCTTTTAAATATGCATACATGTATATTTTGTGGACATGGATGGGCATTGTAAATAGAATGTATGGATGGACAATGGAAATGTGTGAAATGTGAACAGGTTGAATGAGAAGCAAAAATTTTAAATTCATGTGCATGTTGGTATTTTCTCCTGCTTTTGTGAATGACAAATATTCGAATGTGGAATGTATGTGCATGGATTGGTTTCCCTATTACCTGGATCCTAGGGGCGTCACATTTGCCGAAGACACCTGGTGATCATAATTTTGTTTGAGTCGTTGTTGATAGGTTGACGTAGTCAGCCTATTTCATACTTGTCACTATGACCTACACTCCATCTAGATTGGCCAAGCTATATGTGCATAACATTATCAGACTTCATGGTATAACATGTGAGGTAGTGTATGACAGAGAC
This sequence comes from Ottelia alismoides, assembly GCA_037367405.1. Taxonomy (NCBI): domain Eukaryota; kingdom Viridiplantae; phylum Streptophyta; class Magnoliopsida; order Alismatales; family Hydrocharitaceae; genus Ottelia; species Ottelia alismoides. Next base: position 281,926 of record JAZKJV010003338.1, on the reverse strand, counting down.
TCGAGGTTTACATCCCATTATTGGCATCAGCTCATGTCAGCACTATAGACAGAGCTGAAGATGAGTTCCGCATATCATCCACAGACTAACGGTCAGAGTGAGCGTACCATTCATACACTTGAGGATTTGTTACGTGCATGCACTTTGGAGTGGAAAGGATCTTGGAAGGACCATCTGTCATTGGTGGTGGAATTTACGTACAACAGTTATCATTCCAGTATTGAGTCTATTGACATGGCACCATTCGAAGCCTATACGGCGAAGATGCCTCACACCGCTCAGTTGGTGTGAGGTAGATGATCATGCTCTGTCATCTGTAGATCTTCTGGAGGAGACTGTGAGGATTGTTGATCTAGTGAGCCGGAAGCTTTTGACAGCACAGAGCAGTCAGAAGAGCTATGCAGACCATCAGAGAAGAGACTTGGAGTTTCAGGTAATCCAAACGTCTTCTCTTAAACTCATTTAAATACAATTGGTGGATATTCAACTTAATCTCCTATACTAATAAAAAGCTCATGTAAATACATGTGGGAGATTGGATGCTTTTGCGAGTATCTCCCATGAAGGGAATATAGAGATTCGGTATTAGTGGCAAGTTGACGCCACGGTATGTTAAACCGTTCGAGATTCTAGCTAGAGTGGGGAAGGTGGCCTACCGAGTATCCCTTCCTCCACACCTTTCAACCATTCACGACGTCTTTCATATATCCAACCTGAGAAAGTATGTGCACAACCCTTGAAACATCATTAGCTACGAGAATCTTGATGTGGAGTCAGATTTGACATATGAGAAGAGGCCAGTGTAGATACTTAACAATGTTGTGAAGAAGCTTTGTAGCAAGAAAATTCCATTGATCAAGTTACTGTGGCACCGACATGTTGTCAAAGAGGCGACATGGAGCACGATACCCGCAGCTCTTTTCAAGTAATCATTAGAACAAACTCATGTAGTTATATATATATATATATATATGTGTTGAAAGAATATGGCTTATTATTTCTTTGAGGTTTTTATATGGGTTCAAAACCCTTTGAGGTTTTTATGACCAGATGAAATCCAAACAAGACATGTAGAACCATGACTCGAGTCTCGAGGATGAGACTCCCTTTGAGGTTTTTAAATCTGTAATATCCGAATTTGATTAAACCCAAACCCGATTCGATTGAAGTCCAGTTAATCCAATAAAATTTACCAATCAATATCAAATAACCTAAATCGACCTATAAGTCATAAATCAAAAATCGTTCAGACGAGATCGACTGAAAGTCGATCACATCGTAAAGCGAGCCACGAAAAAGCCGCAACGTTCAAAAACGGCAACACAAATCGAGATCACCCAAAAATCCGATTCGACAAAATAAGACCAACGGAATCGACCGTTCGTTAATTGAAGATCGTTCGACATTTTAAAATCACAAACTTTAGTCGTAAACTGAGACATTATCTCGAGATTTAGGGAATTCATCTACGATCCAAAGTTATGAATATTATACTCATATTTAGCGTCATTTAGAGACAATCAAATCGAGATATTGTGTATCGAAATCCAAAACTCGAGGTGCGACTACGGTCAACTTTAAGTATGTCAAATAAAGAGAGATTTTGGTTTTAAAAAAATTTGAGAAAAATGAGACAGGTGGCCTCCAAGCCCTTCCATTTTTCAACCTCTAGACCCTCTACATTGGTTATATAAGCAACAACCGCTCCCTCTTTGTTTCCTCCATATCTCCCCCAAAATCCACTTCATTTGGAGTTCAAGGAGCTGTTGGAGATCCAATTTCAGCCAAAGTTCAAAGTGTTGGAGTTCTTTTTCCAGCGAATAGTTGCATGCAATTTTGATTCTCAATTGGAATAACGTACAATCCAAGAACTCCTTGTTGTTATTCATGAGATTTATCCCCATTCTCTCCTTCTCATTCAATGTTTTAACAACTCAAAATTTGGGGATTTTAGTGTGAACTGAACCTCAGTTTCAGATCTGATTATTAGTTCTTAAAACAATATTTTAACAAACTCAAAATTGGAGATTTTAGTGTGAAATTAGCCTCAGTTTCAGATCTGATCATTAGCTCTTAAAACCATGTTTTAACAAACTCAAAATTAGGGATTTTAGTGTGCATTTAACCTCAGTTTCAGATCTGATTATTAGCTCTTAAACACATGTTTTAACAACTAAAAATTGAGGATTTTAATGTGAATTTAACCTCAGTTTCAGATCTGAACATTAGCTCTTAAAATCATGCTTTAACAAAATCAAAATTGGGGTTTTAGTGTGAATTTAACCTCAGTTTCATATCAGATTATTAGCTATTAAAATCATATTTTAACAACTCGAAATTGGAGATTTTAATGTGAATTTAACCTCAGTTTCAGATCAGATTATTAGCTCTTAAAACCATGTTTTAACAAACTCAAAATTGGGGATGATCGTGTGAATTTAACCTCAGTTTCAGATATGATCATTAGCTCTTAAAACCATGTTTTAATAAACTCAAAATTGGGAATTTTAGAGTGCATTTAACCTCAGTTTCAGATCTGATTATTAGCTCTTAAACCCATGTTTTAACAACTCAAAATTGGAGATTTTAGTGTGAATTTAACCTCAGTTACAGATCTGACCATTCGCTCTTAAAACCATGTTTTAACAAACTCAAAATTGGGGATTTTAGTGTGAATTTAACCTTAGTTTCATACCAAATTATTAGCTATTAAAACCATATTTTAACAACTCAAAATTGGGGATTTTAGTATGAATTTAACCTCAGTTTCATATCTGATCATTAGCTCCTAAAACCATGTTTTAACAAACTCGAACTTGGGGATTTTAATGTGCATTTAACCTTAATTTCAGATCTGATTATTAGTTCTTAAACACATGTTTTAACAACTCAAAATTGGGGATTTTAGTGTGAATTTAATCTCAGTTTCAGATCTGACCATTAGCTCTTAAAACCATATTTTAACAAACTCAAAATTGGGGATTTTAGTGTGAATTTACTTCCGTTTCAAATCAGATTATTAGCTATTAAAACCATGTTTTAGCAACTCAAGATTGGGGAGTTTAGTGTGAATTTAACCTCAGTTTCAGATTTGATCAGTAGCTCTTAAACCCATGTTTTAACAAACTCAAAATTTGGGATTTTAGTATGCATTTAACCTCAGTTTCAGATCTGATTATTAGCTCTTAAACCCATGTTTTCACAACTCAAAATTGGGGATTCTAATGTGAATTTAACCCCATTTTCAAATCTGTTCATTAGCTCTAAAATCCTTGTTTAAAAACTTTATATTGGGAGGTTTTAGTGTGAATTAAACCCCATCTTCAGATCTTTTCATTAGCTATAAAATCTATGTTTTAACTACTTAAAATTGTGGGGTTTTAGTGTGAATTAAACCCCTAAAAACTTAAAATTGGGGGATTTTACTGTTACTTAAACCCCATCTTCAGATATGTTCATTATCTATAAAAATCATGTTTTAACAACTAAAAATTTAGGGTTTTAGTGTAAAATTAACCCAAATTTCAGATCTGTTCAAAAGCTCCAAATTGCATGTTTTAAAAATTTTAAAAGTGGGGGTTTTATGCGAATTAGATCCCAAATTCAGATCATTCCTTGATTCCATATTTCATGAGGTTTTGGAGTGAAATTATAAGTATTCTACAATCGTAAAAATCCTCATCAATGATCGTTAGTATAACCTACGATATGAACATTACTTATTACAATTGATTGTGTGGACCGATCAACTACATCTGTAAAGTCAATCATATAGATATGCAGGTATGATTATATAATCAATGAACCTAGATGGTTATAAGAATCAGTAATAATTGATATTATGCCGGTCATAGTGACTCTTACACCTGACTGTGCGAGGGTGCAATTAGGGATGTCAGCGGGTCGGGTTTGGGGCGGGTATTACTATTCCCAAACCCATACCCATTTATAATATCACTACCCATACCCGCCCATTTATTAAACGGGCAATTTCTAGCGGGTACCCATCTACCCGCTGGATACCCGTGTACCCAATGGGTACCCATATCTTCGACATGATAACTCTTAAGTTGTTTATAAATGTATACAAGATTTTCATAGATAGACGAAATAGAGTGAGATCGTGTAATATGGCAATTCATAAAAACGTGTAATATATAGAGAATATTAAATGTTTATATATGTTAAGTGTTTAACTCTTTTGTGTTGATAGTTTTTATTTATTAAAGATACAAAACGTTAGTTGAATATGAATAAATGGATGGAGAAGAGAAAATTGAGTTGGATATTTTATACATGTAGATCGATACATATTAAATATGAAATGAATTTGGATCTAGTTTGATTAAAATGCAACATAAAAAATTATTTTTATATATATTTTTTATTCGGGTTTGGGGCGGGTTCGGATTCGGGTACCCACAAGGCAATCCCAAACCCATACCCATATCCGCATGGGTAGTCAATTCAAAACCCAACCCCGTCCAAAGTAAATGGGATGGGTTTCGGGTTTCTAAATGGGGCGGGTTCGGGTCGGGTACCCAATGGGTAGACCCAGATTGACATCCCTAGGTGCAATAACCCTCAACTGCGGGAGATAGGAAGCCTAGTTAGGGTAGGGGCTGCCAAACGTGCGGGTCTAGGATCCTAGTCCTTTTCATGGTTTCTACGTGAGCTCGCAGTATCTTTACGCCTCGTTGGGATCCCGACTTTTGACCAGTTCCGCTAACCCTCTGTTTTAGGGTACCAAGGCTGGGGGACTCTCGATTTTAGTTTTTTATATGAACTCTTGAGCCCGTACCAGTCGGGCCAGTTTCTACAGTGACTTTTCCAGAGAGTCTCTCACCCGTCTCAGTGGGTAGTTTTGGAGTAGACATATCCCTCTAATGGTTCGCACTTCCACTTAGAGGGCGAGACTGAAGGGTCTCCTAAGAGTCTTCCTCATCGCTTGAGTTTTGGTTACCATTCCGCCAATAGGCTTGGCGATGTGTTACAACAGTGTTGAGATTAATCACAGTTGAGTTTGGCAAAAAGTTGAGATCAATTACAGTTGAGCATGGAGTTGGTTACAATTGAGCTTGGTTAGAGTTAAGATCTGTTAAAATTATGTTGACTACAATCAAGTTGGCTACAATTGACCTTGGTACAAAATCAATCATCATCATCAATCATCAAGCATCGACAATTAAATAGATCATACAACTACTGCTACGAGTGATAAGATAAGTTAGTGGACGTATTCGGAACTTAGTTATGATGCATTATACTTCACTGCATGCCTAGGTAGGCACCCCAACCCTAAAGTATTCATCACACCTTATTGTCATAGTATAGGGTCACCCTCAGACCAAGAGCACATACTATCCACTAGACTTGAGAAATGATACAAAATTGAAGAGCAGATCAAAATTCATCATCACCAATACCAAGATCCATCAACCTTATCTTTAAATAATAAAAAAAGACATTAACATATATATGAATCATTAAGTAATATATAAAAATGTTATATATATGGAAGGTTTTGGGTAATGGGTGAACATATGGCATACATACAGATCAGTTTGAAACCCGTTAACCACGCAAGTAGTTTTAAAATTTTTAATTAAATGTCATTGACTTTCTACTTGCTTTCTTTTGGATACACTAAAGTACTTGTTATTATTCTTTTTATATATTTACTGGAATGCACACACCAACCATTGACGTCTTTTTGTTCCTTGCATGCTTGCCAGGCAAATCGCTTGCGTCGTAGTAGCTGGATGATGATTCCGAGCATCCGCTGCTATACCAAACGGTACAGTTATTACAGTTTTTGCTTCAGTTTCGGTAGTAATGCTTTTCTTTCTCATCTGTACATTTTGTGAGACATGTATATCATATAAATTTCTTTTATTACATGTATTACCTATATGAAATTAATGCAATAAGAATGTTGGTGATACTTGTTGGTTTATGTGGTTAGATCTTGGATTGTGGATGTCATTACGAAAAATTTTCTCTAAATTTATGTACCGATTGCGATCAATTATCAACATAATACTGTGAATGATGTGTAAACGGGTACCTCGGATCCGAGGGTGTCACAATACTGAGCATCTGCTGCTATACCAGACGGTACAATTATTATAGTTTTTTGTTCAGTTTTTGTTGTAGTATTTCTCTCTCTTCTGTACATTTTGGGAGACATGTATACACTGTTAGTTTCTTTTGTTACATGATGTATATATATGTGGAAATTAATGGAATGCATATTGGTGGTACTTCTTGTTGTTTCTGTGGTTGTTACATTATTTATGAGTGTCAAATGCGAAACGCAAAAAATTTCGCCTCAATTTAATGTTGTCTAACGATCATTATTGAATGTAATACTGTGAATGCCGTTTAAACAGGTACCCAGATCCTCGGGCGTAACACTTCCTCACTACATAAGTGCTATCCTCTCGTTAATTGATGCAAGAAGTAATTTTCCTATTCTATCAGTTTCTAAGACTTTTAATTTGCATCAATACACACTTGAATTAGATGTTGGAACCATTACACAAGTACATGTTGACTAAGAAAACCTAGCCATTCAGAGATGTTTTATTTGGGTCTCTTACTATCTTTAGCCCTCCTCTACACCTATATAAAGATACCATATACATCGTGAATATAAAACCAGCTCACTCATTCGTCAAGTCATTCTAAATTGACTTCTACTAGCCAAAAGAATGTTCTAGCAAAGCCATCTCTAATCTCTATGGTCCGACATTGTTCTAAACTTTGTTCTCAAGCCTCCCACTCCGATTTGTTCCTTTTTCATTTCAATTCTGATTATGTTTTGAAGAAGCTTTATTCACATATAAAAAGTACCTTATTTTTTGCTAGTGGGTGTTCTATGTGATGGTATATCTTCTCAAATAGTACCTTGAGGTGTTCTCTATGAAAGCATATCTGTTGTTCTCTATGAAAGCATATCTGCTTGAATAGAAGATAAATCTAGTAGGTTTTGTGTTTGTAAGCAATTTGTACTACACCGAAGTAGTTCATATATTGGGAGTTAGAAATCATGAGTAGATTAAGCACATGCATAGAACGTAACTCTTGTATAGGGTGAACATATCTAAATCTCTATGTATTGTTGCTGTTTATCTTGTCATTTATTTGTGCTTGTGATTGACGAAGCTAAAATTATCTTTTTCCCCATTAAATACCCCCACCTCTAGTGCATCTTGACATACCAGTGAACTTAAACTTTTAGAATTCAAAAAATAGCCACTTGTCTAGAATTCAAAAAGAACAGTGTGTCTTCTTTCTAACAATAAATGAGTTTTGTTCTAGAGAGTAGTATGTCTTCGTAGTCACCTGATTAGAGGTGGTTTGGTGCTTGACAAAAAGATGTCGCTCAAACGGAGAGCAAAGGGAGCTCCGCAATTTTCAGGATCCAGTGAACATGTATAAAATATCAGAAACTGTAACAGCAAAACAAATCAAGCGAATAATAGAAATGAAACACAACACGCCAACAAACAATGATAAACTTACTCCCAATACATATAAACAAGATAAAAATGCACATACCTGAACAAACTTGGATCTATGAGCCGTTAAAATAGCTTTCTGAAAAGACTCCATGAGCGCATCGAAAACCTATGGTTAGAAAAATACCACGACTTTATGAGTTAAATCTTTCTAAAAGGTCTTAAGAGATCCAGCAAGCAAATGATGCAAATAAATGACTAGACTTCATTGTTTTACACCAATGCATAAAAATTCCCTCAAAAAAACACTAACGCATAAAAATCAAATTGCTCCCTAGATAATGAAATTTGTTCAAAGATGTAGATCATTATTTATATTTATTGAAATGCTGTCTTGTTAGATAAACATAATTTAACTATGAAGTGTCTACATTCTAATAACAAACCTCTAACAACATAAATTCAGCATTGGTATCCAATCAAAATTTCGTAGTAACCTCATTAAAACACGCACCTCTCTTGCCATATCCAGATAATAGGTAGGAACATAAACTAAAATATTTTGGAGCTACAAAGATAGTTACTAAATTGTTAGCACCACATAAAAGCATTCCTCCTAGAGCAGAAACTCTGTTATAGCCATTTATGTGCATTCAATATACTATAACATTGAAGCATTCTCAAAAAAAGTGTGTATTATCTAGTTGAGTTTCATTTATTGATATTCTTAATCAAAACTCTTTCTGAAGCCCCAGATCAGAAGCCCCTAGTTGTCCTAATATATTAGATAGAATTCGCTATTATATATGGGGATGGAATAGACATTCTCGATGATCGGTGGAAGTGAACTCCATCAACACCTTTGCGAAAGAAGAAGAGAAAAAGTCCATTTTTGAAAATAAATGAGCATGTGCAGGCGAAGAGGATACATCAATTGTACTAGCAAGCAAGGATTTATAAATTAGATTTCAATCGGTGGAGCCAACTCCAATTTTAGCAGTGTTCTCATTGGAACACGCGGGCATACTCCTTGCTTCTGGTGGCATTGATTCAAAGCTCGAGTACAATCCGTTCGTTGTTTTTCTCCTCTATCATGACGAATCGATTGATTGGAGGTGGGTATCGCTCTTTCCTTTGTCCTTCTCCACTTTGAAACCACCTCGAGCTTACACCCAATCCAAAGCACCCATTTTCTACTCATAAAGAAGTTTAGGATCCGAAAATTTTTCTGCTACATTTGATTTTCTTCCAAAATGACTCACCCAAGATCTCCACCGTTTCTTCCAAAATTGCTTCTTCCAAGGTTCAGAAAGTCGGTATGCAGTATTCGTTCGGTCAGCCGGTCTGAAGCGAGTAAGCAGGCAGACAGAAGTACATGCAGAAGTAAATGTGAGCTATGTGGTTTCTATTATTTTAATTAAAAATAATTAGCAATATAATGACATTGAATGAACCTATTCAAAGAGTTATTATACCAAGATATGAGCTAAGAAGTCATCACATTAGTTTGTTATAACAAGAGGACTGGCAATAAATTATGTAGAAATATGATTCATAACAATATGTAAACAATTTTACTAAAGTTTTTTTCCAAAATTTAACCTAAATGTTTCAAGCACTTAATAATGGATAAAACTTAACATTCGGTTAGGGATCCGTGTAAAGATTACATGCAGATAGGTGGAGGAGAACAGGGCGGAGGGGGTCCAGGCCGAGGGGGTCCAAGCGTCAAGGCAAGGTCCAGGCAAAGGGGATCCAGGGCGGAGGAGGTCCACGCGGAGGAGGTCCAGGCGGAGGAGCTCCCACTAGCGAAGGAGGTCCAAGCGTCAAGGAAAGGTCCGGGGCCCAGGCGGAGGGGGTACAGGGTAGAGGAGGTCCACGCGGAGGAGGTCCAGGCGAAGGGCTCCCACTAGCGGAGACGAGAAGCGCTGGAGGAGGAACGTTGGAGGCGGAGGCAGCAGAGCGTCGTCGACAATAGATGCTAGGGCTTTGCAGTGTCGTCGAAAGTCTCAAGCTCTGCTCGAGTGGGGAAGGGCCGAAGGGATTTTATTTCCCTAATCGGGTCGGGTCGACTGCAGAGAATCCTATCACAAAAGCGGTCGCATATGCGGAATACTCTGTCCGAGTACACGGGTTTGGCGCATATTCAACGTCTAGCATATATGCGGTGCGCTCTATGGCCCGCCTCTGCATATGCGACCCCATATGCGGTTGCCTAGGCCGTTTTTCTGAACACTGGTTGCTTCAGTTACTAGATGAGGGTTTGAGGGCGTGGCGGAGGATGAGCCCGCAACAGCTTCGAACGGCTGGGAAGGCGGCGGCGGCGTGGGTAGGACTTGAACCTAAATTTTAAAAGAAAAGCGTCCCACCATCAAAGTGCAAACTGATTCTCTTGTGATAGATTTGGAATTATCCAGTACATCAAACGTTGTTGAAGGGTCCGATCCTAGATTGCGTCCATCGGCAAGGTTTTTTTTACTACCCCAGTCCCCCTCAGGGCGGTATTCAGAGCATCGATCGACCTCGAAAAAGGAAGGGGGTGCTGGTTACATAAGCCACCCATTGATTGTCGACCATCGCTTCACTAATTGACACCAGAGAGCTGGTTGCCTCAACTTTGGATTTTGAGAGTCCTCTTGCGTAGGAAAAAAATCATCACCCAGAGCCACATCTCTCGTGAACGCTCCCCCAAAGCTTTTCGCAGATACTCCAGAACAGAAGCGACATCCAGACCTATAGCTACTGAGGAGCCGACGAGAAAACCCACTTTTGCTCCGCCATCAGCTTAATTATGATCGTTCACCACCGATGCATACGAGCAAATCACGTCGTTACCAATAAACGCCACTAAGAGTTTTGTGTCACTCGGAGTTGGCCTTGAACAAGCTGACCCTAGTGATATTACTCTCTGCAAATGGAACACTGCGGCGGAGCCCCACACACAACAGCCCGATGATCGTAGACCATCTAAAGCAGTGTCGGCCATGTTTCCGATGAGAAACGATCGACCAACTCTCCTCCTCTAGCTCCTTCTTCTCTAAGATAACCCTCTCACACCTCTCTCCCTCCTTGATGGTGGCCCTCCTCCATTCCTTCATCCCTCCATGGACTTCCCACCTAAAGCGCTCACGACAACGATGAGAGCTCTCCCACATTAACTTGTTATTTAAATAAAAACATGAGTGATATCCAAAACTAAATAAACGAACGAGTATAATAGCTTATTCATTTAGATTACATCATTCGTGATAATCACAATTTTGAAAGAAAAGAAGATCTACTATAGATTAGAAACTACAATTTCTACATGAAAGGTAATCAATAGCAACTGGAGCCGGATATGTACACATATCGATAGATTAATAATTCCTACAAATCATATATCGGGTTATTTATTCGTGTTTGTTTTCAAATGTGATATAGTATAGGGAGTGGTTAGAAAGGCATCAGCAAACTAACTTTTAAAGCTTAATAAATTAAAATGTTACCTTCCAATCTTCTTTCCTCGTAAAACAAGCAACGAAGTCAACTAGTATGGTGTATATTGATGACAGAGAATTGATTTCGATGCGATAACAATGATATCGTTCGAAATTATGGAAAGTTCAAACTAAATACTTCAAAGTTCATCAAATATCGATGATACGAGATGGCATCATTGTTATATCACTTGATAATGGTCCATATCGAGGAAAAGTATGTCTAGGTTAAACATCGCTATCCATGACTTGATATCGATATATCAAGGACAAGGTTCAAAAAGTCGGTATGCGATGTTAGTTTGGTCAGGCGATCTGAAGCAAGTAAACGGATATGCGGAAGTATATGCAGATTATCTGGTTTTCATTATTTTAATTAATTATTAAAGAAATATATTTAATTGCGATGTTAGAGACAGACAACAACAACAACAAAGCCTTTTCCCACAATTAAGTAGGGTCGGCTACATGGATTCTTCGCCTCCATTCAGATCTATCTTGAGTCAATCCCGGGCTTATATCCACAAAACTAAGATCCCTTCGTATGGTCTCTTTCCAACACTTCTTGTGCCGTCCTCGCCCTCTCTTAGCCGGCTCAACATCCCAACACTCGCATCTCCTAACTGGTGTATCAGCTGATCTTCTTTACAAATGTCCAAACCATCAAAAGCAATTTTCTCGCATCTTATACTCGATCGGTGCTACACCAACTTTCTTTCTGATTACATCATTCCGAATCCGATCTTTACGTGTGTGTCCACACATCCACCTTAACATTTTCATTTCTGCTACATTCATTCTTTGCACCATGTTTATGGTTCACAGGCCATAAACATGTTTCCTTTAGAATTCCACACATTTAAAAATAAAAAGGGATCATTAAAAAAAGCTAAACATGACACAAAAATTGTGTCATTAAAAATAAGAAATACAAAATGTAATCCAATTATCCAAAGGGACAATTTCATTACAAAAGTAACAAAACCATAGGTCCCAACGCACTTTTAAATCTAAAATGGTGAGTCCACATAAAATGTAAAATATTTTAGCAATCTACGAAATATTCTTAAAAGTTCATTTATCCATCTACAATATTTTCCTAAACATTATCTTAATAGAGTTTAAATGGTCAAATGTATTATTGTAGACAACAATAAAAATATAACATAATCTCCTCTAAATACTAACTTTCTAAGAAAAAATGCCTTAGAAAAAAATCAGCATGAATAATTATCAAATAATGGAAGGAAGTTCCTATAATGTGAGTCACCATTTTTATATAGTGGGAAAAATCAAAATGAATAATTTGTAATTTTGTACTATTAACATAACTTGTTTTTTCAACATAAGACTGCATTTTATACATAACTTGGAAAAAAACTATATTAATAGACGATGACATGAAGAAAACATAAGGTTGCATTAGCAACATAACAAAAAATATGCTAATAAGAGGTAAAAGGGTAGAACCCATTCAATGGTCTAGTGGTACTTGTGAACCCCTTAAGATCCGGGTACCCGTTTACGACACAATTCGCAATATTCCATTTATTGACATCGCATTAAAAGCATAAATTTATGGGGAAATTTTTTTTATTGCAATCATTTGCATCTGACATTCACATTCACAACCACAATCGAAAAGAGGCAAATGACACCAAAGTCTTATTTCATTAATTTCCATATGATTTTACAACATGTACAATGTCTGACAGTACATACAACATCCCAAAAATTTGATTAAAGAGAAGAAGCATTTTACAATATCAATTGAACTAAAAACCGTAACAAAAACCACATACCGTCTGGTAAGACCTTGTCTCCTGGAACTATGTATAGCTACTAAACATCAGACTGTTTGCCTGCCAAACATGTTAGGAAAGAAGAGGCGTCAGCGGGCGCTGGTACCTCCCAAAAACTTATAAACATAAACAAGGATTTAATATGTTCAAAAGTAACAAGTAGAAAGGTGGAACAACTCAATTTAATTTTATTTCTACTTACAAATGTAAAAGGTTTCCAAATTTCTAGTAAGCACCTCTCATGATTAGCCATTAACCCAACATTTCCACATACGCATATTTATATTGTAACTAATTGATCATAAGTAAGTATATTTTATTCTCATATTACTTAGAGATCATATTTGTGGATTTTGATGATGGGAAAGATGAGATAAGAAGATATAATGATTTATTAAATTCTTAAGTCTAGTGGATAGTCTGTGGTCTTGGATCGTGTGAAACCTCACACTATGACTCTAAGACTTGGGAAAAGTCTTAGGGTTGGGGTGCCTCCGTAGGCATGCGGTTTAGTATAATGCATCCTAACTAAGTTCCCAACACGTCCACTAGCTTAATGAGATTTCGAATCAGATTATCGTCTTTTCCATTTACTCAACTTTAATTGTAATCCCTTAAAACCTTGAGTGCAACAGTCTCAAATGTAACTCTAGATGATGTAGATATAGATATCGATGATCTGGATGTAGAATCGCCAAGTCTGTTGGAGAAAGAAAAACTCAAGCGGTGAAGAAGCCAACAAAAGGGCTCTTCCGTCTTGCCCCCTAATTAGAAGAACGGTCCAATAGAGGGATAGGTCTACTCCCAAACTACGCCACTGAGATGGGTGAGAGGGACTTCCCGGAAAAGTCACTCTAGAAAAATAGCCCGACCGGTAACGGGCAACCGAGCTCGTATGTAAAACTGAAAACCAAGGATCCCCCGCCTGGGTATCCTAAAACAGGATCAGCGGAATGGTCTAAAGTCGGTATCCCAACGAGGCGTAAAAACACTGCAATCTCGCGTAAAAAAACCGAAAGAGGACTGGGATCCTAGACCCGCGCACTTGGCGGCCGCTGCCCTAGTTGGGCTTCCTATCTTCCGCCCAGTTGAGGGTCGTCGCGCCCTCGCACGGTCAGGTGTAAAGATTACCATGACCGGCACAATTTATTTACAAGTCACCCTGGCTTATGTAATGAATGCCAGAATAGATTGAAAATACTAGGGTACATGGATTGCATGACTGACTTGTACTTTAGTGAAAAAGCAAAGTGGCTTTTATCTTTAAGTATGGATGGGAAACTCATAACATGGAATATCAATTTGGCCAAACTAATAGATGCAATGTATATTGATGTGGTCGTTGCATTGTTATCTCCATCCCCCAATACGGATGCTTAGCAACTTCCATGTTGATCAGAAAGAAGTCTAACTAAGGTAATTATTCTTATTATTACGAGGTCATCTTTGTTTACGTGGCCGTAAAGTATACTTGTAGTAAATGGTAAATCTTGACTAGTTTGGCCAGACATGATTTACTACCAAGGCCATAGGTGACATTTATATGAAACCTATTATTTTTAGAGCACCTTCCTCAAAACCATTCTAAAATTCATATTTATTTCAGAATCTGTAAAGTTTGTGTTGGGGTAGATTTTACCAAAAACTTGACATAAACTTTTCCATAATATATGAATTAGTAATTCCATAATTCTATTACATTGGAACTCATCGATGGTTTTCCAAAATTCCAAAACGTATACAAGTGATGTGCCTTTCCTGAGATGAAGTGATGAATCAACACTGATGTGTAGTAGGGTTATGTATTTATCCCATTAACTGTGTAAATCCAACAATGTTGAGGTACTGAAAAATGCAACTAGTGGTAGTCTAATGGTCAACTGAAAATTATTCAGCTATTTTCTAGCTTATCGATCTAATATTGTTTGGATGGGAGAGAATTTCAATAAATAACTTATTCCTAATGTATTTCTTCTCTTGGAGGAAATTTAAGTATGTTAATCTAGAGAGGATGCCCTCCAGATCTAATTAGAACAGAGTACAATAAGCTTACAACCCTCGTATACCTATATTTACAATATGTAGCAACACCAATATACTATTATTCATTCAAGGCATTCACGTTGTACATATAAATCCCACATGTAATTGATAACAGGATATAGTAGAGAATTTCTTTCTTATCATTTTTTTTACCATTCGGTCCAAATATGATCTTTGATTCCTAATAGATTTTCAATTTAATTGCAGTTCTCGTATTATTTTGAAACAACAATCTCATTAATAGCAGAATATAAAGCAGCAAAATATAAAATTGTTTTCTCAATTACAACAGGGATTAACCTCAGACATAATCCTAATTTCCTTAGCAAAAAGGAGAATCAAATGTGAGAACCAATACTTAGCAGTAAAAGGAAGTGGGGATTGTACATATAACCAAGGATAATGCGCATGCATGGCAGCAATGAGAGGTATAGGATGGTACCTTTGGATATTCAGAAATTTGAGATCCAGACGCATGTAAGAACAGTTCCAGGAATGGCTTCAATTTGGGTTTGAATCTGGAGTGTTAAGAGAGTTATAAACAGTAGCAAATACCTCAAATGAAGTAGAATTTGCAGCTGGAGCAGATGCTTTGGAGGAACTCACAGCAGCAGCTGCTGACTGAGAGGAAAAATGGAAGATCTAACAACTGCAGCAGGTGATCTGAGGCTAATGGTTACCTACTACAGCTTTCCTTCAATGGCTGTGCATTGAGGAGGTGAAGTTCCAGCTGGAAGAGGCTGGAAATGAGATTGAGATCTCTCGGTTGTATAGAAAAGGAAGAGGGTTTTGTTGGGATTGGGAATTATGAAGAAGAGGAGGGGAGTGATGCTTCCGTTGAAGACTTATAGTGAGAAAAAAGAGAAGGAGAAGTTGCTATAAATAAGGAAAGTTGTGAATCTTGAGTTGCCAAGTGGTTAGTAAAAGAAACCCATGTGACAGACTTGGAGAGTAGACATCTGCTACTGTAGCAGAAAATTTCAGAAATAATTTAAAATTATCTGTAACCATGTAGAGACTGTAAGTCTGCATTAATTTAATTTTTTTAAAACAAAAATTATTTTTGATTGAAAATATTTAAGTTAATCGTATTCGTGCCTCAAGCGTCCGTTTTCGGCGCGAAATATCTCGATTTGATCATCTTTCAATGACGATCAAAATGAGTATAATATTGATATAATTTTGGTTGGGTTTTGAATAACCAAAATTTTCGGAAACGGTTTTTGTTTAAAATTAAATTTTGTGATTTATAAATATCAAATGACCTCCGATTGATGAACGGTCGATTCCGTTGGTCTTCTTTTGTCGAATCGGATCTAATGACGGTCTCGGTTTGTTTTGTGGTTTCCGAATTTGCGTCGCGGCTTTTCGCGGCATGAATTACAAAGCGACCAATTTTTGGTCGATTTCACCCGAACAACTTTTGATTCACTCCCAATTGGTTGTGTTAGGTTATCTAATATTGTCAAATAACTTAATTGAGTTATCCGGACCTTATTCGGGTCGAGTTCGGGTTTACGCAGATCCCGGATGTTACAATTACAAAAACCTCAAAAGGAGTCTCGTCCTCGAGACTCGAGTTAAGGCTATTAGGTGTCTTGTTGGAATTTCATATGTCCATAAAAACCTTAAAGGGTTTTGAACCCATAAAAATCTAAAAGAGGAAACAAACCATATATTTAAACAATTATTTTATTACAAAAACTTGTTTTGGTTATTACCTCAGAAAAGCTGCGGGTATCGTGCCCGCATATCGGCTTCGGTTTCCCATGTCGCCTCCTCGACACCGTGTCGGTGCCACAGCACCTTGACCAATGGAATCTCTTTGTTGCGAAGCTTCTTCACAGCACTGTCAATGATCTGTACCGACTTCTCCTCGTAAGTCAAATTTGGCTCTACGTCGAGATTTTCGTAACTGATGATGTGTCATGAATCATGCACATACTTCCTTAGGTTGGATATGTGGAAAACGTTGTGAATACCAGAAAGATGTGGAGGAAGGGCAATCCGATAGGCCACATTCCCCACTCTAGCCAGAATCTCAAAAGGTCCAACATATCGCGGCGCCAACTTGCCATGAACACCAAATCTTTGTACTCCCTTCATGGGAGATACACGGAGAAATACCCAATCTCCCACCTGTAATTTAAAGGAATGTCCTTAGTATGTGATTAAGTTGATTATATATGAGTTATAATTGAATAAGTGAAGAGGAAATAATTAGATTACCTGAAACTCTATGTCTCTCCTCCGACGATCCGCATAGCTCTTCTGGCGGCTTTGTGCCGTCAGAAGCCTCCGTCTCACAAGATTAACAACTCTCGCAGTCTCTTCCAAGAGATCTACGGAATATAAAGCATGATCGCCTACCCCACGCCAACTGAGAGGTGTGAGGCATCTCCGCCCGTATAGGGCTTCGAATGGTGCCATGCCAATACTGGAGTGATAGTTGTTGTTGTACGTGAATTCTACTAATGGCAGATGGTCCTTCCAGGACCCTTTCCACTCCAAAGTGCAAGCGCGGAGTAGATCCTCAAGCGTTTGAATGGTGCGCTCATTCTGACCATCAGTCTGTGGATGATATGTAGAACTCATCTTCACCTCTGTCTGTAGTGTTGATATGAACTGATGCCAATAATGTGACGTAAATCTCGAATCCCTGTCAGACACCACCTTTCATGGTATACCATGTAATCTGATGATGTTCTGCACATACAGCTTGGCCAATCTGGATGGAGTGTAAGTTGTGTTGACAGGTTTGAAATGGGCTGACTTGGTCAACCTATCAACAATGACCCAAATGGAATCATGGCCACCTGGTGTCTTCAGCAATCCTGTGACAAAATCCATAGAAATGCTCTCCCATTTCCACTCATGAATGGAGAGAGACTGCAGTAATCCTGGTGGTCTCCTGTGCTCGGCCTTGACCATCTGACAGGTCATGCATCTGCTCACATGCTGCGCTACATCGCGCTTCATTCCATCCTAGCAGAAATGTCGACGTAGATCACGGTACATCTTCGTACTGCCTGGATGGATAGATAACAGTGAACTGTATGCCTCATCCAGAATATATCTGCGAAGCTGCTCGTTATTGGGTACAACGACCCGTCCTGCCTTCCATAAAATAGACTCCATCACAACAAAGTCATCAAATTCATTCTTGATGGCGCGCATGTATCTATCTCGGATCCAAGGATATGTCTTCTGCCCTCTATAATACGATCCCAAAGGCTGCTGTATCGAGGAGGCACGTCGGTAGAAATGGATGCGCTCTCCTGAGGATACCAATCGCTCAAAGCTGCAAGCGTATCCCACGTGTATAGCCAGTTCGCCGTATCCTCTGCATGCTCTCCTACTAAGTGCATCAGCCACCATGTTTCCCTTACCGGGATGGTAAGAGATTGTGCAATCAGAATCCTTCAGCAATTCGAGCCATCTGCGTTGTCTCATGTTCAGCTCCTTCTGATCAAAGATGTACTTCAGACTCTTGTGATCCGTGAAAATCTCAAAGTTCACTCCATATAGATAGTGGCGCCAGATCTTCAAGGCAAAGACAACTGCCGCCAGCTCTAAGTCATGTGTGGGATAGTTCCGCTCGTGCGGTCTCAAATGCCGTGATGCGTAAACAATCACCTGTCCTCTCTGCATCAATACTGCTCCTAGACCTTCTCCAGATGCATCTGTGTAGACTGCATAGTCCTGAGTACCTGAAGGAAGAGCAAGAAAAGGCGTTGTAGTCAACCTCTCCTTCAGTGTCTGGAAGGCATGTTCACATGAATCGTCCCAAATGAATGGGACTCCCTTCTGCGTCAGTCGTGTCAGAGGGCGAACAATGCGTGAAAATCCGCTGACAAAGCGTCTGTAATAGCATGTTAATCCGAGGAAACTCTGAATCTGAGTAACTGTCTTGGACTGCTCCCAAGACATAACTGCATCTATCTTCGCAGGATCAACTGCAATGCCTGCTCCAGAAATGATGTGCCCCAAAAATGAGACCTGGGATAACCAGAACTCACAATTGCTCAACTTGGCATATAGCTTGTGCTCTCGCAATGTATACAAATAGTCTGTAGATCATTCGCATGATCCCATTCATTCCGTGAGTAAATGAGCACATTATCAATGAACACTACTACAAACTCGTCCAAGTATGGACGGAAGATCCGGTTCATCATATCCATGAAAGCCGTAGGTGCATTGGTGAGCCCAAACGACATCACCACAAACTCGTAATGCCCATAGCGAGTCCTGAAAGCTGTCTTCGGAATATCTGACTCACGAATCCTCAGTTGATGGTAGCCTGAGCGAAGATCAATCTTCGAGAAAACCAAAGATCCCTGGAGCTAGTCAAACAAACCATCGATACGTGGCAAAGGATAATGGTTCTTCACCGTTTTCTTATTCAGCTGCCAGTAATCGATGCACAGTCTCATGGATCCATCCTTCTTCTTGACAAATAGAACCAGAGCACCCCAAGGTGAAGTGCTCGGCCTCACGAATCCCAAGTCAAGTAGCTCCTGCAACTGCACCTTCAGCTCCCTCAACTCGGCTGGTGCCATGCGATATGGTGCCATAGAGATCGGCTGTGTATCTGGCAGCAATGTGATCCCGAACTCGATCTCTCTCTCAGGAGGTAATCTTGGTAACTCATCAGGAAATACATCTGGATATTTTAATACTACTCGGATGTCCTGTGTCATCGGCTCCTGGTCAGATACCTCCCGAATAAATGCAAGATATGTATCACAACCCTGATCAACAAGTTGCTGAGCCCGCAACACTGAAATGTACTTCATGGTGGAGTCATGCAAAGTACCCTCAAAAGTGAACTCGGGTAGATCAGGAATCCTGAAGATAACTGTCTTCCTAAAGCAATCAACCAGTGCATGATGAGTGGATAACCAATCCATGCTCAAAATCAAGTCGAACTCATCAAGCAGCAGAAGTAGACAATCTGCGATCATCTCGTGACCGCCAATCAGTATGGGCAAGTGCCTGACTATCAGTGAAAGAATGAACAACTGGCCACTTGGCCCTCGGATGTGACATGGAGAAGAGAGAGTCTCTGCGACTCTACCTAAAGAAGCAAGTAGCCTCGAAGGAAGAAAAGAATGCGTCGCACCAGAATCAAATAGAACATGGAAAGCTCGATAAGAGCAGTCAGTATGTGTACTAGCTGGTCAGTTGTCTCCTGGCCTGGTCGGGATGCCATGGTTCTGCATGAGAACCATAATTAGTCGTAAAAGTACCATTTGGAGATACTTATCATAAATGCTTTTTCTCTTCTTGGGATATAGTATGAAAATTAATGAAATTGATGACATATGTAGTTATTTAATTCGAATGTCATATTTCCCTTCTCGGACTCACGACAAGTCGGGAGACTGTCTCTATCCGAGAACTTAATTCGATCGGAATTGTAATACTGCGAAAGTGTGTATCGGGGTACCACTGCTCAGATACCAAAAATGTGAACCCCTTAGGATCCGGGTACCCGTTTACGACACAATTCGCAATATTCCATTTATTGACATCGCATTAAAAGCATAAATTTATGGGGAAATATTTTTTTATTGCAATCATTTGCATCTGACATTCACATTCACAACCACAATCTAAAAGAGGCAAATGACACCAAAGTCTCATTTCATTAATTTCCATATGCTTTTACAATATGTACAATGTCTGACAGTACATACAACATCCCAAAAATTTGACTGAAGAGAAGAAGCATTTTACAATATCATTTGAACTAAAAACCGTAACAAAAACCACATACCATCTGGTAAAGACCTTGTCTCCTGGAACCATGTATAGCTACAAAACAGCAGACTGTTTGCCTGCCAAACATGTTAGGAAAGAAGAGGTGTCAGCGGCCGCTGGTACCTCCCAAAAACTTATAAACATAAACAAGGATTTAATATGTTCAAAAGTAACAAGTAGAAAGGTGGAACAACTCAATTTAATTTTATTTCTACTTACAAATGTAAAAGGTTTCCAAATTTCTAGTAAGCACCTCTCATGATTAGCCATTAACCCAACATTTCCCACATACGCATATTTATATTGTAACTAATTGATCATAAGTAAGTATATTTTATTCTCATATTACTTATAGATTATATTTGTGGATTTTGATGATGGGAAAGATGACATAAGAAGATATAATGATTTATTAAATACTTAAGTCTAGCGAATAGTCTGTGGTCTTGGTTCGTGTGAAACCTCACACTATGACTCTAAGACTTGGGAAAAGTCTTAGGGTTGGGGTGCCTCCGTAGACATACGGTTTAGTATAATGCATCCTAAATAAGTTCCCAACACGTCCACTAGCTTAATGAGATTTCGAATCAGATTATCGTCTTTTCCATTTACTCAACTTTAATTGTAATCCCTTAAAACCTTGAGTGCAACAGTCTCAAATGTAACTCTAGATGATGTAGATATAGATATGGATGATCTGGATGTAGAATCGCCAAGTCTGTTGGCGAAAGAAAAACTCAAGCAGTGAAGAAGCCAACAAAAGGGCTCTTCCGTCTCGCCCCCTTATTTGAAGGACGGTCCAATAGAGGGATAGGTCTACTCCCAAACTACGCCACTGAGACGGGTGAGAGGGACTTTCCATAAAAGTCACTCTAGAAAAATAGCCCGACCGGTAACGGGCAACCGAGCTCGTACGTAAAACTGAAAACCAAGGATCCCCCGCCTGGGTATCCTAAAACAGGGTCAGCGGAATGGTCTAAAGTCGGGATCCCAACGAGACGTAAAAACACTGCGAGCTCGCGTAAAAAAACCGAAAGAAGACTGGGATCCTAGACCCGCGCACTTGGCGGTCGCTGCCCTAGCTGGGCTTCCTATCTACCGCCCAGTTGAGGGTCACCGCGCCCTCGCACGGTCAGGTGTAAAGATTACCATGACCGACACAATTTATTTACAAGTTACCCTGGCTTATGTAATGAATGCCAGAATAGATTGAAAATACTAGGGTACATAGATTGCATGACTGAATTGTACTTTAGTGAAAAAGGAAAGTGGCTTTTATCTTTAGGTATGGATGGGAAACTCATAACATGGAATATCAATTTGGCCAAACTAATAGATGCAATGTTTATTGATGTGGTCATTGCATTGTTATCTCCATCCCCCAATACGGATGCTTAGCAACTTCCATGTTGATCAGAAAGAAGTCTAACTAAGGTAATTATTCTTATTATTACGAGGTCATCTTTGTTTACATGGCTGTAAAGTATACTTGTAGTAAATGGTAAATCTTGACTAGTTTAGCCAGACATGATTTACTACCAAGGCCTTAAGTGACATTTAGATGAAACCTATTATTTTTAGAGCACCTTCCTCAAACCCTTCTAAACTTCATATTTATTTCAGAATCTGTAAAGTTTGTGTTGGGGTAGATTTTTCCAAAAACTTGACATAAACTTTTCCATAATATATGAATTAGTAATTCCATAATTCTATTACATTGGAGCTCATCGATGGTTTTCCAAAATTCCAAAACGTATACAAGTGATGTGCCTTTCCTGAGATGAAGTGATGAATCAACACTGATGTGTAGTAGGGTTATGTAATTATCCCATTGACTATGTAAATCCAACAATGTTGAGGTACTGAAAAATGCAACTAGTTGCAGTCTAATGGTCAACTGAAAATTATTCAGCTATTTTCTAGCTTATCGATCTAATATTGTTTGGATGGGAGAGAATTTCAATAAATAACTTATTCCTAATGTATTTCTTCTCTTGGAGGAAATTTAAGTATGTTAATCTAGAGAGGATGCCCTCCAGATTTTATTAGAACAAAGTACAATAGGCTTACAACCCTCGTATACCTATATTTACAATCTGTAGCAACACCAATATACTATTATTCATTCAAGGCATTCACGTTGTACATATAAATCCCACATGTAATTGATAACAGGAGATAGTAGAGAATTTCTTTCTTATCATTTTTTTTTACCATGGCATCATCTTTCCAAAGATGCCAACCAACGGTATTGTTAAATCATTGATATGTTAATATACATCCTCCTTATCCAACAGCTTCAGCTTAATTATTAAGTTATTGTCAATTGTCATCTTCAAGGAATGAAACTAAGGGTTGGAAGGGAGTTGCATGCTACTTTCCTATAAGTCTTCACATCCGATTACCAAAGTAAATATGGCATATTCAAATATGATCTTTGATTCATTATAGATTTTCAATCTAATTGCAGTTCTCTTATTATTTTGAAACAACAATCTCATTAATAGCATAATATAGAGCAGCAAAATATAAAATTATTTTCTCAATTACAACAGGGGATTAACCTCAGACATAATCCTAATTTCCTTAGCAAAAAGGAGAATCAAATGTGAGAACCAATACTTATCAGCAAAAGGAAGTGGGGATTGTACATATAACCAAGGATAATGCACATGCATGGCAGCAATGAGAGGTATAGGATGGTACCTTTGGATATTCAGAAATTTGAGATCCAAATGCATGTAAGAACAGTTCCAGGAATGGCTTCAATTTGGGTTTGAATCTGGAGTGTTAAGAGAGTTATAAATAGTAGCAAATACCTCAAATAAGGAGAATTTGCAGCTGGAGTAGTTGCTTTGGAGGAACTCATAGCAGCAGCTGCTGATTGAGAGGAAAAATGGAAGATCTAACAGCTGTAGCAGGTGATCTGAGGCTAATGGTTACCTGCTGCAGCTTTCCTTCAGTGGTTGTGGATTGAGGTGGTGAAGTTCCAGCAGGAAGAGGCTGGAAATGAGATTGAGATCTCTCGGTTATATAGAAAAGGAAGAGGGTTTTGTTGGGATTGGGAATTATGAAGAAGAGGAGGGGAGTGATGCTTCCGTTGAAGACTTATAGTGAGAAAAAAGAGAAGGAGAAGTGGCTATAAATAAGGAAAGTTGTGAATCTTGAGTTGCCAAGTGGTTAGTAAAAGAAACCCATGTGGCAGACTTGGAGAGTAGACATCTGCTACTGTAGCAGAAAATTTCAGAAATAATTTAAAATTTTCTGTAACCGTGTAGAGACTGTAAGTAAGTCTGCATTAATTTAATTTTTTTTAAACAAAAATTATTTTTGATTGAAAATATTGAAGTTAATCGTATTCGTGCCTCAAGCGTCCGTTTTCGGGGCGAAATATCTCGATCTGATCGTCTTTCAACGACGATCAAAATGAGTATAATATTGATATAATTTTGGTTGGATTTTGAATTAGCCGAACTTTTCGGAAAAAGTTTTTGTTTAAAATTAAATTTTGTGATTTAAAAATATCAAACGACCTCCGATTGATGAACGGTCGATTCCGTTGGTCTTCTTTTGTCGAATCGGATCTAATGACGGTCTCGGTTTGTTTTGCGATTTCCGAATTTGCGTCGCGGCTTTTCGCGGCACGAATTACGAAGCGGCCGATTTTTGGTCGATTTCACCCGAACAACTTTTGATTCACTACCAATTGGTTGTTTTAGGTTATCTAATATTGTCAAATAACTTAATTGAGTTATTCGGACCTTATTCGGGTCGAGTTCAGGTTTACGCGGATCACGGATGTTACAGTACTATGGTAGTATAGTGAGTCTACCACCCGAAGGATCAGGGGTCGAACCCCAGGAGGGATGCCTAGGACGAAGAATTAATCTACAACAAACGAAGGGCCCTCTGAAAGACAAAACAACTCAAAATATAGCATGACTATGGAAGGACATGGAGAAAATTTCAAGCTGGCCCATGTGTGACAGTGAAGGTCGTGTAGGCCATGTGTCGTGTTAAGAAGGCTAGGTGGCCACGTGGCCAGCCGAAATGGAGCACAGCTATAGACAAACAAGGAGAACAATTTGAGGATGGCCCTTGTGTGGTATTGAAGGTCATGTTGGCCATGTGTCGAGTTTGAAGGCAATGTTGGCTACGTGGTGTTGAGAAGTTTGTCCCATGTGTGGTGTTGAAGGCCATGTTAGCCATGTGTCATATTCGAAAGCCATGTTGCCCAGGTGGTGTTGAGAAGGCCATGTGGGCCACATGTCTCTTGTAGACGATATGCCTCACAAGTGCGTCATTGTAATATCTCTCTCTGACGAATGAAAGGGGGCTACCCAGGCCGCTGAAATTACCGAGATTATTATTTAAAAAAGAGGTGAAATGGTGAACAAATTAAAGAAAAACATACAATGGAAGAGGAGGGGGCGTTGAGGTTGCTACGCAAGGAAGAAGGAGAAGCTACATGTGTTGTTGTCAGCGCGGCGTAGAGTACATCTTACGGTGGCGCACAAGCAACATGAAGAGTGGAGATGGTGCCTCAATGGCGTGGAACGGTGACCTGAGCGGTGGCAAGGTGGCACGCAGGTCGTGCGGAGGCAAAGCTGGGGCCTAGGGCGGTGATGCAGTGGCACAATTGGAGGCCAAGGACGAAACTGGAACACTCAAGGGTTTCTTCTCTACTTCATGAGTGGGGTTTTGGTGCTTCGTGAGTTGGTTTTTGGGGGATTGGAAATAGACATGAGGTTTCTTTGTTGTGCGGGGGAATGTTTTGAATTTTTGGGCTTAATCGGATCCTTCGTTAATGGATCCTGGACCACCTAGAAACTGCATAAGTGGCCGCATATGCGATTACGTGGCTTGCATAGGTGTTTGGGCCGCATATGATCACATATGTTATATGCGATACGGAAGGGTGACCGCATACGTATATGCGGTGGCGTGGACTGCATTTCTGATTCTTGATTAAGAATATATCAACATAGTTCAATCCATGGTGCATGTTGCATGATGGGATGAAGGGGAGGATGGAGGTGTTGATGCAGAGATTTTTTTTAGCCTCAGACGCAGAGGCACGGGGGATATTGTTAGAGAGATAGAAGACACAAGTGCTTAAAGAGGATGAAGGCTTGGGGATTATGAGTCTGGAGGAAATGAATGGTGCTCTTCTGATTAAGTGGGCCACTCTTAATTTGGTATGGATCAAACCTCTTATGCACATTAGTTCGTGTTGAGATATTAGTTATCTGTCTTATTATTTTCATATTATCTATTTCCTTTGTCTTCCTGTAATTTGCCCAACCTAGGGCCCCTAAATTATGCAATTCATTCTTTCGTTTCTACATGGTATTAGAGCGATGGTCTTAGACTGGAGTTCCGGTATCCCACCCCTCTTCTCTTCTCGTACACCACCGCGTCGCCACCAGCCTCCGCTCTCCCCTCCCCGACCGTTGCGTAGGCCCCCCTCCCTCCTCGTCGGTCGTCGTCGGGCCCAGCAGCCCCCGCACGCGGGTCCGAGGACATCGCCGGTCCTTCTCGAGTGCTGCTAAGGGGTTGTTGCAAATCCCTCCAGCCTCATGCACGCTTCCTTGCACCTCCACGCTTCTCCGTGCACCTTTGCGGTTCGAACTGCAGTCTGAAACGACCTGATTTTGACCGGAAAACATGATTTCAGACCTATAAATCGTGTTTTCCAACCCAAGCGCGCAGCGAAGATTGACGAGGATGGTTGTATGAGTCTACACGTACAACCAAACCTCCGTATGATCGAGTAGACTCGTTCATATCGGTCTACTCCCCAATCGAGTCCCGTTGTTTGGTTGCTTTAGCATCATGTCAGAGAACAGGGGTGATATAGTTTCTTCATCTGGTGTCGTCAAGGGCTCGGCTCCCATCGCAAAGATGGATGGGACCAACTATGAGTTGTGGTCCATGCAGTTTCTCACCCTCATGTAGTGCAACAACAAGGAGCACATCCTGATAGATCCAGAGCCAACGGATAAGACTGGGGCCAATAGTTCTTGGAAGAAATATGACGTGCATGTGTGTTTTTGTCTTTGTGGGACCCTTACCATGAAAATAGATAATTATATTCTGAATCAGTCTAACGCCAAGGCCATGTGGGACACTTTGGCATCCACATATGCTCAAGCGAAAAATGAGGCCAAGATACTTCAGCTACAGTTTGATATCTACAAGGCCAAGAAGAATAGTCGTCCTCTGCGCGTGTACTACTCTTCGCTCCATGGCATGTTTGAGAATCTTCATAGCTGCATGCCTATTACGGCATCATACGAAGCAACAGAAGGCATATAGGAACTCCACGATGGTTGGAGTTTTCATGACCGGACTTGATACAGAGTATGAAGTTGCGTGTACATAGTTTCTCACCGGAGCTACCATACCTCCCATGGATAAGGCCTATAGCAGTCTCAACTGGCTTATCATACCTTTTACGACCACTCTTCTGCCCTCTTCAGCGATGGTCGCTTCTCATGGTAAAGGAGGGACGACCCAGTCCAGAGGATGCACCCCTCGTGGCAGAGGCGGTGGACGTCAGCATAGCCCTTGTACCACTATCGTCGGCCAAGACATGCAGAGGATACATGCTACCAGAAACATGGATATCCTACTTCTGGTCGTGTAGCTAAACAGATTGAGCCTTCGGAAACTCTAGCTTCCCAGGTCGATCCTCGCATGGATGATATAGTCTCTCGTATTCGAGAGATCATGACTCCTATTGCAGGTACCACCACTACAGATATCGCAGCCGCAGCCAGAGCCTCTTCGAGCTCCTCAAGTATCGCTTACGCTTTTACTGGTAGTAATGGTGCAGATATGACAGAGCGGATTATGGACTCCGGTGCTCCCCACCATATGTGTGGGGAGAGAGCGCAACTGAGGTCCTACAGGACCATACCTCGTGGTAGATGGGTTGTCATTGCTAATAGAGACCACTTACCAATTACAAGACAGGGGGATGTGCATTTGACGCCATCAACGCGCCTTCAGGATATTTTATATGCTCCTAACTTTCAGATGAATTTACTTTCCATTAGTCAGATTATTAAGGATCTGCATTGTCGTGCCATTTTTGACCCTTCATCTCTTGTGTTTCAAGACATACTCACGGGCAGGGTGATTGGATGTGGCCGTGAGCAGTGGGGGCTCTACAGACTGGTCCATCCTCCATATGTTGGTGTTTTACTATACCTATTGGATCGATCTCACCATATTTGTGGCACCTTCATTTTGGACACCTTCCTCTGCAAAAGCTGTGTCATGTTCTCCCTCAGATTTCCACGAGATCCTCCTTCTAGTGTGAGGCATGCCAGCTTGGGAAGCATCATCATTCCTCCTTTCCATACTGTTTAGAGTCGGAGTAGTTCTCAGTTATTTAAGCTCCTTCATTTAGATATTTGAGGTCAGAGTCGTGTCCTTGATCACCAGGGACACCGTTTTCATCTGGTCGTTGTCTGTGATTTTTCTGTATTTTCCTGGGTCCTTTTATTAAAGAATAAGTCTATAACCGGATATGTTATCAAATCTTTTATTAATGAGAAAGAATATTTTTCTGTCAATGTCAAAATACCTTCGTTCTGATAATATCTTAGAGTTCTGCACCTTACAACTTTCTAACTTTCTTAGATCTCTTGGCATTGTTCACCAGACCTCATGTGCTTATACATCCCAGTATAACGGTAATGCCGAATGCAAACACCATTACTTCATGTGACCAGAATCTTATTGATATAGAGTTGTTCTCCTCATGCTTACTGGGGTGATGCAGTCCTCACTGCATGCTATCTATGTAACATACAGGTTCGAATAATCTGAACCCAACCCGATTAATGATATGAACAATCAATTTATGTCCAATCAAGATTTAATAAACTCAATTAGACCCTTTATCGGAACTCATTCGATCACAATAGACCAAAAGTCGCTCGCATCGTAATACGTGCTACGAAAAAGCCGCGACGTGAAATTAGAAACCCCGAAACAAACCGAGACAGCCATTAAATCCGATTCGATGAAATAAGACAAACAGAATCGACCATTCGTCAATCGAATATCGTTTGGTATTTTAATTTCACAAAATTTAATCAAAAACCAAAACCATATCTCGAAAAGTTCAGGGATCCAAACCCGATCGAAAGTATATGAATATTAAACTCAAATTAATTGTCATTTAGAGACGATTGAAACGAGATATTGCGCATCGAAATCCGACGCTCGAGGCGCGAATACGGACAACTTTAAGTAGATTAAATAAAGAGAGTTTTGGGTTTAAAAAATAATAATAATAAAATAATAATAAAAATGTCTGCTAAGTAGCAGACTGTGCTACTGTACAGTCCCTGTAGAAATAACAGTAAATTTAAAAAAAAGGGATTTATGACATCATCATGCTGATGTTCGCCTGGTGATGTCATGGCTGATGTCACAGGGGTAAATCTCAAGCGTTGATTTTTGAGACTAACCTGTGCGGAGTTAGCTTCTCGCAAGCTAACCAGCCTTCCCCGATGCGTGTAGACGTACACCAGCACACCAAGTAACCACGCCGCTAGAATACTCGAACACAAGCACTAGCACAAGGACACAAGAGCTATTGGCACTAAACCCACTTTGTATTGCAAGAGACTCACTCTGAGTGTGTTATCTACAAATGAGCTCTACCCCTCCTTATATATACAAGCTGGGAATATACGAAGGGACACCATTATTACATGTACAATGAATGCAAGGACTCTTAATCTTCTATGGAGACCCTTTATCTTCCTAGATGACTCTTCGTACGCTTGACTCTTCATCTTCCGTGCAATCCCTTCGTCTTCTGCAACCGACGCCACGTCACCCGCTCCGTCAGCATGCCATGTCGTCTGCCTCATCAGCACGCCATGTCATCACGCAACGTCATCAGTGGGCCCCACGCTCCTACGTGGATGTTACAGCTCAAGCTCCATCAAGTGCCGCCGAACACTTGTGTTGTGCCAAGGGGAACCCGCGGTCATGCGGTAAACCCCATCCTTAGCCGTTCGTAAGCTAAGGTGAAGTCCTCCAGAACTTCATAGTGTGGCCACCGAACCACACGGTCGTGTGATACCGCTATCGCACGATATTCCCGTACCACGGGAGTTGGGGGTGTTACATGCCTCCCCCACCTGATCCATCAGGCGTCCGCGACTGATCCTACGTCTTCAAGAAATCCTTGATGAGGTCCTCGAACTGTCACAGGGTTGTATCATGTTCCCAGCTTGCCTCCTCCTCTGGGAGTCCCTTCCATTTGACAAGGAAGAAGATCCTTCGGTTCTTCTTGCTCTGGCCCTCCACGCGCCTGTCAAGAATCTTCTCAGCAAGCCTCGTATGACGAACCCGAACGTTAGGAGGGGCACGTTTTGATGCCCTCCTGGTGTTATCTTCTTTGTCCTCATGGTACTCCTTCAGGAAGCTGACATGGAATACGGGATGCAGCTTCAGTCTCTCTGGAAGACATAGTTGATAGGCGAGCGGTCTCACGCGTCGAACTATCTCAAAGGGTCCATCGTAACGAGGAATCAACCCTTTGTACGTTGTCTTCCTCAGGATTTTCTTCCAAATCTGGGGCGTAAGCTTCAGCAGCACCTTCTCCCCAACCTGGAACTCGGCCGGCCTACGGCTCTTATCAGCCGCCTTCTTCATCCTACGTTGAGCGTTAGCCAACGCATCCTTCGCTTCCTCCCACCGATCCTGCCTCTCCAAAGCAAAGCAATGTGCAGCAGGGCACCGTCCTTGGCTAATCTGCTTAGCCACTTCGTGCAGTGTCACGGGTTGTCTACCCATCACAATCTCGAATGGACTCTGGCCTGTGGTGGAAGTCTGTTGTAGGTTGTAACAGAATTGGGCAGTATCCAGTAAACTAACCCAATTGTGTTGATTGGCCGTCACGTAATGCCTTAGGTAATCTTCCAGCAAGGCATTGATCCGCTCCGTCTGACCATCCGTCTGCGGGTGATTGCTAGTAGAGAATTTGAGATCGGATCCCAGCATCTCAAATAAGGTCGTCCAGAATCGACCTGTAAACCGGGCATCGTGGTCGCTCACGATGTCCAATGGTATCCCCCAGTGCTTCACCACGTTCTGCAAGAACAACTTCGATTTGGTCTCCGCTGTGCACTCCTGGGGTGTTGGTACGAAGATCGCGTATTTGGAGAAGCGATCAACTACCACCATTACCGCATTATTCCCGTCCACCTTCGGGAACCCAGTGATGAAGTCCATGGAGACGCTCTCCCACGGACGTGAAGGGATAGGCAGGGGCTCCAGCAGTCCTACCGTCTTCTTCCTCTCAATCTTGTCTTGTTGGCACACAAGACAAGTACGCACATAGACTTCCACGTCCTCCTCCATCTTCGGCCAGAAGTAGCTTGAGGAGAGGAGTGCCAGTGTTCGCTCCACTCCTGGATGACCAGCCCACTGTGCGTCATGTGCTTCCTTCAACAGCATTTTCGTCAAGCCGCCGTTCGAGGGAACATAGGGCCTCCTGCCCTTTGCATAAAGGATGCCTTCCTCTATCCAGAATCTCCGGACTTCGTCATCGTTCACGCGTTGCACCCGTGAAGTGACCGAATCTTCCTTTGTCGGCTCCCGTATGCGCTCCAGCATGTCTCTAGACACGCGGGTGATTGATGCAATCACCGCAACCTTCGGCTCTTCTGGTTCGCTCTTCCTCGAGAAAGCGTCTGCTACCTGGTTGGTCCGCCCGGGCCTGTAGCAAAGCTCGAAGTCGAATTCGGCAAGAAAGTCTTGCCATCACGCCTGCTTGGGAGTCAACTTCTTCTGTGTGGCAAAGCAGCTCGTTGCCACATTGTCCGTCTGTACCACGAACCTTGATCCGAGAAGATAGTGGCACCATGTCCTCAGACAATGGACCACTGTTGTCATCTCCTTCTCGTGCACAGAGTACCTCCTCTCTGCTGGATTCAGTTTGCGGCTCTTGTAAGCCACGGAGTGCCCATCTTGCACCAGTACACCTCTAAGTGCATAATCAGACGCGTCGGTGTGGACTTCAAACGGCTTCTCGAAGTTTGGAAGTCGCAGAATTGGTTCTTCCACCACCGCCCTCTTCAGCTTCTGGAATGCCTCCTGGCATTCACGCGTCCATCTTCAAGGCTGATACTCCCGAAGCAGGTCCGTCAGAGGCGCCGCTTTCTTGGAGTATCCCTTGATGAACTTCCTGTAGTAGTTCACCAATCCGAGGAAGGATCGTAGCTCTGTCGCCTTTGTGGGGATTGCCCACTCTTCTATCGCCTGCATCTTCCTTGGCTCCATGTGTATCGTGCCTCTGCCCACGATATGCTCGAGGAAGGAGATGGTCTCCTGACCAAAGGCGCACTTCTCCGGCTTTAAGTATAACCTGTTCTACCTCAGCTTCTCAAGCACCATCTACAGATGCTTGACATGCTCCTCCAAGGTCCTGGTGTACACTACTATGTCATCCAAGTACACTACAACAAACGGGTCGATATACTCACGGAAGACATCATTCATAAGCGTACAGAACGTTGCCGGGGCATTAGTCAACCCGAACGGCATTACAAGGAACTCGAAAGACCCATAACGCGTTACACACGCAGTCTTTGGCTCGTCTCCCTCCTTGATGCGGACCTGGTAATATCCTGACCTAAGATCCATCTTTGAGAAGTACTTGGCTTGGCCCAAGCGATCAAACAGATCTTCAACATTAGGGACGGGGTACTTGTTCTTCACCGTCACCTTGTTCAGTGCGCGGTAGTCCACGCACATCCGCATGCTCCCATCCTTCTTTTTCTGGAATAGCACCGGCGCTCCACATGGTGCTTTGCTTGGACGCATCAGACCAGCGTCCACTAGCTCCTTGAGTTGTCTCCGCGATGTGCAGGGGATATTTTGTAGGATGCAAGTGTAGGGGGCACCGTACCTGCCAGTAGCTCGATAGCGTGATCCACATCTCGCTTCGGTGGAAGCTCCTTGGGCAGCTTCTTCGGCATCACGTCCTTGAACTCGCCCAACATCTTTTTTACTGCCTTGGGGCATGGCTGTGTCTCCTCGCCATTTTCCTCGATGCGTACCGTAGCCAGATACGTCGTCTCCCCTTTCTTCAGCCCGTTGCAGACTTGCATTGAAGACATGGCTCAAGTCTGCCCTTTCTTCTTGATAGCCCTGATGAAGCAGGGGCTATCTGCAGCCGCGAAGAAGACACCTTCCAAATAAGGCGTGACAGACGCCTTCGCCTTCTTCAAGAACTCGACTCCCAAAATGACTTGGAAGTCATCAAGAGGTACCACGAGGAAGCGTACCTTTCCCTGCCAATCACCCAGCTGGATAGTGCAGTTTGCCATACCTTCGATTTTCAGTGACTCGAAGTCGGCAAGCTTCACCGGCACTGGCTCTTCTCTAAGGGAACTCCCAAGCTCCCGAACTCTTTGCTGGAGATGAAATTGTGTGTCGCTCCAGTATCAATCATGGCTGAAAGGGTCTTCTTGTGTACCATAACATCGAGATACACCAGCTCTGGATCTTCACTCTCTACCTCCACTTTCGCCTCTTTGCCCGACTTCAGCGAACATAAGCGAATGTTGCGCAGCAACTTGAGGTTTGTCATGCGCGCCTCTTCATCTGAGTTCTCCTCCATGGTCATGGAGTTCAGCTTCTCTCGCTTCGGGCACTCCCGTGCCTGATGTGGCCAATCACAAATGAAGCAACCCTTCCCCTTGGGTCGCTCGGCCTTCTTGGAGGATTCCACATCCTCCCTTGAAGTTTCGGCCTTACCAAACTTCTTGAACAGCTTTCCCTTGCTCTTTTCTTTGGGTTTGCTCTTGGTCTTTTCGGTCTCCTTCTTCTCTGTAGTTGGTTGGACTTTGTAGTCGACCAACGCATCTGCAGCAGCGATGGTCGTCTGGAGGTCCTTCACCCCTTGCCTCCTGAGCTCCGCCTGAGCCCAATTCTGAAGACCCACCATGAAATTAAAGAGTTTGCCTTCTTCAGACATACCTTTGATGTTCAGCAGTAGTGACGAGAACTACTTCACGTACTCCCGTACGGTTCCTGTCTGCTTCAGCCTTCGGAGTGCCTCCCTCGCTACCCAAGCAGTGTTGGTGGGTAGGAAGTGCTCCTTCAGCTCCTTCATCAACTCATCCCAAGACGAGATGTCTGGTCATCCTTCGGATGCACAACTCCTCCACCATAGCTTTGCGTGGTCGGATAAGTACATCGCCGCCAAGGATACCTTCTCCGCCTCAGGAGTCTTGACAGCTTTGAAATATACCTCCATGTCCCACAAGATGTTTTCCAAGTCTTTGGCACTCCGCGTACCTGAAAAGAACTTGGGCTCCGGGACCTTTGGCCTTCTCGACTCGCTGGATCCGCCCCCGTTCGCGATCGCTTTCTTGACGATGGAGAGTTCTCCAAGTAGATCTTGCACCATGGACTCGAGCTCCTCTAGCTTTTCTCCAAGTGCCTTCACTACGTCGACCGAGTGCTGGCTATCACCAACGACGTCCGACGCCTCCATGCCTGCGTCGTCCTCCAGACGAGCCAAGCGTTGGGCATGAGTACCCATTTGAGATTGGATCTCCATCACAACTCCCTCCAAGGAAGCAAGACGATCTCCGGTGTTGGGCGCCATTCCTTGCTCTGATACCAGTTGTCACAAGGGTAAATCTCAAACTTTGATTTTTGAGACTATCCTCTGCGGCGTTAGCTTCTCGCAAGCTAACCAGCCTTCTCCGATGCGTGTATACGTACACCAGCACGCCAAGTAACCACGCCGTTAGAATACTCGAACACAAGCACTAGCACAAGGACACAAGAGCTATTGGCACTAAACCCACTTTGTATTGCAAGAGACTCACTCTGAGTGTGTTATCTACAAATGAGCTCTACCCCTCCTTATATAGACAAGATGGGGGTATACGAAGGGACACCATTATTACATGTACAATGAATGCAAGGACTCTTAGTCTTCTATGGAGACCCTTTGTCTTCCTAGATGGCTCTTCGTGCGCTTGACTCTTCATCTTCCGTGAAATCCCTTCATCTTCTGCAACCGACGCCACGTCACCCGCTCCGTCAGCATGCCATGTCGTCTGTCTCATCAGCATGCCATGTCATCACGCCACGTCATCAGTGGGCCCCACGCTCCTACGTGGATGTTGCAGCTCAAGCTCCATCAAGTGCCGCCGAACACTTGTGTTGTGCCAAGGGGAACCCACGATCATGCGGTAAACCCCATCCTTGCCGTCCGTAAGCTAAGGTGAAGTCCTCCAGAACTTCATAGTGTGGCCACCGAACCACACGGTCGTGCGATACCGTTATCGCACGGTATTCCCGTACCACGGGAGTTGGGGGTATTACAGCTGACATCATGCAAAGAGGAAGATTCTTCCCTCTTTCCTCTTCTTTCCTATTCTATTCCCCTTAAATTCCTACCTATTTCCTCCATCTTCCTATTTATTTCCAACGAAGACCTCTCTCCCTTTTCTTCCCCATCTTTTCCCTCAAAATTCCATTCTTCTTCCCCCAAATTTCCATCCGAAGAATCCTCTCCAACCATTTCCCTTTCTTGTTTTGTTGTTGTCCAGCAGTCTGCTGGAGCTGCCCATTCCCAGGAGCATGCAGGAGTCTTCCTTGTTGTTGTGCCATTTCAAGTGCAGCTCTTTCTCCTCCCTAAAGCTGCTATCTAACCAGCAATTTTCAGCCAATAAATGCCTCCTGGATGCTTCTATTAGAGCCACTCCTCTGTCATAGAGCTGCTGCTCTATACTCCTTCCAAAAGTGGAGGAGCTTGCAAGGTACAATTCTCTTTCCCCTATCTCTTGTCGCCATGCATGCTTCTCTTCTCCCATCGTTATCGATATCATTATAAAGTTTAGAAAGAAATTCATTCTTATTTGGAAAATTTTCTTAACCATAACAAAATCTGGAATGGGGAAATTATATATACAACTTTCTGCTACTTCTGACATGGAAATTTGAAATTTCTTAGAAATATTCTAGCATTTTGCTACTAGTTTCAGACAAATATTATTAGAATTATATAAGAACTATATGTATGATACCGCTCCAATAAAGTTCTGATTAAAGATGATGTGTAATTGGAATTTAAAAAAATGATTTTTGGGCCAAATTTTATATTTCTGTGAGACATTCTGGAAAGTAAATCGGGTTCTTTTTATTTTTATC
This sequence comes from Ottelia alismoides, assembly GCA_037367405.1. Lineage (NCBI taxonomy): Eukaryota > Viridiplantae > Streptophyta > Magnoliopsida > Alismatales > Hydrocharitaceae > Ottelia > Ottelia alismoides. The sequence continues at coordinate 246,169 of JAZKJV010003338.1, read as the reverse complement.
TCTGTTTCTTATCTTCATAACATTTTATTCAAATCCTTCTTCCAAGAACACTACTTTTTCATATCAAATCAACTTGTAAAATCTCCTGATTATAGAATCTAATTTCGAAGTTTTCATACTTATTCCTTTTAATTAGGTTATGCTATATAAATGACCAATACATATGACGTAATAACAAGCGAAGTCTTAAGAAAGATGAGCTCAACCAAGGTTTTGCAAGGAGAGTAACACATAGCCTACAACTACTCTTCTAACTGGAAGAAATCTATATATATATATAGGGGCTGGGGAGGCTGCACCCGGGGGTGTAGCTAACTAGCTGCACCCGGCCCTTTTTTTCATTGATTTTTTGCGTTTTTGAAATGAAACCTAGGGGGATTTAAATCACCATATATCACCATGATATCATACCAATTTCAACTAAATTCGACTTTTCTATCATCTCCATCAAGGCTATGACATTTTAACGGTTTCAGAATTATTGAAATTGACCATATCTAGATGGGCATGCTAGGAGTGTTTGTTTTTCATGAAATTTGAAACACATATTCTTGTCAATAAACTAACTAAATCTCCATCAGTTTTTTTCAAAAAAAAACCAATAAGAAAAATGGCCGGGTGTAGCTAGTTAGCTGCACCCATCGGTGCATACTCCCTTTTCCCATATATATATATATATATATATATATATAGGGAAATTATCCAATGAGCCCTGTGCCCATTTGAGATGAGATGAGCCCACTCATTTTTTACCATTATTTCCTATCTTTTTGAGCTTAATAGGTATTTGTTTACAAGTATTATATCATATTCTTACTACTAGTAACTATTTTCAGGAAAAAAACCTTAAATTCATACAAAAATGATTGTATTATTATTTGTATTACTAGTCTCATTTTTATTCTTACTAATGACCATTTCTTGTGAATCTAAGATCTTCTTTATATGAAAATAGTTACTAATAGTAAGAATTTGATATAACAACTGTAAATAAATAAGCATTGAACTCAAAATGATGGAAAATATTGGTAAAATATGAGTGGGCTCATCTCATCTCAAATGGGCACAGGGTCCATTGGATAAGCCCCCTATATAAATATATATATATATATATATATTTGGAGCAGATATACAATATATAATAATTCACATAGGTTAATGTATTTTCTTTGGACAAAATACCATGCCATGAGACCATCATCATTCATAATATGAATCCGCCAATCCCCTGAAGTAAGAGCGTTCTATTGACAAAGGTTAAAAAGCACCCCTCAACGGAACATGATCGGATCCTTTGACAAGGCATTGTCCGTGTTAGCAAGGGATGTTTCTCCCATTCTTTTGGGCAGGGATATTACTACTCAAGATCATTATGTGTAATGTTTCTCCCATTCTTTTGGGCAGGGATATTACTACTCAAGATCATTATGTGTAGAAGACTTTAAACATGAGATCTTCAAGTATACTCTATTATTTACAAATATATCATTGGAGGTTAAGTAGCGATAAATTACCTGAAGTGTAAAGATGACTAGAAGATCATTGACCAAGAGAATTAGATCTGTAAAAGCTGACCACAGTAAAAATAAAGAGAGAGATAGTCAAGCAAGTGAAACTGTTGATGAATTATAAACCATTAATAATGCCAGTCATGGTGACTCCAACACCTGGTTGTACGAGGGTGCGGTGACCCTCAACTTGGCGGGAGATAGGAAGTCCAAATAGGGCAGCGGTCACCAAGTACGCAGGTCTAGGATTCCAGTCTTTTTCATGTTTTTACGCGAGCTCGCGGTGTTTTTACGCCTCGTTGGGGTCCCGACTTTTGACCAGCTCCGTTGACCTCTGTTTTTAGGATACCCATTTGGGGGATCCTCGGTTTTTATTTTTTCGTATGAGCTCGTCTGCCCGTAGCGGTCGGGCCCATCTAGAATGACTTTTCCGGGAAATCTCTCTCACCCGTCCTAGTGGCGTAATTTTGGAGTAGACCTATCCCTCTATTGGACCGCACTTCCATTTAGAAAGCGAGACGGAAGAATCTCTTAGAAGAATTCCTCAACGCTTGAGTTTTGGTTACTTTTCTAACAATAGGCTTGGCATGCTACATCTGAATCATCTCAGATCACATCTGAAACAATTATAGTTGAATGTTGGAGGAATTACAATTGAGCTTGAATGGATTATAATAGAATTTGACTAGAGTTAAGATCAATTATAAGTTGTGTTGGCTAAAGCTGACTATAATTAGGTTGGATGTAGAATCATTAATTACCATCAACTATCAATCATCAATCATCGACAATCGATCAGATCTTAGAGTTACTACTCCGAGGGTTAGGATAAGTCAATGGACGTGTTGGGAACTTAGTTAGGATGCATTACACTCCACCGCATGCCTACGTAGGCACCCCAACCCTAAGGTACTCTTCACGCCTTAGAGTCATAGTATGAGGTCACACAAAGACCAAGACCACAGACTATCCATTAGACTTGGGAAGTTGGATAGAATCAAGAATCAGTTCAGGAACTAATCAATACCATCATCACGAATCCATGAACATGATCTCAAATAGGGCGCATAGTTAGCAACACACACTCATGTCATCATTTAAAATATGAACTATATATAGGGTTATAAGAAGAATGGGTGAACTTGGGGCATTCCTTCAGAGTAGCTTGAAACCATTTTTCATAGCAAGTAGTTGTAAATTTTTAATTGTTCATGCCTTACTACTTGCTTCTTTTGCAACCACCTTAAATGCTTGCTTATTTTAATAAGTTTTCGTGATGTACCAGCACCCAGTGACGTTTTTATTGTTTCCTATCATGTGTGGCAAGTAAGGCGCATGTACTGCAGTAGTGGCTGATGATTCCTGGCACCCTAGTATATACCATATGGTAAAATTGTTCAGTTTCTGGTTCAGGTTTTGTACAGTACTTGTCTTTCTCTTATTTTTGGGACATGGATACATTGTAGATAAATTTTGTTACATGTAATGCTATATGGAAATAAATAAAATGTATTGGTGGCACTTATTGTTGTTGGTTATGTGGTTATTTACATTATTGATTATGAATGTCACACGCAATATCAAACGCGAAAAATTTCCCCACATTTTCGGCAACTTGTGCGTTCTTTGATCGAATGTAATACTGTGAATGTATTGTAAACGAGTACCCACGATCGGACGGGTTTCACAGTTTGGTATCATAGTCGTGGTACCTCGTTACACGCATTCACAGTATTACAATTCCGATCGCATTAAGTCCTCGGATAGCGACAGTCCTCTGACATGTCACAAGTCTGAGAGGGAAATTTGACACTAATAACCACATATGTCACTAATTGTCATAAATTTCCATATAATATCCCAAAAAGAGAAAAGCATGATCAAGAAATATTAACTGTTATGATTAATGATTATGGTTCTCATGCAGAACCATGACGATCATACCAGACCAGGAGATGATTGAGCTATTGGAGTGCATCATGACCGCTCTCACCGACCTCCAGCAGCAGCAGACTGCTGTAAGAGATCAGCAGGACCAGATATTGGCTCAGCAGACAGAGATTGCTAACAGGCAGACGGATATGGAGATGAGGTTCGAAGAGCTATTAGATTTCACATACCATCCATCTCAAGATGGGACACGACAGGACCAGCCTCACTTTGATGATCCACATGAGGAGATACCAAGACATGGAGCCGGTGATGGTTATTTCGATAAGGAGCAGGACCTCGTATACTTTGCAGATAAGGACACACCCAAGTACTCTGCTAATCACAGGCATCAATCGGTTTCCACATCATATCAACGGGCCAATGTGCCCATGTTCGAAGGCACCGGGACGTCAGATCGGGCTGAGCAATGGCTGAAAAGGGTCATGAAGGTACTTCGGATGATATGCGCACCACGAGACACATGGCCATCCTTCATGGAGTATTCACTGACAGATTTCGTAGAGAGATGGTGGGAGGCAATAGTTTCTGAGTTGGAACGTGAGCTCACATAGGATGACTTTGAGACGCAATTTAGATCCCACTTCTTCTCTGGGAAGTGGAAGGAGTCCCAACGTCGTTTGTTTGCAAAGCTTCGACAGGGACAGATGACAGCCAGAGAGTATTTCGTCCGATACACCGAACTGTCTCACCTCACCAAAATTCATCAGTCATTGCATTTCCAGATGAGAATCTGGAGAAGTTCATTGGAGCGATGCGAGAGGAAGTATAGGAGAAGTTGGCCGGACCGCGTATCACTTCTATCTCCGAGGCTACTGACATAGTGGAGAAGTTTAAGGACATTCGAGAGAGACATTTTGCGAGCTCGTCTGGAGTGACACCTAGGCCACAGCAATTATTTGGACCGATACGTCGACCATTCCAGCAGCAGAGGTCAGCCAGGCAGTTTCGACCTACAGGTTCAGCATTTTCTGACAGTTCTCGCTCATCTCCAGTGACTACCTTAGGAGGAGCACTTGCCTGACGTGGTACGAGTTCAGCACAACCATATGGGTCATAGAGAGCAAACAGACCTCTAGCATGACTGACTCGGATTACAAACATGACTACCATGCCTACCAGATCTGTGAGATGCTACTTGTGCAATGAGTGGGGACATTATCGAGCTAAGTGCCCACAGGCTTCTGGAGAGTCTCGACCACAGCCGCAGCCGCAACATACAGGGAGTTTCCGTGGCAGGAACTCCAACTTCAGGAGGCCACCGAGACCGACACAGAGCGCAACAGACTTGAGTACAGTGCCAGCTAGGCAGGGCCAGTTACATGCAGTTACCGAGGAGTAAGCATGTTCAGCAGCTACTATGGTGAAAGGTATGGTCTCAGTCTTGGACCGACTTTTCCATATTTTATTTGATTCTGGAGAGACACATTCCTTCCTTGCATCGAGATTGCTACCTTCATTAGGAAGAGTCGTAGAGACTCTATCTTCTCCATATCACATCTGTGGGCCGGGTAGCTAGTTGTTTGTCATTTCACTGATAGTCAGACACTTACCAGTGATGATTGGTGGTCATTAGATGATTGCAGATTGTCTCTTATTTCAGCTTGATGAGTTAGATGTGATTTTAGGCATGGACTGGTTATCAGCTCATCATGCTCTTGTTCATTGCTTTAGGAAGACGATTGTCTTCAGGATTCCAGATTTGCCAGAGTTCACTTTTAAGGGTACACTACAGGAATCCAAAATGGAGTATGTTTCAGTGTTGCGAGCTCAGAGACTTGTTGATCAAGGACGTGATTCCTATCTAGAATTTGTCAGAGAGATCTCTGATCATGAGCTGATGGCACAGGACATCAAAGTAGTATCGGTCTACCCGGATGTTTTTCCTGATGAGCTGCCAGGATTACGTCATGAAAGAGAGATCGAGTTCGAGATCACATTGCTACCAGATACACAGCCGATCTCGACGGCACCATATCGCATGGCCTCAGCTGAGTTAAGAGAGCTGAAGGTGCAGTTGCAAGCAAGGTTTAAAAAACGTGAGGCGGTCCGAGACGTTTTTACCGAAATTGAGGCGAGGCATAAGCCTTGAGGTGGTCAAGGCGTAAGCCTCAATTTTTTGGAAAAAAATAAAATTAAAGTAAAATACATTTAAAAAATATATAATAATATTAAATTTTACCAAAAACACATTCAAGAATAATTTAAAACTAGTAAAAGATACAATACATAAGCGATGAAGGCATTGAAGTTCAAAAAAACCTAATACTAAGCCACTAATATACGGAATATCAAGTTCCAATTCCAACTTCAATGGTTCTATATGAGTATTAAACTAAAGTCTATTCTTAATACTGAAGTAAAATAGAAATCATAATCCTTAGTGCGAAGTAGAAAGATATTAATATGCCTTGAATCCCAACCATTTGACTTGTTGGACGTAGTTGGAGAACCGTCATATGCATCCCCTCCTGCCATATCATACCCCAATAAGACGAGAGTCTCGTTGCTCGATCAGCGAGGTGTGGGAGTCTAGAGGGGAGCAGGTGCGCTTCCCCTTGCGAGGGTGTGGGGGCAACGCCCCCGACGATTTTTGTTACTAAATGTATTATATGTATTCAGCTACTCACAACAAAATGTAATAATTATTTTACTTCACGTGTTTATTTTTCAACATTGCTTCTTCATATATCATATATGTGATAACTATTCTAAGATTCACCACGTATACTACCAAATAACAACATCAAGTTGCAAACTTACAACTAATATAAAATTTTTACTACAATTCAAACAAAAATATGTGTGTAATAGAACTAGTATGTGTAGATGTATGATAAATTGAAATATGATGTATACAAGATCATGGAACTTCACTTGTTTCAAGCGATCTCTTCTCTTTACATGGAGTTATATATAGAAATATGCAAGGTTTAATATGGAAACAAAAATACAAACATAAAAAAATATAATACTAACGGGAAAATAGGGTCATGTGCAACCAAAATGTAAAAAAGCCTCATGATTCGAGGCTTACGCTTCAGCCTCGCCTCGAACGCCTCGTGCCTCGAGCGCCTCACGCCAAGTCAAGGCGCACGCCCCACCTAGAGAACCCGAGGCGTCAGCCTCAGGGCTAATTTGGTGTGCCTCGCCTTGAGGCGTACGCCTTTGCGCCTCGAGGTGACGCTTTTTAAAACCATGTTGCAAGAGTTACTTGACTTGGATTTTGTGAGACCGAGCACTTCATCTTGGGGTGCTTCAGTTAAATTTGTAAGGAAGAAAGATGGATCCATGAGATCATGCGTTGATTATTAGCAACTGAATAAGAGAACGGTGAAGAACCGTTATCCCTTGTCGCGCATCGATTAATTGTTTGATCAGCTTCAGGGACCTTTGGTGTTTTCGAAGATTGATCTTCGTTTTGGCTATCATCAGCTTAGAATACGAGAGTTCGATATTCTAAAGATAGCTTTCAGGACTCGTTATGGACACTATGAATTTGTGGTGATGCCGTTTGGACTCACCAATGCCCCTGCAGCATTTATGGATATGATGAATAGGATCTTCCGTCCATACTTGGATAAATTTGTAGTGGTATTCATTGATGATGTGCTGATATATTCACAGAATGAATGATATCATGCGAATGGTCTGAAGTTTGTTCTAGAGACATTGCGAGAGCACTAGTTGTATGCCAAGTTGAGCAATTATCTCAGGTATCAATTCTTGAGCATGTCATTTCTGGAGCAGGCATTGCAATAGATCCTGTGAAGATTGAGGCAGTCATGTCTTGGGGTGCTTCAGTTACATAGACTCGGAGCTTCCTTGGACTAGCAGACTATTACATACGCTTCGTCAGTGGGTTTTCACGCATTGTTATTTCTCTGACACGGTTGACACAGAAAGGAAATCCCTTTATCTGGGATGATTCATGCGTGCAGGCCTTCAGGACACTGAAGGAGAGGTTGACGACAGCTCCCATTCTTGTACTTCTGTCAGGCACGCAGGATTATACAGTATATACATATGCATCCGGAGGTCTAGGAGCGGTATTGATGTAGAGAGGTCATGTGATTGCTTAAGCGTCACGACAGTTGAGAACGCATGAGCGGATTACCCCACACATGACTTGGAATTGGCGGCAGTTGTCTTCGCTTTAAAGATCTGGCATCAATATCTTTATGTGGTGAATTTTGATATTTTCACTGATTACAAGAGACTGAAGTACATATTTGATCAGAAGGAGATGAACATGAGACAGCGCAGGTGGCTCGAGCTATCGAAGGATTACAATTGCATGATCTCTTATCATCTCGGTAGGGGAAACATGGTAGCATATGCGTTTAGCAGAAGAGCTCATGCAGAGAGTACTGCGAACTGGCTATACACGTGGAATATCCTCGCACCGTTGACTGATGGCATCCTCAGGAGAGTACATCCACATTTACTATCGTGCCTCCATGATTCAACAGTTTGCGAGATTGCATCGTCGAAGGCCAGAAGACAGATCCTTGTATTCGAGACAGATATATGTGTACCGTCAAGGACGAGATGGATGATTTTGTTGTGACAGATACTATTTTGTGGAAGGTAGGCCGGGTCGTTGTACCTAATGATGAGCAGTTATGCAGCGACATCCTCGATGAGGCATACAGTTCACGATTATCTATTCATCTGAGCAGTATAAAGATGTATTGTGATCTACGTCGACATTTATGGTGGGACAGAATGAAGCGCCACCCATCATCTCTGCCGTGAAAGAGAGAGACTTGAGTCATACAGGGACATCCCACTTGGTCGCTCAGTGTTGATAGCAGATGGGACTCATTCCCCATTCGTGCCGTCGTCTGTCTTAGGTGAGAAGATTATTTTCTCCCTTATTTTTCCTGACAAAGAATTGTTCTCCCTTACTCCATGTGTATTTGGCTCGGTTGCCTTTGTCCACCAGTTGTCTCCAGGAATTGACAAGCTCTCTCCTAGGGCTTTCAAGTGTGTTTTCGTCGGGTACTCCAGAACACAAAAAGGGTACAGGTGTTATGATTCATTGCGCAGAAAATACTTTGTTAGTGTTGATGTCACCTTTTTTGAGTATGTTATGTACTTCTCTCCTATAGGTGATCAGTTGGTATCCTCAGACACTGATGAAGCCATATACATGCCACCACCACCATCATCACCTCCACCAGCACCTACATCATCTACACTACCTACACCTCTTGTTACAGTTCTGGTCCCCCCATTGCCACTCCATTATACCCGTCGACCTGCTTTTGCTCATGGTCACCGCTTATCATGTAGCACGCCTGAGGTATGTTCTGAGAATATAATCAATAATGATGGATCTAATGATTTACCTGAGCAGGCTGTGTTACAGATGATGGATGAGGATGCAAGTGATTTGGATCGACCTATTGCACTTCGAAAACAGAAGCGTAGCTGCATGACATATCTTATAGCATCCACGGTTTCCTTTGATCGTTTATCAGGTGAATTCAGGAGCTTTGTCATTGCACTATCTGCTATGAATATTCCACGGAATTACCAAGATGCATTGAAGGACAGAAGATGGTGTTTAGCTATGGAAGAAGAGATGGCTGCTCTTCAAACAAGAGGTACCTGGAGCCTTATTCATGCACCTACCGGTGTGTCTACAGGGAGCTGTAAGTGGGTCTTCACGGTTAAGCAAAATGCAGATGGCACCATTGACAGATACAAAGCACGCTTGGTAGCTCGTGGTTTTACACAGACATATGGAGTGGATTATCTTTATACATTCTCGCCAGTTGCTCGTCATTCCACCTTACGGATCCTTCTTTCTATTGCGGTTACTCGTGATTGGCCATTATTCCAATTAGATGTTAAGAATGCCTTTTTATATAGTGACTTGCAGGAGGAAGTCTACATGCAATAGCCACCGAGTTTTGTTGTTGAGGGGGAGTGTTCCAAGGTGTGTAGACTTCATAAGGCCATCTATGGCCTTAAGAAGAGCCCTAGAGCCTAGTTCCAGAAGCTCTTAGACTTGTTTGAAAAACAGGGGTACAGATGTTCCAATGCAGATCATTCCCTATTTATAAAGAAAACATCCAGATGTATTATTGCAATTATGGTGTATGTAGATGATATTCTGATCACAAGTGATGATGGACAAGGAATTCATAGGGCGAAAGAAATGGTGGATCGTGAATTTGTCACCAAGGATCTTGGAATCCTTAGATATTTTATGGGACTAGAGTTCGTAAAAAATCCACATAGACTTGTAATGACCCAGAGAAAATATGTCACTGACCTGCTGAGTGAAACAGGAATGCTTAGATGCCGATCGGCTACTACACCTATGGATCCAAGCATGAAATTATATAATGATGACACTGATTAGATGGATAGGAGAAGATACAGAGAACTGGTGGGAAAGCTTCTGTATGTTACCACTACTAGGCCCGATATTTCTTTTGATGTTAGTCGGGTGATCCAGTTCATGGAGCAACCACGTCAGGTACATATGGATGCTATACATATGATACTCAGGTACCTTAAATCATCTCCAGGTCAGGTCTGTTGTTCAAGAAAGGAAAGGAGATTGCTATTTCAGCATGTGCAGATATAGATTATGCAGGATGCCCCAAGGATAAGAAGTCCACCACTAGATTTATTGTATATGTTGGAAACTCTCTCGTCTCATGGAGAAGCAAGAAGCAAACCGTTGTAGCCAGATCCAGTGTTGAGTCTGAATATAGGGCTATGGCCCAGGTTAGTACAGAAATGATGTGGGTGAAAGTTGTTTTTACAGATCTATATATAAGATGTCCCACTTCCTATGGCTCTGGAAAGTGACAATCAATAATCCAGCATTTCATGAACGAACCAAGCACATAGAGGTTGATTGTCATTTTATACGAGATATGATTCAGAAGGGGTTTACTTCTACATCTCACGTTAGCTAAGGGGACCAAACTGCAGATATCTTTATCAAGGCGTTACTTAGAGGGCCATTCCATAAGTGCTCGTCCAAGCTGAGCATGATCGACATCTATGCTCCATCTTAAGAGGGAGTGTAGAGATATATGTTATGTTATTTTGTATTGTTTCATGTTTTTCTTTTCCTCTGGACTCTTGATGTTATTTACCCATAGGCTACTCTGCTATATAAGAGAGACTAGAGCGTATGGAATAAACAAGTCTCTTATTTTTCCCAGCAGAAATAGGACAATGAACTTTTTCTGATGTAAGAGTCAAGAAACAAAGGCGGGTGATCCAATCTCGATATAAGAAGAGAGGTAACCGTAGCCAAGCTAAACATCTCCAAGGCCTCAATGGATAGAAGAAATTGATCAATCCATGACCGAGATGACAAACTCCTCCATGTATAGCTACAATTTGCCACATCCAAAACCTCCAAGGTAAGCTTTTCCACGACTTCACCGAACAAACCAAACCCCATGTCCTTTGCACCGCTCCCACCCGACCTATCCTCCGCATAAAGCATGACATCGAAACACCACCCACAAGCCAAGCCATCTCCAGAATCCTAGCCCTGATCTCCCTGAGTTCATCCCACAACACTACATTTGTGGATGTCCCCATGTGGTACATCGATGTGATCACGAAGCGTGACTAATCCACTTCCTCAAAATCACCGAAATCGAATGAACCAGGATTGCCTCATCCACCAGGTCAAAAAGGCTCCCGTTCCAAGCAATGACAATTCCCCCTAAGCTACTATCTGTCAATACTGCTCTAAATTCGTCAAGATGAGGACCAGAAGTGGAAGCCCATCTCACTGAATCCAAAGAACTAATCTTAGTCTCCAGTAAACATGCTACATCAATCTTCCATGACGCCAACATAAACCTAACCGTTGATCGCTTCTCTGATTGGCCTAGTCCCTGCACATTCCATAAGAGAAGCTTCATTGAGAAAAAAGGGGGAGGCCCCGCCACCTAAACCCCCACCCTTAGGGCAACCATCGTCTCAAACAACCTCTCTGCATCGCCCTCTTCCATCCTCAACACATCACCATCTCCATAGTTCACCTTATCATAGTTGGTCGAGTTCTCCTCATCAATAACCCCCCTATTTGCTCGGGTCGCCCCCCCGCCCTCGGGCCGCCCTTCTAAGGTGTCACTCTGCTCCTTCAGTCTTCAATATTAAATTTGCAATTACCCCCCCCCCCCACAAACACACACACACAAAATACCAAGAAACATTGAGGATAAAAAAGGGGGTAGGTGTCAACACATTATTGTTGAGAAACAAATCATCAGACCAAGTAAATATCAATGCATCATGTGTTGCAACCAAAGATCAAGTAACTCATAAACAAATGAATTTTTCGAAATGGTGGAAGATTGATTCAATATGAAACTGGGAATTGGGGCAAAATTAGGGTTTGTTGTCTGTTTATAACCATCCAATAAGAATCTCTAATGAAATTAGGGTTAATCTTAGTCGTCAATTGTGTTCGTGCTTTCTAGTTCTTGCAATTTATTTCTATATAAATTAATGAGATCGCATGTGATCTCTAACCAGATTTATGTTGAATGATTTTAGGGGATAAATAGGGTTTGTTAGTGTTGGTTTATTTTCATTTTTATTTTATTTTGTAACTTCGCCCCCTTCCTATATGAAGGGGTTGGTGGTCGTTGTTTAGATATTGTTCAAGTTATATTGAAAATTGGAGTTTCTCCATCTATCATTCCTTCCTCCTCTCTATCCCGGGCATCTTCGCGCTTCTCTTCCCGAAATACTGATTTTCTATGTGTTTCTCCTTCTTTCTTTTCCCCTCTCATATATTCTCTACACCTTAATTTTTTCTAAATCACTGACATTTTCATCCATCAACAAACAAAAACTAGCAAGGGATAATTTTCAAAATGCAAATATCTTTTCTAAACTCATAAACCACAAATTTAGAATCCTAAGATACATAGAAAGGCAATGAAAAAGGATCAGGGTACCACATGAATTTATCACAAATATCCTACACGTTACGAACACAACATGATGCATGCAATATCTATAAAGTACAGCCTAACAGCGCAAACACCTGTAAAGTGTAAAGTTCTTCCAGAAAACTTACGGCATACATCAGTATTATGTATTACTAGATACTGGAGTTCATGGACATGTCTAATCCCTAGTGAGATAGACCAAATCTATACACCAGTAAGCGGAATTAAAAAAGAACCGACATTAAGAATAGGCAATTTAAAGATGGATGGCATAAAGTCACTTATTACCTGAGGTTGTTGAAGCTATTGAGATTTTTACATTACTATTATTAAATTTATTGTTTGTTCCTTATTAGGTCTCATTTTCCACATTTTGTTTCCAAAGGTGTATCCTTTTATAACAAACACTCCAAGTTTTGAACTTCCATATTCTCATTAATAGAAGTAAGGTATAACTTTCAATTAAAAAATCATTAGTTTATGTGTTTAACCATGATCCCAACCTCATCCCCCATAGACTATTCATGATTCTGGCCTCCAAAAAGACAAAAGGTCTACCAAGTCCATCCCCTTAAAGGCTTAAACAGCCAAAACATCCCATATAAAGAGCAAAGCAAGAATGGGCCTCAAGCTATCTCTGTCATTTATAATGAAAACGACAAGAATCCCGTCATGGCATCTTTGTAGTAGCAAGTGAAGCAGCCCACTAACGAGCATTTCTGATAATCGTAGCATAAAAGATATTTTTCTTAAGATATAGAGCGACTCTACATGCCTATTGCACAGCCAATATTCTTTTATTTATGTCACCTTTAAACAAGCTAGGACCAATTTATCGAGTTCCTGGCATCTACAGTCAACTAATAGTACAGTGAGTATGGGTCTTAATAGCTCTGTATAGCAACAGCATGTATGTATATATCTTGTGGCTACATATGAGAAAAATTGAAGTACAGATATTGCAGTTGAAGCTAATATAAGTTTTAAAAGTTCAGTATAACATCAGCATGTATGTAAATGTTTTATGGATATATTACTACAGTAAGTACCACATATCCACATGCTGATTCTTTCTTGGGTTCTACCGTCCTATACTTCTTTTGGACGAATGTTTATAGCACCTCGCAAAACACTGAAAATAGATAGAATTGAATGGCTAGGCACATACAGCTTTTGGAGCGAGCTTCGCAGGCATTCTTCTCTCAATTATCGGCAACAACCTCATGGGGGCAAGCGGGACGAGAAAAGAAATTTGTTCTAGAGATGAGAAAATGTGGTTAATAACTTTGCGCTTCAGTGGCAACCATCTATCTTTAAAATTCAATGGTGGTGGCATAAAGTGGCAAACAAGCATGTCCAAGCATGCATCCAAAAACTTTCCACTCGAAGCAGCCTGAAGTGATAAGAAGGGAGGAAAGTGACATACATAACAAGCAAACTGCTCATCACATAGTCAAAAAATAAGAAGATACTTACCAGACTTATAACCAAATCTAATAAGGCATCCCTTACGATGGGCTTGCATTTCCAGATACTCATCCCGAAGATCTATCAGTGTGGCAAGAATCACAATTTTCACTATATTGGAACAAAGTCAAAACTGATAAAAAATGACTACATACAGAGGTATACAAGGATTGGTGATGAACAACATCAATATGAGTGACAGAAAGAGCTCTCAGTGTATGATGCAAACGGCTTCCAGGCGCGACGAATAAAAATTTATTTGACGGTGGATTTTGTTGGTAGAAGAAAGAGAAGGTTGAGAAGAGAAATTGGAAGGGTTGAGAAGAGAACTCGTCGGAATACAAGAGGTTGAAGGAGGAGAACCGCGGAGATCGCGTGGAGAGAGAAGGGAGAGAGAGATAATGAGATAACTCAATTTTTCATAATACTTCACTGAATAAAAGTAATGGACCCTCATCCCTTTATATAGGAGGGATGACCTTACAAAAATAGTAAATTAATTAAATTGACAACCGACTTGCCTAAACTGACTCTAACTAATTAATTGACCCACTTTCAAATTAAAATCTATGAAATAAACGTTGAGATCACAGGCGATCTCAATTATTTAATTAGACCATTACGACCACTAAAAAACGTAAATAAAATTGACGACTAATTAATTAAATAAAATTGGCCCTATAATTTGAGGTCACGCTGCATCAACTCTCCTCCGCTTTTAAAAATTCGTCTCCCGACGAATTGCTGGAGCTGCAGGCTTGGAGGATGATTCGGCGCATCCCGTCGTCTTCTGGAAGAACTGATGTGGAGCGAACGGCGGAATCCATACACGGGCGGGGATGAGGCGGCCGTCGTGGTTGAAGAACATGTGCGGCGCAAACGGCGACGTCGTCTTGATTGTTGACTCCTTCCCGTGATGCTCAAAAAATTGATGCGGCATGGAGACTATGGCCCTTGGAGAATCCATGGTAAAGCAATGGCACAATGAGAGGAAAAGAGGAGATGTGGCTAAGGAATGAAGCCATGGGGTCCTTTTATAGGGAAAGCCCAAGGCCCTAGTCCTATTGGGATAAGGAGGATCCCCAAATCTCTGATTTCCAGCCTCTTTTCTTAAATATTTCGGCCGCCAAGGGTGTGGGTGCAATTTTCGCACCCCTTCATACTTCTCTTCTTTCATATTGCTTTGGACCTTTCTGTAAATAGAGAACTTAGCCATTTTTATTCTGCAAATTTTTCCAATCAATCTCCAGCCCCACACGTCGTGGGATAGATATCCCATAAAGTTCGGGCCCTCCGTTAGGGTTGGCTCCCCATCCTCGCGCATATGGCGAGGCCAGAGGCGGCGACTGCTCGACGGCTGGTGCGGTCCTGCGGGGAGGCGGGGGCCAATCGGGACTCCACGCGAGAGGTGCGTCACTGTGGGGCGCTAAAGAGGCCGCGGCAGGCGAAGGTGGTGTCGGGGGGTGCTGTCGGGGCTTCGGAGGCGGCTGGAGTATAGGAGGTAGGGAGGTGCGCGCGGGCGGTGGGGTCACGGGACCTGTGCGCGAGAGGTGCGGGTTGCCGGGCGGCGGGGCTTGGGAGAGAAGGCGGCTGGAGAGGGCGCGGGGCGAATTAGGGTTGGGGAAAAGGGGCGGGGGCGCGGGGATTCGGTGGGGGGAGCCGGTGGGGGATGGGGCTCGTGGGGTAGCAGGAGGGGGAGGGGAGGCGTGGGGAGATCTGCGAGAGGGGGAGGGGGGCAGGGACGGGTGGCGAAAGGGAGGAGGGGTTTGGAGGCGGCGGGGGTGGGTAGAATCACGCGCGGGAGAGCGTATGGCGCTGCGGGAGGGGTCACCAGCGGGGCTGGGCTCTGGATCGGGGCCGCCGGGGTTGGGGAATGGCTTGGGGAGCCTTGCGAAGGAGTTGTTGGAAGGGTGGGGCTCACCGGGGTTGATTTCGGCGGCGACGGTAGGTCCGAAACCTCCTGGACAGCAGCCTTTTCATTGATTTGTTCTTCTAAAACGGCCTGAACAGCGGTCGTTTCGTCTTCTTCTGCGATGTTTTCTTCATCGGTTAGCACGTCCAGCCATGCTTGAACCTTCAGGGATGCCGTAAGATGCTTTTTGTACTTTCGTTGACGTGAACGCGCATGCGGCCCATGAGATATGCGGTTGAGATCAAGCTTCAACGCCAATATGCCACGGGATCGTTGAATCGTAGAAACGATTCAATATCCATGCTCTGATACCAATTGATGCAAACGGCTTCCAGACGCGACGAATAAAAATTTATTTGACGGTGGATTTTGTTGGTAGAAGAAAGAGAAGGTTGAGAAGAGAAATTGGAAGGGTTGAGAAGAGAACTCGTCGGAATACGAGAGGTTGAAGGAGGAGAACCGCGGAGATCGCGTGGAGGGAGAAGGGAGAGAGATAATGAGATAACTCAATTTTTCATAATACTTCACTGAATAAAAATACTGGACCCTCATCCCTTTATATAGGAGGAATGACCTTACAAAAATAGTAAATTAATTAAATTGACAACCGACTTGCCTAAACTGACTCTAACTAATTAATTGACCCACTTTCAAATTAAAATCTACGAAATAAACGTTGAGATCACAACCGATCTCAATTATTTAATTAGACCATTACGACCACTAAAAAACGTAAATAAAATTGATGACTAATTAATTAAATAAATTTGGCCCTATAATTTGAGGTCACGCTGCATCAGTGTAGCCTAAAAACAAATAACCACATATTAATCATAGTGACTGATGATATGCACAATGGAGAAACAGTCAAGAATCCCACAAGTTACCGCAAGTAAAGCCTCCTTATCCTCTTGCGATTCTTGAGCATATGCATCTGTAGTAGTACTCATTGAAGGATCCATTAACGTGACCATCTGATCATAATTCTGCATATTGCACTAACACATAGCAACAAGAATTGGAAACTAAAGGGATTTGTATTACCGGAAAACTACAAAAAGTGGAAACATAGTTGAAAGCAGATATATGCACCATTAACACAATACAGAGACCATGAAAATATATTCAAATTTGATTACAAGATCACTAGATGGATAGCCATCGCAAAGAAGTGGCAGTAACACATGGGAGATAATGAGATGCTCACTGCAATAGCTTCCTTTAGCGCTTGCTGGACAAAGGTGATGGCATACGAGTCGTGTGCCTCATGCTCCATCCCCATATGATACTTCAGGTATGATCCAATCAAAAAGAATGCAAATTAACATGTGCACACAGAGATTGATAAAAATAAATATGCAAGACAACAAAAACTCGATGCAAGAAATATCCTGAAATTGATGCAAATGGTTTTTTATGCAAGTATGTGACTCAAACATGTGATAAACAAATGATGTAGATGATGCAAAATTTGAAAATGCAAATATGTGACTCAAACATTGGTAACAACTCTATTAGAGGGACCTACCTAATGATTGAGTGAATAGGTGAACATCTATTTGTTTTGACTGCAGGCAAGGGAAGAGAGACAGGTGTAGTATACATTCGATTCCCTCCTTCACCACTTTATTCTTTCTCTCGCTAATAATTTTTCTAGCCCTGCTCTTTCTGGACTTTGACGCTTTCCTAACATGGTCGGTGTTTTTTCTCTCGATGCATCGGCTTGACTTGACTATGTTGCAGAACAGAAAGACGGCTAATATATTCTAGAGATGATTTCTACTATTATATAGTCTAGTTATATTTCATTCTATTTAAAAGTAGAGAGAGCCCGAGTTGCCCTCTTTATTTCTCTTTCCTACTCAACTCTACTTCTCTAAAACAGGTTGTAATTAATAGTTCGCTTAGAAGCCTAGGAATCCTATTCTCAGATTACTGCGAGTGATGAAGAGCAACTTGTATGTGCGAGCCCCTTAATATATAATTGCCCATAAGGACGTGAGGTAGAAGCCGCGACAAAAGAAGGCATAAGCAAAATATGAGACTTGACTAAAATAAACAAATCGAAGTTTGATCACAATAGACCAATTACCAAATCCACCTATCATCACCGACATCACCATGAGAAATATCATTACAAATGTGTGAGCCAATATAAAGTTGATGATCTCCACCAAGAATTTAATCGTTAAGTCGTTCTAATTCCATATAAATCAATATTGAGAAGCATGTGCACATCGCTTCATCAAAGGAAATATAGAGTACTTATAGCTTTGTGATTAGTGGAGAAGAGCCATCGAACAACATTTTCATGAATAGATTTAACGAACTGACTTTCTTTATCATAGAAAGGTATAAAGAGGGTGAGGTTATACTAAAGTGAATACGGTCTATCAAAGCCAACTCTTCCACAACCCTTGGTTATTCATTTTCAAATGCCTCTCTGATACAACTTTATTGAAATTAGGTTCTATAAATCCAATCATCCAAAAGCTCAACAATCTACTTATTAGAAAAGACGTCACTAGAGGGGTACTCTAAAGAGAAGGGGGCCTATAGCCATCTATGAGTCTTCCATAAAATAAGAGAATCCTAAAGAGATGTCGCGTAGTAGGATAATCGATTATTGACGTCTATCCTAAGCTTAACAATCCTACAAGCAGACTGACCTCCTATGAACGTGTGGTTCGACCCCGTGCGTGGAGGAAGAATCGGGCCAATGTACACTCACATGGACCACTCTTCATAGTTCTCGTGGTCGCATCTCGAAGAGCATTTAAGTGCCTAATCAGATCTGAAAAAGTGCCCAATAAGCTATATATAGTTGCTCCACCCGTCCGCAATGCATGGAAATAGGATCCAGCTGAGCTCCTTTTGCATGCCCCCTATAATCTAGTCTTTCTTAACAGTCGAACTATATATCCTTTTTTCAAGGGAGTTGGCTTATCCGCATGGGGGACCGCCACCTTTCTTGGGGACCGGCGATGTTTTGTAATTAAGTGTGCAGGACTAGGTAAGAGAAATTCAAGCCAAGTCTGCTTACCCAATGAGTCGATGACTCGCTCCACGGAATTTGGAAGGCTAGTCTGATCTCGCGTCTACTATTTTAGGAAGCTCCTATTCACAACAAGGGAAAAGGAAAGTCATGGTTGAGATAAGAGAGATATGCTTGCCATTGGGACCTTAGGAGATGTAAGATACAGATCAGCAGACTCGAGGGCAATAAAGGTACGAGTAGTACAAGTAAGTAGCCATAGCAGTGTAGTTAACTGAGAATGTATCCCATACAAAGAGAGATGGGGTCAAGACATATTGAATGGTAATGTTGGTGGGGGCAAGCCTTCCTTTTTTCCACCCTCTTTGGAGTGGGACTCGAGACCCCTAATTTCGCCCCTCCCATAAAATGTCTAGGAGGGACCATTATAATAATTAAGTTGGATGTACTATATTATATATATATATAGGAGAAACTTCAAATGAGGTGGTGTCTCGCCACCTTCGTGGTGAGCCACTAATAAGAGCTTTTAGATCTTAATCATGTGGTTGAGATTAAATCATGATTAATGCTAATATTCTATTAATGAAAAACCTATTTTCATCATTATCACATTCTAAAAATAGAATGTGACAACCCTAGATCATATTCTCTTGGGGAGCAATTATATTTCCATTCTCTCAATTTCTCTCTCTCTATTGGTTGACGACGGTGCCCCCTCTCCCCTCTTCCTTGATTAGTCGATGGCGGCGCACCTCTCTCTCTCTCGAATCATCGACGACGGCGTCAACATCCTCTCCACGAAAAACTTCTCGATCGTAGAGGAGAAAGCCATGGAGGAGATGGTCTAGAGGAGAAAGACGTAGAGTACCAGGGTGCCATGCAGAGGAGAAAACTCGTGCATGCGATGGTGGTCGACCATGGAGGTCGCAGCGCGTGGTGAATGCGATGGAATATGGTTGTGGCCTTCCACGTAAATAGAGGATGGTGGTTGCATTTGGAGATGGAGGTAGAAGACAGATCGTGGATGGACAAGGTGGAGGACCACGCGTGGGAGCTGATCAGGTATGGATTTATATTGTGATATAATTATTTTACATATATGACATTCATATTTACATATTGATTCATTTTTTTTACAAATCTCAATGTTTGTTTTCTTGTTTTGTAGAGCTCAACGTGAATTTTACAAAGGAGCGAGATATAGTTACAACGATTCACGCAAATTTTACAAAACGAACATATACATTTACAAATAGACTGAAGTCTACAAAGAAGAAGATTACTACTACAAAAGCTCGTTGGAGTTTACAAAATGAATATGCCCATTCACAAAATGGAAATACCTATTTACAAAATGAAAATACACATTTACAAATATGCTGAAGTATAGAAAGAGGAAAATTACTCTTACAAAAACTCACTGGAGTTTACAAAACGAATATACCCATTCACAAAACAGAAATACCCATTTATAAAACAGAAATACAATCAAAAAGATGAAATTATTGATAAAATTGCAACGAGGAAAATTATTTTACAAAAACTCGCTGGAATTTAATAAGATATCGTTAAATTCAAATAGTCTAGAACAAAATTGAAAATTGATCAATAAAGGTATTAGTGAAAATACCAAATATAGAAAAGCTTAAAATAGCAATTCGAATCTATTAAATGAAACTCGAATTTAATAAAATTAAGATGACAAAAATGCCCTTTTGGATAAGTTTTTTGATGCAACCGTCAGATCGAGATCTGACGTATCGGATTGATGGCTCACGACAATATTGGTGAGACCCCACCTCATTTGAAAGGGTCCCTATATATATATAGGAGAAACTTCAAATGAGACAGGGTCTCACCATATATATGGCGAGCCACCCTCAATTTAGGCATCTTTCCAATATATTTTACAATTTCTTGTTTCATACATATAACAATAAATATTAGCACAACATGTATAGTGAAATAAAATTATGGAAATATTATTATATTTGATGGAAATGTTAATTTAAATTTGGATGCTATATTTTACTAAATTTATTTTTTTACAATGTGCAGTTTATACTTTTACAAAACTGTTTAAGAGTTTTTATTAAATTCACAGTGGCCTTTACAATTTCAGAAAAGCTCCCACCTCATTTGAAAGGTCTTTTATATATATATATATATATATATATATATATATAAGATTTAATGGGGCTGCCCCCTGGGGGGCAACATGGTTGCCCCGCCCCCTATTTCAGCGTGTTTTTTAAATTTGTTTTGAAAAATAAAACCATATATATTCATCTATATATCCCTCCTATATACCATTCTAATTTCATCAGAAACAGAGACTCCTACGGCCTCCATCGAGATGGTGTCGATTTAAAAAATCCTGCTACCGTTAAAAAATGACCGTCTAGATGGAGGCCGTAGGAGTCTCTGTTTCTGACGAAATTCGAATGGCATATAGGAGGGATATAGGGATGAATAACCTCATATATATATATACATATATATATATATACATATATATATATATATATATATATATATGGGAAAAGGGAGCCTACACCCATGTGTAGGTAACTTACCTACACCCAACTCTTTTTCCCTCAAATTTTTTTATTTTTTTGAATTAATTCCTTGGGGAATTTAGATCACAATATATCACCATATCGTCATTCAAATTTCAACTTATTTTGAGACTTCTAACTTATCCATCATGACAGTCAAATTTTAACGGTCTGAGATTTGCTGAAATCGGCCCCTTCCGATGGAGCTGTTAGGAATGTCTGTTTTACATGAAATTTGAAACACATATTCCATTTAATATTCTAAGTAAATCCCCTAAAGATCTATTTCAAAAAAAATAAAAAAAATAAGAAACAAGAGGTGGGTGTAGGTAAGTTACCTACACATGGGTGTAGGCTCCCCAATCCCTATATATATATATATATAGAGAGATAAATGGGGTTGCCCCCTGGGAGTAGCCAACTTGGCTACTCTCACCCCTATTTTTCCCTCATTTTTTTATTTCTTTGAAAAATAAAAATTTGTAAATTCATCTTTATATCCCTCTAACATTCTATTAAAATTTCGTCAGAAACAGAGACTCCTACGGTCTCCATCCAAACATGGTCGATTTAAAAAATCCTGCGACCGTTAAAACAATGACGTCTGGATGGAGGGTCTAGGAGTATATGTTTCTGATGAAATTTTAATAGAATGTTAGAGGGATATAGTGATGAATATACAAATTTTTATTTTTCAAAGAAATAAAAAATGAGGGAAAAATAGGGGTGGGAGTAGCAAAGTTGGCTACTCCCAGGGGGCACCCCCATTTTACCCATATATATATATATATATATATATATATATATATATATATATATATATATATATAGGGATTGGGGAGCCTACACCCATGTGTAGGTAACTTACCTACACCCACCTCTTGTTTCTTAATTTTTTTGATTTTTTTTAAAATGGATCTTTAGGGGATTTACTTAGAATATTAAATGGAATATGTGTTTCAAATTTCATGTGAAACAGACATTCCTAACAGCTCCATCGGAAGGGGCCGATTTCAGCAAATCTCAGACCGTTAAAATTTGACTGTCATGATGGATAAGTTAGAAGTCTCAAAATCAGTTGAAATTTGAATGATGATATGGTGATATATTGTGATCTAAATTCCCCAAGGAATTAATTCAAAAAAATAAAAAAAAATGAGGGAAAAAGAGTTGGGTGTAGGTAAGTTACCTACACATGGGTGTAGGCTCCCTTTTCCCATATATATATATATATATATATATATATATATATATATATATATATATATATATATATATATATATATATATATATATATGGGAGCCAGGAGCCTGCACCCGAGGGTGTAGGTAACTCCCTACACCCGACCTTTTTTCTCATTATTTTTTATTTTTTTCAAGAAAAATCTTTGGGGGATTTACTTAATATATTAATGGCAATATGTGTTTCAATTTTCATGCAAAACAAACATTCCTAACATGTTCATCTAGAATATGTCATTTTCAGCAATTCCAGACCGTTAAAATTTGATGATCTTGATGGAGATGATCGAAGTCGCAAATTAACTTGAAATTGGAATGACGCCATGGTGATATATAGTTATCTAATTACCCCAAGTTTTCATTTCAAAAAAAATTAAAAAATCATGAAAAAATGGCCCGGGTGTGGCCGTGTAGGTAGTTACCTATACCGCGGGGTGTAGGATCCCTTCTCTCTCTCCCTCTCCCTCTCCCTCTCCCTCTCCCCCCCCCTCTCTCTCTCTCTCTCTCTCTCTCTCTCTCTCTCTATATATATATATATATATATATATATATATATATATATATATATATATATATATATATAGCTTCCACTAGGATCCTCAATCTCTGAAGTTAATAGGTAATTCATCCCTTTCATCACGCTTTTCTCAAATATGTAAATGATGAACAAATTATGGGACTCAAATATGTAAACGATGAGCAAATGTTGTGACTCAAATATACTGATGCAAATTATGTACAGTTATGAACAGAACAGTGTGCGAATACGTGACTCAAACAACACCAGATCGGAAAGGAAGGTGGCTGAAACAACTAAGAGATCATTAACTATACTAGAAAAGATAAATTCTCAGTTCGGAGTTGCAGCGCACGGGCAGGTAAGGTTCGCTCGGGGGCCGCCGGGAACCGAGGCGAAGTGGTGTTGCTTCCACGTCGTCGTGGCGGGGAGATGGTAGATGGAATGGTGGCAGAGGCAGTGTTGGTGAGGGTGGTGATGTGGGGGAGAGCAGGCGACGGCGGCGTTGACGTGGAGGAGGCCTTGGCGGCGGGGGCGTGGAGGTGGAAGAGGAGGCGTTGGCGTGGAAACCGGGGCGTTGACGGCGGCGCGGGGAAGAAGAGATTGCTCCGGGGCGGTGGTGGCGCACTGCCAAGGGAGCGGCGGCAGTTCGAGGGAGGGAGAGGGGGAGAGAGATGGGAAAAAACAAACTTTTATTCGAAAGGTTTTTGGACTTTTGCAAGGACGTTTTCCTCAACTAATAATAAATGGATCCGGGAAAATAATAAGGCTTTTATAAGAGTATTCCTACTAATAGACCCAGGTAAGAATAAAATAAAGTTGTTTACGGTAAAAAAAAGTGTTTATTCGTAGTAAAATTGATTTTTCAATCCATTGCACCAGCTCCCCCAATTTATAAAAATATCGTTAATCTAGATGATGGCGTGATACTTTTGTGGTAAGCCAGGCCGAAATTATCAAAATCTATCCTCATATTGCCTTTTACAATCTATATGCATTCTGATGTTTATATCGCATTCATAGCATTCGTTGTGTGAGAGTAAGAAGCATGTATTAGCGTATAAAAATCACAAAAAGTAAATAATTTATACATATTGTACATTCTTCATACATTTTTATTCATATTAAATCCAAATAATATGAAACCAACTTCATCGTGTAAATAATACTAAACTTTATAAATGAAATATTTTTAAAGATATATGAACATGTAAATATTACAAATAAACCGAAACCCTGGTTAAGAATATTGAAAACTGAAACGATATATATCTCCCTCATGCAGCCTCCTATGCTCTCCTTTGGATTAATGAGCATCAAATTATCTATAAAATAAGGGTAGAATCAAAGGAATCGGGAATCATGTGTGAAACTTGGGTTTGGAACCTAATTGTGTATTGTTCAATCAGACTGACTTATACCTTTTATCTTATGTACATGTTTTATTGATTTTAATTTATTTATTTTCCATTTATTTTCTTTGATATGTGTTAGCTAATTACATAAAAATCGAAAACTAATAAATAACAACATAAGTCTAGAAATGAATCAAAAGTGAAACATGTACATAATGCATGATACTATTTCATTCTACTTTAACTTTTTCCTAATAATATGTAAATTATTTAATTAGTGGTTTATAAAAAATAGTTTGTATATACATTGGTAAGAGAAAATCAAGAGAAAAACACACAACCTTGAAATTTTAATATTCGGTACTTATAAAATACTATCACTGGTTTGTATATATGACACATTTTTGATTTGAGGCGAGATATACAATTTTCATGATGATTATTTTCTCATTTGGAAACATCGTATATCTTAGCTTTAAATTTCTTTATTTTTCTTCTTTGGGACAAGATCAAAGTGGCACCTGGCACTCTGCTATTTTCCTTTTCCTGTCCGCTTCACCATGCCAGTTGACTAATAGTCAATTGATCCTAAACTCATCCCGTGCCAGTCATATTTTGCCACCTCATCCTCAACTATTGACTGAGTCAGGTCAACTTTCCGACCATATTCTATACAAGATCCCATTATCTCACTCCAACCAAGCCCCAATCCTTCGGAGATTTCCTGTGCCTCACCACCCATCTCCTCCGGCGAACCCCCACTGTTATCACCACCAATCCTCCCTAATCTCCATCATCATCTTCGTCAGCTCTAGAACTAACTTCCTCGCATCATATACTCCATCATTGAGATGCCATTACCAACCAAATCCCTCCATCTTTGCAACCCAATCACATCAGGGATTCTACGATCCCCCAAACCATTGAAGCCCTCTTTCATAAGATCACAATCCTTCTATTCAACTGTTATCCACAATACACGAGAGAAAGAGAGGGTTTCATAAAGCCTTGACTGTGGCTAGTGAGATCGAGCCTAAAGCTTCAAGGTGTTGATGTGTTCTGCCGCATGTCCATTGAGATCGCATAGAGTATGTCATCTTGTTATTGTTACATCAACATGCATTTTCTTTGCTTCACAACTCCCTGCTCCGTCGAAGTTGATAGAGGCAACAATTATAGGAAATCTCCTCTGAGCTTCTGATATCAGGCTGTATAAATCATTTCTAGAGATACTTTCCATGTTACGCTTCTTCTCCCCCTTTTATTCTTATTCTTCCCCATATCTCCTCTCTCTTCTTTCTACTTCTCTACAATTCCTTCTTTCTCTATTTTCTTCTACTCTAATATATGAACTTGAAACCTTAAATCAACATTGATTAATTCATTTCACACCCTTAAGCTCGGCACTACTCTTATATCCCCCATGACCTAGTCATGTCCAGTAATACGTGATGGCTGGAGATTTGAGCTCCTCCTTCATGTACACTTGAGCTTACCCATACCCCTTTCCTTTTGGTTGATATAGTCCTCCGATCAAGTTATTGATATCTAGCTCTACCCCCATTCCATTTTTAGGTACTCGAGATGTTAAAAGGGCTCTACACTTCTTGGTGTTGTGAACTTGAAATACAAAGATGTTATGTTTTTGAGATTTGCCACATGTTTGCTTGAGGAAAAAGAAAAGAGCAAGAAAGATCTCTGTCGCGGCACGTCCTGGTTAGCGGGACGGGTCGTGACAATGGAGCCCCTAGACTTAGGTTGCTTGACTCGGTAGCTAGGTCCACACATTAATAAGAATGCATGTTCCTATAGTCTCTTACGTGTGGATTTAGTCAAACTTAATTGGTTCTTCACGACTAATAGTAGCTAATGTTTAGGGCGATTTTGTCGCTTGCACACCGTCATGTAGCTAGGTTTAAAAATCCTGTTTTGCATACCGCATGGAGAGAGTTAGGATGTACTGTAAGTCCTCTAACTCAGCATGCATCATTCGGTTCAATGGTGAGATTTCCATCATGGAACCAACTTGCACGGCTTTTCCGCTATCTCCCTCTGATTTGAGCACCTGGGATATAAATGAGAATCTACAAAAACATTAGGCGCTGGTATGAAAACATACCCAAAAAAGTGAAAACCCAAAAAACTAAAACAAGGGGATGCTAAATAAACTTCGACCTCAATTAAAATTTGTAATGGACTATTATTGTACTGGGTTCATAAAGCCCTCATTGATTTCAGGTACCTTTGAAGGGGGACCAAAACCCTACTCCCATGAGCGAGGCACGTCCCATAAGGAATAGAGCCAAAATCCCAGTATGCAACTGCCTTGTGTATCACCTGGATTTCCAAAGTAATGGCGTTTCTATCGTATGTGACCGAGTACTGCCTTGTCAGCGATGGTGTTCCTGCCTTGTGTCGAACATCGACATGGTATGAAGTACTGAGCATAGGCCACACCTTCACGGGGGTGTTTGTCTCATCAGTTTGCATCCGAGTAGGTTCTTGCACTCTCACGGGTGATTCCGTACCGATCGAGAACCGAAGTATTAGTTTCGCCTATCGGCTTCCTCTCTCTATTTCTTTAGCTGAGTAGGGATCCAGGAAGGGTTACAAGGACCTCAAAAAGTACAGACTATAGGTTACAAAGGAGGACAAGTACGTGATTCTTTTCTTGCAGTACTCTCTCTCCTATAGGGTTAGCGTGCTAAGGACTTGTTAAAAGATATGCCTGAAATGAGAACTCTAAAACTGAAAAGATAATAAGTAGCCGAACCTTCACGGCTTCACATGGCGTGAGTTGGTGAAACCGATTTTGAATTGTGTTTGTATGGATCTAGATTAAGGTTCAAAGATCAAGTCCCGCGCCTTTGCGCAAGTTTTGTTGTATTATTCTCCTTTGACTCCCGCTCAGTCGAGCCTTTCTACTATTTTACACTCCTTTTTATTCCTCGTTGACCATCGTATCCTTCTTCCAACATACAATCCTCCTTGTGCTTCGCAAAGTCGATCTATGGATGGTTTTCATTGGGATCCCTCCGACACCCACATCGATTCCATAGACTCGACTTCACCAATAAATTCGAGACGATTCCCGAGAACCCGACCCGGACTTTGCGGATCGATCTCTAGACTCATCGTCTTCTACCTTTCTTTTGACCAACCAATAAACCTGGATCACTTTTGTCCCACTCTAGCCGTTGTGAATGGAAGTCGACAACAATCCATATCTTTTTCCATTCATGACACGCTGGGATTGACCTTAATTCCAGATTCATCATGACAACTGAATAGTATTGCAAGTGGTCTGATTAGGATTCTCTCATTCTGCAGATAGAAGACAGACCAAGCCATGGATTCTATTTCGGAATTCATTTCTTCAGACTCAGACCCTGACATGGCTCCTCAAGGAAAGGGCAAGGGCCAACAGCCACCACAATCAGAAGGACAGATGCCTGATCAGAATCAGGTTAATGCACAATTGTTGGCATCCATCCAGGCTATCCAACAACAGCTGACAGAGCATGCCCTAGCACAGATTGCTTTTTAGGAGATGCTGAATGATGTAATGAACAGACCTGATGGAGGAGGGGGACGAGGAGGAGGTGGTAATCCTCCTGATGACGAGGAAGAGACTGAAAATGGGAGACCCAAACCTACACTGAAGGAGATCTATAATCCTGGAGACAGCCAGATGACCGAGTGGATCCTCATTCCACCGGTGCATGCTCACTTTGAGCTGAAGCCCCAGTTCCTCGCTGTTCTTCCATCTTTCCATGGAAACACCAGTGAAGAGCCATACATCCACCTCCAGCAGTTCTCACGCATCTGCCGTACTACTCACTACCCCAATGTTCCTCTGGACATTGTCAAAATGATGGCATTCCCCTTCAGCCTGCAAGATAAGACCCTCTACTGGTCAACCATTTGGGGAAGGTTGTAACAACCTGGGAGGAACTGAAGTTAGCTTTCCTGCACAAGTTTTACCCTCTCGATCGTCTCAACCAGATGCAAGCACGAATCAGCAACTTCTCCCAGGGAGCCCATGAATCTATCCACGAAGCATGGGAGAGATTCACCAATCTTCAGGAGAAATGCCCCCATCATGAGATCCTGAAGACCGGCTTGGTCCAACACTTCTTTGGGGGCCTGAACATTGAGAGCCAAAGGCTCGTTGACACAGCATGTGGGGGTTCACACTTCAACAAGGATGAAGACGTGGTCTGGCACATATTCGAAGAAATGGACGAATGAGAGGTCACCCTCTCTTCATCTAAAGCATACCAAAAGCAGCCCCAGATCCTCCAGAAATAAGTGCACATGGCAGCGTCCCGCGAGGCGGAGAGAGATGAGAGCTCTAACCTCAGCATCATCGGGGACCATCTCTCGAAGGTTGATATCATCGAGAAACAATCACAGGACTTAGAGAAACTTGCTGCGATCGAGAAGAGGACTCAGAACCTTGACAAACTAGATCAGATCCCCAAACAGTTAGAACTGCTGGTGGGCACCATCAACTCTGTCCAGTCGGCAGCACCATCAGAAGCTCCAGTTGAGAAGAAGGACGATCTACCACCACCACATCATCCTCAGCCGAGCCAGCAGCCACCGACAGTCGAACACGTGTACTACATGCAGGCACCCGATCAGGGGCAGCCACAGCAGCAGATGGTTGTGTACCAACAAGAGTTTGTATCAGGATCCAATCCAGTCTTCCCACCACTACCCCTGATTCAAGAAGTCAACGAGGTTTGGAGCAATGAAGCACAGCCGACACGTCCCATGGGATAACCTTAGGGTTGGCTACCAGTCAACCGACAATACCACCAACCTCAGGGTGGTCGATTTGGGAAGTCCTCACAGCCGCCGCCACAGTATCATCAGCCTCCCTCATATGCAAATCAATGGAGGCAGAATCAGCATTATTAGCAGCCGCAGTACCGCCAGCCATAACCTTTCCATCAGTATGCGATCGCTCCACCTTAGCAGTACCAAAAGTATCCCCCTTCCTCTTACCAGCAGCTTCAGCTTCCTGCACCACGCCAACATCACCACCAACAACCTCAGCACCAACACATGCAGCAACAACGTGGTCTACATGCTGAACCTACTGAGGCAAATCCTGTGAACCCGACCTTGGATTGCTTGGCCCAACTCGTCAAGGGGCTAGCATATATGACCAAGAGGCTCGACAATCTGACCGCCACCAAGACCACCATTCCTGCTCAGGTCGAGGCCAACCCCAATGGCTTTAAAAAGAAAGAGTAGGTAGAATGTGATATACTGTCTGCGTTTGTAGAGTCCGAAAATGATATTATTATTTGTTCTAATGCTGTCACATTTAGGAGTGGTAGGGCCTTGCCTCCGCCTGCAATCAAGAATGGGGAGAATAAAGAACCCGGTGAATCATCATCTTCTGCATCAACCGTGCCAGCTACAGGGACGAGTGAGGAGGAAGAAGAAGGAGAAGCCACTCCAGCAGTCATGCAGCACCAACACCCTCAGCAAAAATTACAAAAAAAATCAGCAAAACCAAAAAAGAACAAAAAGAATTTTGCAACCGAAGCAAAGTCGTGCCAGCCTCGGAGGAGCAGCTAGTTGCAGTCGATCCCTCGCCAGCCGACGGAGCAAACACCCTACTTTGTGCTTGCCCATTAGCTCAAGTACCTCAGGATCCAGCTTGTACTCCTTTTTGTAGTCCGGATGTACAACAATATGTGGGTGATAATTCTGATGTAAATAAGAACTCTATTTTGGCTTCTAGTGATGTAAATATTCCTTTTCCTAATGCAATAGAAAAATCCAAAAAAAATGCAAAAAGAAAAAGTGCATTATCTGATTTTGGAGTTGTGGAAATAATAGATAATTTAACTGTTGAGATTCCCTTACTGAAGGCCATGGAATATATGCCAGCTGTGAAGAAAGGTTTCAAAGAAGCATGTACCGGCAAGCGTCGACCAACACGCAAGAACAAACACAATCAGTTCAAGAGGCACGTGCTTACCATGGCCACTGTCGCAACTATCAGCAATCTCCCTCAGAAGAAACAAGACAAAAGAGCACCTCTTATCAGTTGTGAGATATTTGATCAGGTCTTCGAGCGTACTCTCCTTGACAACGGATCTTCTATCAATCTTTTGCCCTCGTCTCTAATGCAAGAATTTGGGATAGGTCCGCTCAAGCCAACACAGATGATCCTTCATTTCGCTGACTGATCCACCAAGCGACCTAAAGGTCTGATGAAAGACGTTATGGTGAAGGTGCGTGAGATGCAATTCCCAGTTGATTTCATGGTCCTCAATATGGACTCACCCGCACCCTTACTCCAGATCCCTATCATCCTTGGCCTACCATTCTTGCGTACCTCAGGTACTGTGGTTGACTACGGGTCCGGCAAGATCACTTTCCGTTCGGACAGCGAGCAGATCACTATAGACATGATCAGAGAGCCGAACGCCACAACTGATGAGAGCCATGCAGTATCAGAAGCAGACTGTAACTTTATTGTAGAGATCAAGGACTCATCGCTTTCATTGAATGATTCATGGACCCGAGAAATCCTCACCCTTGAGGAGGACTTGGAAAGCACAATTGACCTATGCTCCGATGATTCTTGGGAGACAGACTCTCAGATGCTAGCGCAACTATGTGATTTCGAGAATTCACTCTTGCCCGAACACAATGAGCCTAGTACAGAACCGTTCGGCACAACATCAAGATCTCAACAGAATACTGAGGATGGTAGCTCCATCAATGAAGTACATCCCACCACCAGTATAGTGTCTGAAGTAACCAACAAGTTGGACAGATCAGGACCATAACTCAAGTCACTTCCTGCAGGACTGAAGTATGCCTTCCTTGCAGATGAAGAACACATGTATCCGGTCATCATCAGCACCAGGCTGAACCCGGATCAGGAGTCTCGACTTCTCGAGGTTCTAGAAAAGAACCGTAAGGCACTTGGTTGGTGCATATCAGATCTCCATGGGATAAATCCAGCTTTATGTTCACACCACATTTATCTGGAAGAAGATGCCAAGCTGTCCCACGAATTCCAAGGAAGGCTGATTCCAAACCTCCGGGACGTCGTCATGAAAGAGATCACTGAATGGTGTGATGCAAGCTTCATCTATCCCATCTCCGATTGAAAATGGGTAAGCCCACTGCATGTAGTTCCAAGGAAATCCGGGCTTACCGTGGTTACCAATGACAAAGGAGAGGAAATATCCACTAGGGTACCAACATCCTGGCGGGTGTGTGTTGACTACCGCCGTCTTAATGCAACGACTAAGAAGGACCACTTCCCCTTGCTATTCATTGATCAAGTTTTGGAAAAACTAGCAGGCAAGGAGTTCTTCTGCTTTTTGGATGGGTATTCCAGGTACAACCAGGTGGCAATCGCTCCCAAAGATCAAGAGAAGACTACCTTCACTTGCCTGTTCGGCACCTACGCCTTCAGAAGAATGCCCTTTGGATTATGCAACGCACCTACGACATTCCAGAAGTGCATGCTAGCAGTTTTCACCGAGATGGTAGGCAGTTTTCTCGAGGTGTTCATGGACGACTTCTCAGTCTATGGTGACAGTTTTAATTCTTATCTTGGGCACCTAGACAGAGTGCTTCAGGAATGTCGTGAAGTCAATTTAGTGCTTTCATGGAAAAAGAGCCACTTCATGGTCACCGAAAGAATTGTGCTGGGTCATGTCGTTTCCAAACGTGGCATGGAAGTCGACCCGGCTAAGAAGGATGTTATTGCCAATCTAGAGCCACCTCAGTCAGTCAAAAATGTAAGGTCATTCCTGGGCATGTGGGATTTTACAGATGATTCATCAAGGATTTTAGCCGCATCGCCCGACCTTTAACAGAGCTTTTATGCAAGGAAACTGAGTTCAATGTCGATCACCAGGTTCTCCTTGATTTCAATCAACTGAAGGAGCTTATCACTCAAGCTCCAGTCCTACAGCCGCTAAATTGGTCTCTTCCTTTTAAGATCATGACTAATGTGTCGGACTTTGCAGTCGGGGCTATTCTAGGACAGAGAAAAGAAAAAGCGCCCTATGCCATTCACTACGCCAGCAAAACATTAGACAAGGTGCAAAGAAATTACACTGTGATAGAAAAAGAGTTGCTGGCTATGGTTTTTGCCTTGGAAATGTTCAGATCCTATTTGCTTGGATCAAAAGTTACCATCTTTATAGACCACTCTGCTATCCGGTACCTACAACAGAAGAAGGATGCCAAGCCTAAACTGATTAGATGGATCCTTCTCCTCCAGGAATTTTATTTGGAAATCAAGGACAAGCCTGGAGTTCAAAATGTGGTAGCAGACCATCTCTCCAAAATTGAGCAGCAAGAGCCTCCACTAAACAATGCACCTATCACAAAAACCTTTCCAGATGAGTCAAATTTAGCAGTGGATTCCCTCCCTTGGTATGCTGATATAGTCAATTACCTCGCCTCGGGGGTAATACCATCGGATTGGACGAAAAATCAGAAGAACAAATTCATGTCGACCATCTGTTTTTATCAATGGGAAGATCCTCTCTTATTCAGGGAAGGAGCGGATTGCATTTGGCACAGGTGCATACCTCAGGAGGAGCATTATAGTGTCCTCGAGCATTGTCACTCGCTCGAATCTGGTGGACATCACTCTGTAGACCGTACGACAACTAAAGTACTATAGTGTGGCTTCTGGTGGCCCACACTATTCAAGGATGCAACAATATTTGTCAAACGATGTATTGACTGTCAGAGATTGAAAGGTACACTCACTGCAAAAGATTCGATGCCTCTGAAGATCATTCAGATAGCAGATGTTTTTGATTCATGGGGCATTGATTTCATGGGACCATTCTCTAACAGTCAGGGTTTTGAGCACATCCTTCTTGCCGTAGATTATGTAAGTCGTTGGGTTGAAGCTATTCCCGCTCGAGCCGCTGACAGCCGGACAGTGTGCTGATTCTTGAGAGATAACATCATTACGCAGTTCGGGATTCCGAAGATTCTAATATCAGATGGGGGTAGCCACTTCATTAACAAAGAGGTCAAGAAATTAACGAAGGAGTATGGCATCGACCATCGTGTCGCATCCCCTTATCATCCTCAGACCAATGGCATGGCTGAATTGTCAAACAGAGAAATCAAGACGATCCTTCAGAAACTTGTAAGGCTAGACAGAAAGAACTGGTCTCAACTCTTGGACTCAGTCCTCTGGGCTTACAGAACTGCCTACAAGTCTCCCTTGGGTATGTCGCCCTATCGTCTTGTATATAGGAAGCCGTGCCATCTACCCGTCGTATTAATTCACAAGTCTTTATGGGCAATTAACATGTGCAATTTGGACTCCTAGAAAAGTGGTCAGAAAAGAAAAGATGATCTGAACAGACTCTTGGAGTTCCAAGACTATGCATACGATAACACATTGATGTACAAGGAAAAGGTGAAACGCTGGCACGACCGGCATATCAGACGAAAGACCTTTAAAGTTGGACAGAAGGTGTGGTTATTTGATGCAAAGTTACGGATCTTCCCGGGCAAATTAAAGAGTAAGTGGACAGGGCCATTCCGAGTCCGTGAAGTGCGTAACAATGGAAGTATTGCCGTATCAGATTTGTCTCCTGACGCACAACCATTCATCGACAACGGTCAACTCCTGAAGCCTTATCTCGAGCCAGATACTTTCTTGGCTGTTGTTGATTCCATCCAGCTTCTACGCTTTGATGAGATATCCACCACATTGTCAGCATCAGAAGATTCAGACGCTGCACCTCAAAAACTATTCATACGATATTCTTCTTTTCCTTTTCTATCTTCTTTTTCTATCAAAAAAGGTGTCGCCCCTTGTTGACAGTCTTCTATACTTAGGACACACTTTGTCCTAAGTATGGGGGGGTGTGCACCCCGAGTTTCTCTATTCTTGGAACCTCTCCATTGTCTCCTCTTCTTGCCTATACTTATGAATATCTTACCCTAAGTATAGGGGGAGACAATCTGATTACGATATGTTTATTCCCACCCTCGACCCTCCCTGCTTTGTGTACAATCTGCTATACTTAGGATTATTTGATCCTAAGTATGGGGGGACGGTCAACTTCTCATTCGTTCATTCTTTCCTATATTTATTTACTTATTCATTCGTTAGACTTGTTTATGCTCAGTACGAGTTATGTCTTCTCTTTCCTCTTCGATCTATGAGGACATAGCTCAAGCTAAGTATAGGGGGGTCGTATATACTATGTATATACTATAAGACATAACTCATACTCTAAATAAAAATACTACCTGAAGCTAAAAGTACACGATAATAAAAGATGACTGTGAGCTCCACAGACTCTTTTTGTCCGCACTGA
The DNA here is from genome assembly GCA_037367405.1 of Ottelia alismoides. Lineage (NCBI taxonomy): Eukaryota > Viridiplantae > Streptophyta > Magnoliopsida > Alismatales > Hydrocharitaceae > Ottelia > Ottelia alismoides. Next base: position 211,368 of record JAZKJV010003338.1, on the reverse strand, counting down.
TTAATAAATCAGGAAAAATGCTTTGTGCAAAATGTTCTCCTTGTGAAAAAAAATCTTTTGAAAATTGTTTGAAAAATATTTTGTAAAAAGTGTTAAATATTTTTGTTTGCAAAATTTATTTTCTTTGAGTGAAATAAAAATGTTTGAAAAGCGGTTTGCAAATGGTTGGAAAAATGGTTGTAAAATTATTTTGAAAAATCTATCTATACTGTTCGAAAAACCTTTGCAAAATAATTTTCAAATGCTTGTACATGTGTGTAAAAATATTTTGGACTATAGTCTTCAAAATCTTTTGAAAATGATTCTCAAATAAGTCTGAGGAGTATACACAAAAAATTCTCATGCAAAAATAAGCAATAATTCCAAATAAAAATTATAAGAGCCTAAACCATTTTGTACATAAAATGTAGCTTTCTTTGTATATATTGATTAATAAATCAGGTTAAATATCTTTGCAAAATGATTTGAAAAATGGTGTGAACCGTTTGGAAAACTTTTTATGAACTGTTTTCAACCTTTGTAAAATCGCTTTGTTTATAAAATTTTCTTCTTTGTGTGAAATAAATGATTTGAAAACCTATGTGCAAACGGTTTGGAAAATGTTTGTAAAAACTATTGTGGAAAATGTATATACATAGTGTGACAAATCTTTGCAAAATGGCTTTCAAATGTTTGTAAATGCTTGCAAAAAAATTATTGTGTACTATAGTTTTGAAAATTTTTTCTAATATATATATATATAATGGACATATCAGTAAAGCAGTTAAATAAAAAGTCTTTATCAATTGTATACATATATGTACCTAGAACAAATAGGTTGACACTTGTAAATCTTTAAAATTCTTAAATCTTGTAAAATAAAGCGACAAGCCCGTGTAAATAATTGTACATACTTTTTGTGTGCCAAGATTTTTACTTGCAAAAATTCTTTGTGTAAAAAGATTATGTGATTTTTAAATTCTTTTTGAAAAATTACATCATTCATTATGCATAGCATGTGCATATCATTCATATTCTTTTTGAGTGAGCTTGATGATTGAACCAGTTCAATAAAGTCTAAAATTTGAGCTTGGTTGGACCTTACCGCACATAACTGCACTGGAGCCTTATGGGAACTAGGTTTAAGGTACTTCAGGTCTATTCAGACTTAATTCTTTGGGACATCAGGACTGGGTTGAAGTCACCTCAACTGACTAAATAGAACTTTTCGAGACACACGCATGATTCTTGTCGATCGTGACCTAACTTAGATACTTGCACCTTTCCCTTGGATCAACTCAGTTGGGGTGGTGAGGGGGTTGGATTTGCCAGTCTGAGACGCACACGAGTGGAAACATTCGTCCTCGTCTAGGTAGGGAAGTGCACCCCAACCTGGTCCAGTTTCAATGAAGTCGAATGACAAGAGAGTGTGGGTTGCAATAAAGCTTCAAAAGAGGGATAGTCTTCTGGCTCAAGAGGAAAAAGTCCTCATGTAAATGCTGTTGTGAATAGTATTTCAACAAAAAAACTCCAAAAAAGTGGACAGGCTTGAAAATAAAAATAAAAGTGCCTGCCGGAGTATGTATATGAGTTATAGAGAAAATAAGCAAGCTTGAGCATCAAAGTTATACCATGTGAGCCTGCAGCTGGATGACTTGACTACACTGGTCTTGCATCCCAGGATAGGTAGATACACTGGCTACCGTCCATTCTCTTCTTCCCCTCCTCCTCTTGAGTCAGATGCCACTTGAACTTAGAAGGGAATATCCCGCTCCTCGACAAAAGAGGGATGGATTAGGGAATCATTGGGATGTCATTATGGAGAAGTCAGTTCCTTTGTCATTTCAGTTGGGGAGAGCCACTATCACTTCCACTGTACAAGTCAGCTTCATAGTCATAAGGGTTTGCGTATGATGTAGGCCAGTTCTGACCAGGCTATTGAGGTGGGTTGAACCGAGTTCTGTGACTATCGAAGGCTGTTATGTTTTAAAGTTGGTTCCTGACCAGGTTCTAGACACATCCACACTCAAGGTCTAACAGAAGCTCTAAATTCTGATTTTGTAAGGATAGATATTGCACTGAAAGCAATCCTATTCACTCTATCTTTTTCAATCTTCTTTTTCTTTTCTTCTTATTCTTTGTTCTTTTCTGTACTTATTGCATAAGTATTTATTAGGGACTAGCAAAGGTAGGTATAGGGGGGTGATGAATCTCCATTTCATCACCTTTATTCTATCATTTTGGCCTTGAAAACCCTAGCTAATGCATGAAAATAACATTAATTTGCCTACAATAGCATTCATTATTTATTGTACATAAAACAAGGTTTTTAATGCTAAATTATAGAATAAAGAGAAGAAAAGAAAAAGGAATAAAATATTGAAAATATTTTATGACCCAAACCCCGAGACCAAGTCCAGAATGGAATTGGTCGACAAGGAATAAAGTAGGGGGAGATAAGGGTCAAAAACACAATAAATACCTCATTTATTCATTCTTGATTTATGCATTTTGACACCTATTTTGTATCTAATTATTTATTCATCAAGTAAAGAAATTTTGTACATAAAAGTTATAGATAATAATGTAAATAAAAATACAAAATTGAGTTTGTACAAAAATAATATACTGTGTACATTTTATACCCAGAATCAAAAGCCAGAAACCAAACCTCACAGACACATATCTTCCAAATAGAAACTCAAGACATGGAAAAATCACTCTAATTGTATATAACTTTTCATGAACTATTTAATGGTGGTGGTTTTATATTTTTTGGAGTTACTGTGCAAAATATAGGTTTTGGGCCCCTATTGTACATAATATCGATTAAAATATTCAATTTATTCATTACTTATTATTTTTACAAATTCATATTTTTATAATTTTGTAAAAATTATTTATAACATAAGTGTACATTAAAATTATAATTAAACCTAAAAGAAAAAGGAGAAAAAAAATAAAACTATGCCAAACCATAGATGAAATACCTATGTATATAAATAAAAGGGAACTATATTCTTTAATTATTTTATTCTTTCATATTTTTAGAATTTTGTCAATATCATATATATTCTATTAAAAATACAAAACAAAAAGAAAACTCAGTAAAATATATTAAAATAAAAAGAAGTATACAAAACATAGGCAAAACACCTATACCTATACCTATATAAATCATATACCTATTTATTTCAATGTGCAAATAAACTCATAAAAATCAAATAAAAATATATTTAGACTAACAAAAATAAGTTATAAATATATAAAATAAGAAAATAAAATAATAAAATAAAATATACAAAAAAAATAAAAATACACAAAACATAGGTAAATATACCTACAAATACACTCATAAAAAATTAATTACTAATAAATAAAGCTAAAAAATAAATAAAAATCATATTAAAATACTACATAAAATTATAAACATTTCCTATTTTATACTCGAAAAATCACAAAATCATTTACTATTTTAAATTAATTATTTTCGAATAAAAACTTCTGTTTTGTCCTGTAGCGGCCGACATAACCCAATCCGCACGTGGCCCTCGTTGACCTCTGGTCAACTGTCCCATCCGCGTGTCTGACCCGTCAGACATATTGAATCCTCATTTTTCTTGCATTTTCATGGGCGTCTCGTCCGTCGATCGAATTTGCTTCCTTCACAAGAATTGTTCCTGGTTCATTGTACAATCACACCAACATCTTAGATTGCTCGTAAACACATCAGATTCTTTGATTTTAACCGGTCAATAAGGGTGCCTTGTGATGTTTATAAATAATCAGCTCCGACCTCCTTCGCAAAAATGGTCAGTTTTTGTTCTTCTCCCTTCCTCATATTCGGTCCTGGAGGCTTCCTCGTGACAGGGGGAGGCTTTTGGCGCCTTGAATCGGTCGGAGGAGGTGGGAGTTGCACCCACGACGGAGCTCCGGTGACGCCAAGCTCCCTGGTTCCCACCAGGTATTAGAGCCCCTTTTACTGCTTTATTAGATAGGTTTTCATCCCAGCATTTATTTCCTGTCGTTACTTTAGCTTGTAGTTAAGTAAATCGCTGTAAATCGATTGAGTCGTAGTTCACCGGAGCTCCGCTCCGGCGAAGACTCCCGAGCCCTTCAGTCATTCTCCGACCCCCATATTGCAACCATCTCGTTCCCTATCACTTTCTATGTCCCCCTCACACCCAGATCAACCAGATCCCTTGTGGTTCCGCGAATTGAGGTTCGCCTCCGCCGCTCGCCGGAACCTCGCCGCCCATCTTCATTTTTGCGCAAAAGTTCTAAACCCCAGGTCGAGGGTGAAGCTCTCGAGCCGAGTATTCTTTCTGTGCAGGTTAGGAACTCAACGGAGCCCTCTTGGGCTTGATTGAACCTGAGAAGAGGTTCCTGGAGGTCCTCCCCTTCCTCGAGCTCGCCTAATCGATTGGGACCTCTAGAAGCCCAGCGGAGACGATCAGTGGACGTGGGGACCTTCTAGGCACGTGTAGAGACCATCGGAGGCAATGGAGGAGGCCGGAGGCTCCGACTATTTACGATCGAAGCTCGCCGCGCGCGAGCTTCGTCCCTGTTCTTCCACACCGCTCCACCGCCGTCCGATCAAGGCAGAGTTCCTAGATGCGCCAGCCACCATTGGATGAAGCCTCACTCAGATGTCGGATCATCCGATCCGATCTAATCTCGGCCATCCGCCATCGAAACGCCATCGACCGTCAGATGGAGGCCACATGTATAAGTGAGAAGCTATCAGCCGTCCGTCAGCACCTAATATGGGTAATTTACACCTTAAGCCCCTGCCTTTTTGTATTTATTATTTAGTCCACTAAATATTGTGTAACATTTAAAATAAAGTGGATATTTTGTAAAAAGACCCCTCGGTTTCTTGTATTTACATTTAGGTCCAATCCACGTCAGCTCACGTGCGGTCCTACGTGGGTTTGGAAATATTGCACTAAAGCCCCTGTATGAATTTGTATTTTGAAGGGGTTTATTAAATATAATTCACAGTGTTATATTTTTGTGGAATTTACATGCAGACCCTTGTACTTTCTGAAATTGCGTTTTGGTCCTTATGCGTGTGAGTCACGTGTAGTCCCACGTGATTGGTAAAATTGCAATGCCCCCTGGCGGGTTTTGAAATCAGTATTTGGTCATGAAAATGCGTGTGAACGTTCAAAAATTTTGGTATATTTGCACAGACCCCCTGGACTTTATTTTATTTGCAAAAATACCCCTACTAGCGTTAGAATTTCTTTTTTGCTTTCCCTATTTATTGCATGCATCTCTAAAATTCCAAAAATCACCAAAAAAAATACCATAGGTTCCAGTTACAGTGTAGTATCTCACCATATTTTTATTTTGCATTTTTATTGCATTTTCATACTTTTAGAAATTCAAAAACATGCATTTTTGCTACGGTTTGCATTATACAATCCTAAAAATTATAAAAACTTCTTGAAAAATTCCCCAAAAAATATATTTGGTATCTTTTAATGTAATTGATCTTCTGTCCAAAAATAACTAAAAAATATAAAACAAAACTCCTAAAAATTAGAAAACCCCAAAAACCTTCATAAAAATATTAAAAATCCCAGAAAAATAAAAAAACACAATATATGTTTTTAATTTTTTGTATTTTAGTATCTTGCTTTAAAATTAATTTGAGGAATTTTTGACACTATTTGATATTTTTCATCCTCGTTTTAATTTCGACCAGCAATTTGTGTCTCTGTTCACTTGTATTTTTGACTTTAAAAATACCAAAAAAGTTAGGAAAATCTAGAAAAATCCCAAAAATATTAGAAAAAAATAAAAACCACAAAAGTATTTTAGTGACTGTATTTTGAGTATTTTTCCTATTTTCATCTCTCTCTTATATCTCTTTTATTATATATTCTATATAGCTTTATATCTTATTTCAAAAAGAAAATATAAAAAAACATAAAATATAAAACAAAAAAATTACAAATTAAAAAATCAAATAAAAATTATAAAACCCAAAATTAAATAAAAAAATAAAAATTAAAAACCCACAAAAAGATTTATGTGCATACATGACTAGCTTGTATATAAATAATTGTAGGTTACAAGTTTTTGCTCTCTGTGGTTCGACCTCTACATACTTTCGCAATATGCATCATTATGGTAGAGTTAATAAATTTTAATTCACATTTTTGGGACTCGATTGACTTATTCTTTATCATGGGTTAATTTCTGATTAATAGGGGTTTTGTGAGCGGTCGCCACAGCGACTTCGTCTCCGCCTTGTGTGGGACGTATTTTGGCCCTCCCAGAACTCGTGTTATCAAATGGCACCGTTGCCGGGGAGCAATGAGAATAGCTTACTTTAGTTTGTCATGTTGTACATATTTGCATGATCTTTTGCTAATATTCATAAATTGCTTGTAAATATTTTTTGTCTTTGTTTATATTATGAGATTATTTGTGCTAATACTCTTTTTCTTGCAACTTTGATGCGAGGGTCCGCCATGCGAGGACGATCTTCTAGGAGGCCGGTGCAGCCATGCATGAAAGAGGGTCACGCCTGTTTGACCAGCTGGAGCAAGCACCAAGGAAGCAAGAATAAGGCTTAGCTAGTTAAAAAAATGTAATTTTATGAGAGAGAGAGACAATTTTGGCATGTAATAACTTGGACTCTACTCTTCACAACGAGGTCCAGTGCTCGGGTGTCTGTTCACCTGGGGGCCTCGTCGCGACTTTTTTGTGTTTTCTCGCTTTCTTTTCTTTGTTTCCCGCAGTTTTGAGCTTTCCGCCTTTTCTTTATTTTGTTTTGTGTGCATGGAGCCCCTAGACTTAGGTTGCTTGACTCAGTAGCTAGGTTCACACATTAATAAGAATGCATGTTCCTATAGTCTCTTACGTGTGGATTTAGTCAAACTTAATTGGTTCTTCACGACTAATAGCAGCTAATGTTTAGGGTGATTTTGTCGATTGCACACCGTCATGTAGCTAGGTTTAAAAATCCTGTTTTGCATACCGCATGGAGAGAGCTGGGATGCACTGTAAGTCCTCTAACTCTGCATGCATCATTCGGTTAATGGTGAGATTTCCATCATGGAACCAACTTGCACGGCTTTTTCGCTATCTCCCTCTGATTTGAGCACCTCGGATATAAATGAGAATCTACAAAAATGTTAGGCGCTGGTATGAAAACATACTCAAAAAAGGTGAAAACCCAAAAAACTAAAACAAGGGGCTGCTAAATAAACTTCGACCTCAATTAAAATTTGTAATGGACTATCATTGTACAGGTTCATAAAGCCCTCATTGTTTTCAGGTACCTTAGGAGGTGGACCAAAACCCTACTCCCATGAGCGAGGCACGCCCCATAAGGAATAGAGACAAAATCCCAGTATGCAACTGCCTTGTGTATCACCTGGATTTCCAAAGTAATGGCGCTTCTATCGTATGTGACCGAGTACGGCCTTGTCAGCGATGGTGTTCCTGCCTTGTGTGGAACATCGACATGGTCTGAAGTACTGAGCATTGGCCACACCTTCACGGGGGTGTTTGTCTCATCAGTTTGCATCCGAGTAGGTTCTTGCATGCTCACGGGTGATTCCGTACCGAGCGAGAACCGAAGTATTGGTTTCGCCTATCGGCTTCCTCTCTCTATTTCTTTAGCTGAGTAGGGATCCGGGAAGGGTTACAAGGACCTCAAAAAGTACAGACTACAGGTTACAAAGGAGGACAAGTACGCGATTCTTTTCTGGCAGTACTCTCTCTCCTATAGGGTTAGCGTGCTAAGGACTTGTTAAAAGATATGCCTGAAATGACAACTCTAAAACTGAAAAGATAATAAGTAGCCGAACCTTCACGGCTTCACATGACGTGAGTTGGTGAAACCGATTTTGTATTGTGTTTGTATGGATCTAGATTAAGGTTCAAAGATCAAGTCCCGCGCCTTTGCGCAAGTTTTGTTGTATTATTCTCCTTTGACCCCCGCTCAGTCGAGCCTTTCTACTATTTTACACTCCTTTTTACTCCTCGTTGACCATCGTATCCTTCTTCCAACATACAATCCTCCTTGTGCTTCGCAAAGTCGATCTATGGATGGTTTTCATCGGGATCACGCCGACACCTACATCGATTCCATAGACTCGACTTCACCAATAAATTCGAGACGATTCCCGAGAACCCGACCCGGACTTTGCGGATCGATCTCTAGACTCCTCGTCTTCTACCTTTCTTTTGACCACCCAATAAACCAGGATCACTTTTGTCCCACTCTAGCTGTTGTGAATGGAAGTCGACCACAGTCCATATCTTTTTCCATTCATGACACACTGGGATTGACCTTAATTCCAGATTCATCATGACAACTGAATAGTATTGCAAGTGGTCTGATTAGGATTCTCTCATTCTGCAGATAGAAGACAGACCAAGCCATGGATTCTATTTCAGAATTCATTTCTTCAGACTCAGACCCTGACATGGCTCCTCAAGGAAAGGGCAAGGGCCAGCAACCACCATAATCAGAAGGACAGATGCCTGATCAGAATCAGGTTAATGCACAACTGTTGGCATCCATCCAGGCTATCCAACAACAGCTGACAGAGCATGCCCTAGCATAGATTGCTTTCTAGGAGATGCTGAATGATGTAATGAACAGACCTGATGGAGGAGGGGGATGACGAGGAGGTGGTAATCCTCCTGATGATGAGGAAGAGACGGAAAATGGGAGACCCAAACCTACACTGAAGGAGACCTATAATCCTGGAGACAGCCAGATGACCGAGTGGACCCTCATTCCACCGGTGCATGCTCACTTTGAGCTGAAGACCCAGTTCCTCGCTCTTCTTCCATATTTCCATGGAAACACCAGTGAAGAGCCATACATCCACCTCCAGCAGTTCTCACGCATTTGCCTTACTACTCACTACCTCAATGTTCCTCTGGACATTGTCAAAATGATGGCATTCCCCTTCAGCCTGCAAGATAAGACCCTCTGTTGGGTCAACCATTTGGGGAAGGTTGTAACAACCTGGGAGGAACTGAAGTCAGCTTTCCTGCACAAGTTTTACCCTCTCGGTCGTCTCAACCGGATGCGAGCACGAATCAACAACTTCTCCTAGGGAGCCCATGAATCTATCCATGAAGCATGGGAGAGATTCACCGATCTGCAGGAGAAATGCCCCCATCATGAGATCCCGAAGATCGGCTTGGTCCAACACTTCTTTGGGGGCCTGAACATTGAGAGCCAAAGGCTCGTTGACACATCATGTGGGGGTTCACACTTCAAAAAGGATGAAGACGTGGTCTGGTAGATATTCAAAGAAATGGACGAAGGAGAGGTCAACCTCTCTTCATCTAAAGCATACCAAAAGCAGCCCTAGATCCTCCAGAAATAAGTGCACATGGCAGCGTCCCGCGAGGCAGAAAGAGATGAGAGCTCTAACCTCAGCATCATCGGGGGCCATCTCTCGAAGTTTGATATCATTGAGAAACGATCACAGGACTTAGAGAAACTTGCTGTGATCGAGAAGAGGACTCAGAACCTTGACAAACTAGATCAGATCCCCAAACAGTTAGAACTGCTGGTGGGCGCCATCAACTCTGTCTAGTCGGTAGCACCATCAGAAGCTCCAGTTGAGAAGAAGGACGATCTACCACCACCACATCAGCCTCAGCCGAGCCAGCAACCACCGACAGTCCATCACGTGTACTACATGCAGGCACCCGACCAGGGCCAGCCGTAGCAGTAGATGGTTGTGTACCAAAGAGTTTGTATCAGGATCCAATCCAGTCTTCCCACCAGCACCCCTGATTCAAGAAGTCAACGAGGTTTGGAGCAATGAAGCACAGCCGACCCGTCCCATGGGACAACCTTAAGGTCAGCTACCAGTCAACCGGCAATACCACCAACCTCAGGGTGGTCGATTTGGGAAGTCCTCACAGCCACCGCCACAGTATCATCAGCCTCCCTCATATGCAAATCAATGGAGGCAGAATCAACATTATTAGCAGCCGCAATACCGCCGGCCACAACCTTTCCATCAGTATGCGATCGCTCCACCTCAGTAGTACCAACAGTATCCCCCTTCCTCTTACCAGCAGCTTCAGCTTCCTGCACCACCCCAACACCACCACCAGCAACCTCAGCACCAACACATGCAGCAACAACGTGGTCTGCACGCTGAACCTACTGAGGCAAATCCTGTGAACCCGACCTTGGATTGCTTGGCCCAACTCGTTAAGGGGCTAGCAGATATGACCAAGAGGCTCGGCAATCTGACCGCCACAGAGACCACCATTCCTGCTTAGGTCGAGGCAAACCCCAATGGTTTTAAAAAGAAAGAGCAGGTAGAATGTGGTATACTGTCTGCGTTTGTAGAGTCAGAAAATAATAGTATTGTTTGTTCTAATGCTGTCACTCTTAGGAGTGGTAGGGCCTTGCCTCCGCCTGCTATCAAGAATGGGGAGAATAAAGAACCAGGTGAATCGTCATCTTCTGCATCAACCGTGCAGCTACAGGAACGAGTGAGGAGGAAGAAGAAGGAGAAGCCACTCCAGCAGTCATGCAACACCAACACCCTCAGCAAAAATTACAAAAAAAATCAGCAAAACCAAAAAGAACAAAAAGAATTTTGCAACCGAAGCAAAGTCATGCCAGCCTCGGAGAAGCAGCTAGTTGCAGCCGATCCCTCGCTAGCCGACGGTGCAGACACCCTACTTTTTGCTTGCCCATTAGCTCCAGTACCTCAGGATCCAGCTTGTACTCCTTTTTGTAGTCTGGATGTACAACAATATGTGGGTGATAATTCTGATGTAAATAAGAACTCTATTTTGCCTTCTAGTGATGTAAATATTCCTTTTCCTAATGCAATAGAAAAATCCAAAAAAATTGCAAAAAGAAAAAGTGCATTATCTGATTTTGGAGTTGTAGAAATAATAGATAATTTAATTGTTGAGATTCCCTTACTGAAGGCCATGGAATATATGCCAGCTGTGAAGAAAGGTTTGAAAGAAGCATGTACCAGCAAGCGTCGACCAACACGCAAGAACAAACACAACCAGTTCGAGAGGCACGTGCTTACCATGGCCACTATCGCAGCTATCAACAATCTCCCTTAGAAGAAACAAGACAAAGGAGCACCTCTTATCAGTTGTGAGATATTTGATTAGGTCTTCGAGCGTACTCTCCTTGATAGCGGATCTTCTATCAACCTTTTGCCCTCGTCCTTAATGCAAGAATTTGGGCTAGGTCCGCTCAAGCCAACACATATGATCCTTCATTTCGCTGACCGATCCACCAAGCGACCTAAAGGTCTGATGAAAGACGTTGTGGTAAAGGTGCGGGAGATGCAATTCCCAGTTGATTTCATGGTCCTCAATATAGACTCACCCGCACCCTTACTCCAGATCCCTATCATCCTTGGCCGACCATTCTTGCGTACCTCAGGTACCGTGGTTGACTACGGGTCCGGCAAGATCACTTTCCGTTCAGACAGCAAGCAGATCACTATAGACATGATCAGAGAGCCGAACGCCACAACTGATGAGAGCCATGCAGTATCAGAAGCAGACTGTAACTTTATTGCAGAGATCAGGGACTCATCGCTTTCATTGAATGATTCATGGACCCGAGAAATCCTCACTCTTGAGGAGGACTTGGAAAGCACAGTTGACCTATGCTCCGATGATTCTTGGGAGACAGACTCTCAGATGCTAGCGCAACTATGTGATTTCGAGAATTCACTCTAGCCCGAACATAATGAGCCTAGTACAGAACCATTCGACACATCATCAAGATCTCAACAGAATACTGAGGATGGTAGCTCCATCAATGAAGTACATCCCACCACCAGTATAGTGTCTGAAGTGACCAACAAGTTGGACAGATCAGGACCATAACTCAAGCCACTTCCTGCAGGACTGAAGTATGCCTTCCTTGCAGGTGAAGAACACATGTATCCGGTCATCATCAGCACCAGGCTGAACCCGGATCAGGAGTCTCGACTTCTCGAGGTTCTAGAAAAGAACCGTAAGGCACTTGGTTGGTGCATATCAGATCTCCATGGGATAAATCCAGCATTATGTTCACACCACATTTATCTGGAAGAAGATGCCAAGCCATCCCGCGAATTCCAAAGAAGGCTGAATCCAAACCTTCGGGACGTCGTCATGAAAGAGATCACTAAATGGTGTGATGCAGGCTTCATCTATCCCATCTCCGATTCAAAATGGGTAAGCCCACTGCATGTAGTTCCAAGGAAATCTGGGCTTACCGTGGTTACCAATGACAAAGGAGAGGAAATATCCACTCGGGTACCAACATCCTGGCGGGTGTGTGTTGACTATCGCCGTCTTAATGCAGCGACTAAGAAGGACCACTTCCCCTTGCTATTCATTAATCAAGTTTTGGAAAGACTAGCAGGCAAGGAGTTCTTCTGCTTTTTGGATGGGTATTCCGGGTACAACCGGGTGGCAATCGCTCCCAAACATCAAGAGAAGACTACCTTCACTTGCCTGTTCGGCACCTACACCTTCAGAAGAATGCCCTTTGGATTATGCAACGCACCTACGACATTCCAGAAGTGCATGCTAGCAGTTTTCACCGAGATGGTAGGCAGTTTTCTCGAGGTGTTCAGGGACGACTTCTCAGTCTATGGTGACAGTTTTATTTCTTATCTTGGGCACCTAGACAGAGTGCTTCAGGAATGTCGTGAAGTCAATTTAGTGCTTTCATGGGAAAAGAGCCACTTCATGGTCACCGAAGGAATTGTGCTGGGTCATGTCGTTTTCAAACGTGGCATGGAAGTCGACCCGGCAAAGGTGGATGTTATTGCCAATCTACAGCCACCTCAGTCAGTCAAAAATGTAAGGTCATTCCTGGGCATGTGGGATTTTACAGACGTTTCATCAAGGATTTTAGCCGCATCGCCCGACCTTTAACAGAGCTTTTATGCAAGGAAATTGAGTTCAATATCGATCACCAGGTTCTCCTTGATTTCAATCAACTGAAGGAGCTTATCACTCAAGCTCCAGTCCTACAGCCGCTAAATTGGTCTCTTCCTTTTAAGATCATGACTAATGCGTCAGACTTTGCAGTCGGGGCTATTCTAGGACAGAGAAAAGAAAAAGCGCCCTATGCCATTCACTACGCCGGCAAAACATTAGACAAGGTGCAAAGAAATTACACTGTGACAGAAAAAGAGTTGCTGGCTATGGTTTTTGCCTTGGAAAAGTTCAGATCCTATTTGCTTGGATAAAAAGTTACCATCTTTATATACCACTCTGCTATCCGGTACCTACAGCAGAAGAAGGATGCCAAGACTAGATTTATTAGATGGATCCTTCTCCTCCAGGAATTTGATTTGGAAATCAAGGACAAGCCTAGAGTTTAGAATGTGGTAGCAGACCATCTCTCCAGAATTGAGCAGCAAGAGCCTCCACTAAACAATGCACCTATCACATAAACCTTTCCAGATGAGTCAATTTTAGCAGTGGATTCCCTCCCTTGGTATGCTGATATAGTCAATTACCTCACCTCGGGGGTAATACCATCGGATTGGACGAAAAATCAGAAGAACAAATTCATGTCGACCATCTTTTTTTATCGATGGGAAGATCCTCTCTTATTCAGGGAAGGAGCGGATTGCATTTGGCACAGGTGCATACCTCAGGAGGAGCATTATAGTGTCCTTGAGCATTGCCACTTGCTCGAATCTGGTGGACATCACTCTGGAGACCGTACGACAGCTAAGTACTACAGTGTGGCTTCTGGTGGCCCACACTATTTAAGGATGCAACAATATTTGTCAAACGATGTATTGACTGTCAGAGATTGAAAGGTACACTCACTGCAAAAGATTCGATGCCTCTGAAGATCATTCAGATAGCAGATGTTTTTGATGCATGGGGCATTGATTTCATGGGGCCTTTCCCTAACAGTCAGGGTTTTGAGCACATCCTTCTTGCCATATATTATGTAAGTCGTTGGGTTGGATCTATTCCCGCTCGAGCCGCTGACAGCCGGTCATTGTGCCGATTCTTGAGAGATAACATCATTGCGCAGTTCGGGATTCCGAAGATTCTAATATCAGATGGGGGTAGCCACTTCATTAACAAAGAGGTCAAGAAATTAATGAAGGAGTATGGCATCGACCATCGTGTCGCATCCCCTTATCATCCTCAGACCAATGGCATGGCTGAATTGTTAAACAGAGAAATCAAGATGATCCTTCAGAAACTTGTAAGGCCGGGCATAAAAAACTGGTCTCAACTCTTGGACTCAGTCCTCTGGGCTTACAGAACCGCCTACAAGTCTCCCTTGGGTATGTCACCCTATCGTCTTGTATATAGGAAGCCGTGCCATCTACCCGTCGATTTAATTCACAAGTCTTTGTGGGCAATTAACATGTGCAATTTGGACTCCTAGAAAAGTTGTCAGAAAAGAAAAGATGATCTGAACAGGCTATAGGAGTTCCGAGACTATGCATACGATAACACATTGATGTACAAGGAAAAGGTGAAACGCTGGCAGGATTGGCATATCAGACGAAAGACCTTTAAAGTTGGACAGAAGGTGTGATTATTGGATGCAAAGTTACGGATCTTCTCGGGCAAATTAAAGAGTAAGTGGATAGGGCCATTCCGAGTTCGTGAAGTGCGTAACAATGGAAGTATTGCTATATCAGACTTGTCTCCTGACGCACAACCATACGTCGTCAACGGTCAACTCCTGAAGCCTTACCTCGAGCCGGATACTTTCTTGGCCGTTGTCGACTCCATCCAGCTTCTACGCTTTGATGAGATATCCACCACATTGTCAGCATCAGAAGATTCAGACGCTGCACCTAAAAAACTATTCATATGATTTTCTTTTTTTCTTCTTTTCCTTTTCTATCTTCTTTTTCTATCAAAAAAGGTGTCTCCCCTTGTTGATAGTCTTCTATACTTAGGACACACTTTGTCCTAAGTATGGGGGGGGTGTGCACCCCGAGTTTCTCTATTCTTGGATCCTCTCCATTGTCTCCTCTTCTTGCCTATACTTATGAATATCTTACCCTAAGTATAGGGGGACATAATCTGAGTACGATATGTTTGTTCCCACCCTCGACCCTCCCTGCTTTGTGTACAGTCTGCTATACTTAGGATTATTTGATCCTAAGTATGGGGGGACGGTCAACTTCTCATTCGTTCATTCTTTCCTATATTTATTTACTTATTCATTCGTTAGACTTGTTTATACTCAGTACGAGTTATGTCTTCTCTTTCCTCTTCGATCTATGAGGACATAGCTCAAGCTAAGTATAGGGGGGTCGTATATACTATGTATATACTATAAGACATAACTCATACTGTAAATAAAAATACTACCTGAAGCTAAAAGTATACGATAATAAAAGATGATTGTGAGCTCCTCAGACTCTTTTTGTCCGCACTGATGAATAAATCAGGAAAAATGCTTTGTGCAAAATGTTCTCCTTGTGAAAAAAAATCTTTTGAAAATTGTTTGAAAAATATTTTGTAAAAAGTGTTCAACCTTTGTAAATATTTTTGTTTGCAAAATTTATTTTCTTTGAGTGAAATAAAAATGTTTGAAAAGCGGTTTGCAAATGGTTGGAAAAATGGTTGTAAAATTATTTTGAAAAATCTATCTATACTGTTCGAAAAACCTTTGTAAAATAATTTTCAAATGCTTGTACATGTGTGTAAAAATATTTTGGACTATAGTCTTCAAAATCTTTTGAAAATGATTCTCAAATAAGTCTGAGGAGTATACACAAAAAATTCTCATGCAAAAATAAGCAATAATTCCAAATAAAACTTATAAGAGCCTAAACCATTTTGTACATAAAATGTAGCTTTTCTTTGTATATATTGATTAATAAATCAGGTTAAATATCTTTGCAAAATGATTTGAAAAATGGTGTGAACCGTTTGGAAAACTTTTTATGAACTGTTTTCAACCTTTGTAAAATCGCTTTGTTTATAAAATTTTCTTCTTTGTGTGAAATAAATGATTTGAAAACCTATGTGCAAACGGTTTGGAAAATGTTTGTAAAAACTATTGTGGAAAATGTATATACATAGTGTGACAAATCTTTGCAAAATGGCTTTCAAATGTTTGTAAATGCTTGCAAAAAAATTATTGTGTACTATATTTTTGAAAATGGTTTCTAATATATATATATATATATATATAATGGACGTATCAGTAAAGCAGTTAAATAAAAAGTCTTTATCAATTGTATACATATATGTACCTAGAACAAATAGGTTGACACTTGTAAATCTTTAAAATTCTTAAATCTTGTAAAATAAAGCGACAAGCCCGTGTAAATAATTGTACATACTTTTTGTGTGCCAAAATTTTTACTTGCGAAAATTCTTTGTGTAAAAAGATTATGTGATTTTTAAATTCTTTGTGAAAAGTTGCATCATTCATTGTGCATAGCATGTGCATATCATTCATATTCTTTTTGAGTGAGCTTGATGATTGAACCAGTCCAATAAAGTCTAAAATTGGAGCTTGGTTGGACCTTACCGCACCTAACTGCACTGGAGCCTTATGGGAACTAGGTTTAAGGTACTTCAGCTCTATTCAGACTTAATTCTTTGGGACATCAGGGCTGGGTTCAAGTCACCTCAACTGACTAAATAGAACTTTTTGAGACACACGCATGATTTTTGTGGACCGTGACCTAACTTGGACACTTGCACCTTTCCCTTGTCTCAACTCAGTTGGGGTGGTGAGGGGGGTTGGATTTGCCAATCTGAGACGCACACGAGTGGAAACATTCATCCTCGTCTAGGTAGGGAAGTGCACCCCAACCTGGTCCAGTTTCAATGAAGTCGAATGACAGGAGAGTGTGGGTTGCAATAAAGCTTGAAAAGAGGGATAGTCTTCTGGCTCAAGAGGAAAAAGTCCTCATGTAAATGCTGCTGTGAATAGTATTTCAAAAAAAAATCTCCAAAAAAGTGGACAGGCTTGAAAATAAAAATAAAAGTGCTTGCTGGAGTATGTATATGAGTTGTAGAGAAAATAAGCAAGCTTGAGCATCAAAGTTATACCATGTGAGCCTGCAGCTGGATGACTTGACTACATTGGTCTTGCATCCCATGATAGGTAGCTACACTGGCTACCGTCCATTCTCTTCTTCCCCTCCTCCTCTTGAGTCAGATGCCATTTGAACTTAGAAGGGAATATCCCGCTCCTCGACAACAGAGGGATGGATTAGGGAATCATTGGGTTGTCATTATGGAGAAGTCAGTTCCTTTGCTATTTCAGTTGGGGAGAGCCACTATCACTTACACTGTACAAGTCAGCTTCATAGTCATAAGGGTTTGTGTATGATGTAGGCCAGTTCTGACCAGGCTATTGAGGTGGGTTGAACCGAGTTCTGTGACTCTCGAAGGCTGTTGTGTTTTAAAGTTGGTTCCTGACCAGGTTCTAGACACATCCACACTCAAGGTCTAACAGAAGCTCCAAATTCTGATTTTGTAAGGATAGATATTGCACTGAAAGCAATCCTATTCACTCTATCTTTTTCAATCTTCTTTTTCTTTTCTTCTTATTCTTTGTTCTTTTTTGTACTTATTGCATAAGTATTTGCTAGGGACTAGCAAAGGAAAGTACAGGGGGGTGATGAATCTCCATTTCATCACCTTTATTCTATCATTTTGGCCTTGAAAACCCTAGTTAATGCATGAAAATAACATTAATTTGCCTACAATAGCATTCATTATTTATTGTATTTATTGTACATAAAACAAGGTTTTTAATGCTAAATTATAGAATAAATAGAAGTAAAGAAAAAGGAATAAAATATTGAAAATATTTTATGACCCAAACCCCGAGACCAAGTTCAGAATGGAATTGGTCGACAATGAATAAAGTAGGGGGAGATAAGGGTCAAAAACACAAAAAATACCTCATTTATTCATTCTTGATTTATGCAATTTTGACACCTATTTTGTATCTAATTATTTATTCATCAAATAAAGATATTTTGTAGATAAAAGTTGTAGATAATAATGTAAATAAAAATACAAAATTGAGTTTGTACATAAATAATATACTGTGTACATTTTATACCCAGAATAAAAAGCCAGAAACCATACTTCACAGACCCATATCTTCCAAATAAAAACTCAAAACATGGAAAAAATCACCTCTAATTGTATATAACTTTTCATGAACTATTTAATGATGGTGGTTTTATATTTTTTGGAGTTACTGTGCAAAATATAGGTTTTGGGCCCCTGTTGTACATAATACCGATTAACATATTCAATTTATTCATTACTTATTATTTTTACAAATTCATATTTTTATAATTTTGTAAACATTATTTATAACATAAGTGTACATTAAAATTATAATTAAACCTAAAAGGAAAAGGAGAAAAAAATAAAACTATGCCAAACCATAGATGAAATACCTATGTATATAAATAAAAGGGAACTATATTCTTTAATTATTTTATTCTTTCATATTTTTAGAATTTTGTCAATATCATATATATTCTATTAAAAATACAAAACAAAAAGAAAATTCATTAAAATATATTAAAATAAAAAGAAGTATACAAAACATAGGCAAAACACCTATACCTATACCTATATAAACCATATACCTATTTTTCAATGTGCAAATAAACTCATAAAAATCAAATAAAAATATATTTAGACTCACAAAAATAAGTTATAAATATATAAAATAAGAAAATAAAATAATAAAATAAAATATAAAAAATAACAATAAAAATACACAAAACATAAGTAAATATACCTATAAATACACTCATAAAAAATTAATTACTAATAAATAAAGCCAAAAAAATAAATAAAAAATAATATTAAAATACTACATAAAATATAAACATTTTTTATTTTATACTCGAAAAATAATAAAATCATTTACTATTTTAATTAATTATTTTCGAATAAAAACTTCTGTTTTGTCCTGTAGTGACCAGCGTGGACCAATCCGCATGCGGCCCTCGTTGACCTCTGGTCAACTGTCCCATCCGCGTGTCGACTCGTCAGACCTGTTGAATCCCCGTTTTTCTTGCAAATTCATGGGCGTCTCGTCCATCGATCGAATTCGCTTCCTTCACAAGAATTGTTCCTGGTTCATTGTACAATCACGCCAACATTTTAGATTGCTCGTAAACACATCAGATTCTTTGATTTTAGCCGGTCAATAAGGGTGCCTTGTGATGTTTATAAATAAGCAGCTCCGACCTTCTTCGTAAATTTGGTCAGTTTTTGATCTTCTCCCTTCCTCGTATTCGGTCCTGGAGGCTTCCTAGTGACAGGGAGAGGATTTTGGTGCCTTGAATCAGTCAGAGGAGGTGGGAGCTGCACCCACGGCGGAGCTCCGGTGACGCCAAGCTCCCTGGTTCCCACCAGGTATTAGAGCCCCTTTTACTGCTTTATTAGATAGGTTTTTGTCCCAGCATTTATTTCCCGTCGTTAGTTTAGCTTGTAGTTAAGTAAATCGTCGTGAATTGGTCGAGTCGTAGTTCGCCGGAGCTCCGCTCCGGTGACAACTCCCGAGCCCTTCAGTCATTCTCCGACCCCCATATCGCAACCATCTTGTTCCCTATCACTTTCTCCATCCCCTTCACGCCCCAGATCAACCGGATCCCTCGTGGTTCCGCGAATCGAGGTTCGCCTCCGTCGCTCGTCGGAATCTCACCGCCCATCTTCATTTTTGCATAAAAGCTTCAAACCCCAGGTCGAGGGTGAAGCCCTCGAGCCGAGTATTCTTTCTGTGTAGGTTAGGAACTCAACGGAGCCCTCTTGGGCTTGATTGAACCTGAGAAGAGGTTCCTGGAGGTCCTCCCCTTCCTCGAGCTCGCCTGATCGATTGGGACCTCCAGGAGCCCAGCGGAGACCATCAGTGGACGTGAGGACCTTCCAGGCACGTGTAGAGACCATCGGAGGCGACGGAGGAGGCCGGAGGTACCGGCTATTCACGATCGAAGCTCGCCGCGCGCGAGCTTCATTCCTGTTCTTCCACACCGCACCATCGCCGTCCGATAAAGGTGGAGTTCCCAGATGCGCCAGCCACAATTGGATGAAGCCTCGCTCAGACGTCGAATCATCCGATCCGATCTAATCTCGGCCATCCACCATCGAAACGCCATCGACCGTCAGATGGAGGCCACATGTATAAGTAAGAAGCCATCAACCGTCTATCAGCGCCTAATAGGGGTAATTTATACCTTAAGCCCCTACCTTTTTGTATTTATTATTTAGTCCAGTAAATATTGTGTAACGTTCAAAATAAAGTGAATATTTTGTAAAAAGACCCCTCGGTTTCTTGTATATACATTTAGGTCTAATCCGCGTCAGCTCACGTGCGATCCCACGTGGGTTTGGAAATATTGCACTAAAGCCCCTGTATGAATTTGTATTTCAAAAAGGTTCATTAAATAGAATTCATAGTGTTATATTTTTGTGGAATTTGCACGCAGACCACTGTACTTTCTGAAATTGCGTTTTGGTCCCTATGCGTGTGAGTCACGTGTAGTCCTATGTAATTGGTAAAATTGCAATGCCCCCCTGACGGGTTTTGAAATCGGTATTTGGTCTTGAAAATGCATGTGAACGTTCAAAAATTTTGGTATATTTGCAAAGACCCCCCTGGACTTTATTTTATTTGTAAAAATACCCCTGCTAGTGTTGGAATTTCTGTTTGCTTTCCCTATTTATTGCATGCATCTCTAAAATTCCAAAAATCACCAAAAAATTACCATAGGTTCCTGTTGTAGTGTAGTATCTTGTCATAGTTTTATTTTGCATTTTTATTGCATTTTCGTACTTTTAAAAATTCAAAAACATGCATTTTTGCTAATGTTTGCATTATAAAATCCTAAAAAATATAAAAACTTCTTGAAAAATTCCCAAAAAATATTTTTTATGTCTTTTAATGTACTTGATCTTTTATCCAGAAATCACTAAAAAATATAGAACAAAACTCCCAAAAATTAGAAAACCCCAAAAACCTTCATAAAAATATTAAAAATCCCAGAAAAATAAAAAAAACAATATCTATTTCTTAATTTTCTGTATTTTAGTATCTTTGTTTTAAAATTAATTTGAGGAATTTTTGACACTATTTGATATTTTTCATCCTCATTTTAACTTCGGCCAGCAATTTGTTTCTCTGTTCACTTGTATTTTTGACTTTAAAAATACCAAAAAAATTAAGAAAAATCTAGAAAAATCCCAAAAACATTAGAAAAATATAAAAATCACAAAAATATTTTAGTGACTGTATTTTGAGTATTTTTCCTATTTTCATCGCTCTCTTATATCTCTTTTATTATATATTCTATATAGCTTTATGTCTTATTTCAAAAAAGAAATATAAAAAAACATAAAATATAAAAAAAATAAAAATTAAAAAATCAAATAAAAATTATAAAACCCAAAATTAAATAAAAAATATAAAATTAAAAACCCACAAAAAGATTTATGTGCATACATGACTAGCTTGCATATAAATAATTGTAGGTTACTAGTTTTTCTCTCTGTGGTTCGACCTCTACATACTTTCGCACTATGCATCATTATGGTAGAGTTAATAAATTTTAATTCACAATTTTGGGACTCGATTGCCTTATTCTTTATCGTGGGTTAATTTTTGATTAATAGGGGTTTCGTGAGCAGTCGTCACATCGACTTCATCTCCGCCTTGTGTGGGACGTATTTTGGCCCTCGCAAAACCCGTGTTATCAGTATTCTAATGTCCAGGTCATAGTGACATTCTCTAAGACTATGGGCTCTCCCACTGAAAATATGTAGTCCATCTATCCAATGGAGATGGTTGCAACAATTGCATCAACTCACTATGGACGATTATTAAACTTTAAGATCAAATTTCTAATCTTCTAAAACATATGCAACCAATTGCAAGTGCTATTAGAAGAAGGAGACACAATTATCAGACTTTTAATCTTATCTAGTAAGTAAGCCAATTTCAATGATGATATGTAGATATAAAATATCCAGATGCATTATCTGAGTCCTTCTCAAGGATGTTAGATAGTCTAGATAGTGATACTATCGATAAATCGGCTTGTTGCAGTGTTGGCATTCATCCAACTCTTTAAATGTCATATGTGTGGAAATTATAGAAGTACAAGCAACTCTTTTGACTTTCCTTCTCACTTGGGTCAGGCCCATGCTTCCACTGTGCTTCCTTCTGTTGGACATGCGAGCCCACGATTAGCCATTATGCAATAAATGTTATTGCAAATATCATTCCCTGATATGAAATAAAGAATAACTAATTTTCATAATTGGTCCCTTAGTACAATTAAGACTACGTACCATGGCCATCTTAATGATCATACAACTGTTGATTCAATTGTTGAATCATAGAGGTTGGTGCTTGGATGAATATCTAAAGAGTTAGATTGAGGATTCATCAAGCACCGTCAAACGATTGTTAAGAGATGATCTCTAGCCTGAGTAGAAGATGACAATCCTTTCTCTAAATGTTGATATCTAACAGACCTCTTGATGTAGGTCCTCTGCATAGGAATATAGATTCGGAGGTGTTAGATATGTTAGGCCAAAGAGTTGACTTAATGTGTAACATCTGGATTCTAATCAAACCTGAACCTGACCCGATTTGGGTATGTATAACACGATTAAGTTGTCAATCAATATTAATTGACCTAAAACGATCAATTGATCATGAATCAAAAGTCGTTCGGGCAAAATCGATCAAAAATCGATCGCATCAATGCGTGCCTGAAAAAGCCGCGACGTAAATTCAGAAACCGTGAAACAAACTGACACCGCCAATAAATCCAATTTGATGAAACAAGATCGATGGAATCGATCGTTTGTCAATCGGATATCATTTGATATTTTAAAATCGTAAAATTTAACTCCAAACCAAAACCGTATCTCAAAAATTTTGGGCATCCAAACCGGATCAAAAGTATATCAACATTATACTCATTTTGATCGTCGCACAGAGACGATCAAATTAATATATTACGCGTCGAAATCCGAGGCCCGATGCGCTTATACGTGGGACTTTTGTGCCCTAAAATAATAATAAATAAATAAACTATATTCTTATACTTATAATCATATATATATATATGTTAGAATATGATGACATCATAAATAGGGTCATGGTGAGTGATGTCATTAGTGACATCACTTGGGATGATGTCATAATTGTAAAAAAGGGGGTGGGTATTTGGGAAGCTTCATGGAAGCTCCCTCTTCTTGTCTTATTCTAAAAGCACCTTCTCCCACTTTTTCTTTCTACCAACGTCATCATCTTCCCATTCTTCCTAGCTTCCAAAATCCCCAAGCCCTCTTTTCCCAAATTCCAGCCATAGCTCTCCCTCCTTCTCTATCTTTTTCCTTAAATTCTCTTTCAATCTCAAAAAGAAGAAGCTCCATCTCACTGCCAAATTCATCATGTGCTACTGCTGGATGCTGTAGCAATTCTTGCTACTAATTTTGGAGGTTGAACAGTTGCTAATACATCTGCTCTTGAAGAAATACTCGATGTCCAGACCTTGCATGCAAGCCTTTCCTTCAAAATTTGAAGAAAAGGTACAATCCCTTCCTCACTCTTGCTGCCATACATGTATACAACTTCTCCCCTCTTCCTTGCTGCCATTTAAGAAGTTATTTTTCTTGATAAAAAATCAAACCGATTGATCTCCAATAACGGAGATTATAACGTACAAGTTAAAACCTGTTTTCTTGTTCTCCAGTCCTCCAGGATTTTTTGGTACTTTAATTTGGGGGATTTCATATGAATTCTAGTTACACTGTGACATTGGAAAAAGGGGTGTTTCTTCGAATCCTCTTTGTTTCTTCATCTTATAGTCCTTGAATTATTTGATATACAAGAATTGAGTCTTCTAATAAATAAGAAAAGGTTTCCTATTTACACATACTTATAGGACCACCTGCAAGACTTGGATTGCCATGTTTTTATTACATATTCATTATATCTTGATACATTTTCAAATACAAATTTTCTGTGTTGAGAAAATTGTTGTTTGGCACACTTATGCATGGACGTTGAATAATGACATGTATGCTTAAGTTAGCCTTGAAACCGGAGAAGTGTATGTGGCCTCTTCATTTTAAATTGATTGTTATGGTAATAGTATGTTTCATTCCATTCTAAATTAATACCTCATGAGCAATAACAACAGGGAAATTTCAGAAGACAAAGTTAAAGGAGTATAATTTCAATCTATTCAAGTAATATTAATTCTATGATAGCTTATTAATTTGACAATTTGTGGAAATAAAGTGTTGGAATGATAATCAGTCCAGATAGTTGTCTTGTGAGAACACCATAATCAATGGTAGTCAAGCAAGAATAAATTACAACTTTAGCAAATTTTAAAGAGACCACTTTGGTTGGCCTCTTCTATAGTAGGTCTAGATGCACTATAAGGTCTGAGCATTTTTCCCTATCCAAACATTTTGGCATTTCCATGAAATTGCTAAGATTGGCAGACAGTCTGTCGGTAAGAAGCATTGTTTTATATAAGAAGATTTTACTTGAGTGTGAATGTCATTTGCGAAAGCAAAGCAACACGAAATATTTCCCCTGATTTCCATAACTTAGTGAGATCGCATGTGAATGTAATAGTGCAAAATGCGCATAAACAGGTGCCCGGATCCTAGGGCATCACATAATGAGATTGAGATAACCAAAGACCAATGTCGTATACTATCATGATATAGGTACGCATCCTACGACTAGAGACAGATGTGTTACTATATGTCTGAGTATGTACATTTGGCAGACCAATAGGTTGATGACCTAACCAAGGTCTACACACCGGTGATGAATCCGCGATTCATCGTCGCAATATCTTGATCTTAGCAAAATCCTCGAGTAAAATCCCAAATAAATGTCCATAAAATCAATAAATTAACAATATAACTCTTGTCAATAAAACACACTAATTATTGTTTATAAGATTGTACAAAATGAATTAACATAAAAAGCTGCAAAAATAAAGGAGTTTTATACTTGTAAATAGCCCAAAACTTCATGTATTTTTAATAATTTCATTTCAACTCCTTTTTGCCTAATTCTTTCTCTAACTTGTTTATAAAAATGTATATAAAAATATAAAAATACAAAACAAATTTCATCTCAAATAAATGCTCCTAGATCCCAAAGAGAAAAAAGCCGTAAAGTCCAACTTCCAAGCTAAATTCCCGCTCCGTATGAACTCCAAATTCACAAAACTCACTTTTGAAGTTCAAGTTAGAAAATTATCTATCCAACGGAAGTGGTTTCATTAAAAGCGGAGCTCGTTTGCAAAAGTTTGGTTTTGGGACCTAGATGTACATTATATACCATGTATATATGCATTCTTTCTTTAATTTTTACTGTATCTTTCTTAATTACTAAAAATACAAAAAAATCATATTTGTGTTGTATTTTAATTATACTATTTTATTGTATTTTTTCATTGTAAATATCTCTTATTAAAAAGACAAAAAAATTACATATTAGAAAAGTAAAAAAAAATGTGTACATGATGTTTGTCTTCCCTTGTAAATTCTCCACTATTTCTCTTCTCTTTTTATTTTTATTGTATTTAAAGTAGCCAACTTTATTTATTTATTATTTAATTTCCATTCTCTACAATAACCACCAATTCAACTCCATTATTCCACCATTTTTCCCAACTTCCCATTCAACTCCATTAATAAATCAACCTCCCATTCAACTCCACCACTTTAATAACCTCTCATTCCATTCTCTTTATATACCTCTCATTCTCCTCAATTTTGCCTTTGATCCATCTTTATGTGAGGAGAGCCTAGTTCCCTGAGTTGAATCGGTGACAGTGACGCAACCGCGGTCGAGCGACGACGGCCCTCTCTCCGGTGTGATCCGTTGGTTTTTTGGCCAACATCGCAGCTGCAATCGCGCGCTGCTCGAGCTCATCACACGCCGGCGATTTGAGCGAAGACCGTGCTCACGAGAGCACTCCATAGGCGACCGTATCATCGTAGGTAAATTTTCCCTTCATTTTAGTTCATTTGGTCTATTTGCAATTTTTTTTAGTACACCACATATCATCCTTTCCACCACCACCATCACACCATTTTTTTCCCATTTGTTTAATTTATTATCATCACCATCATCATATTTTTTTATCATGTTCATTCCTTGTTTTAAACAAAATTAAAAAAATAAAACAATAAAAAAAGTCTTTTATTACATCAGAAAAAAATCAAAAAAAATAAAAAAATAAAATAAAAAAAACAGCTCAGCAGACAGCAGCCCGCCGCCAACCCTTCCTCTACGGGCGGCGGCGTCGCCCGCCGTCCCTCTCTCCACAGCCACGCGCGGCCGCCGTGTGCGGCTCCGCCGCCCGCGCGTAGGCTACCGCGCGCCAGCGGCCCGCGTCCTCCCGCATCGCTACTCGACCCCCTTCAGCCGGTCAACTCCGCCACCCCGCTGCGGCCTTCCAGCTGCCCCTTCCAACCGCCGCGGCCTCCGCTCGCCGTCGCGGCCTCGCGGCGCCGGCCGCCCAGCGACCCCGTGCCGCCCTCCACAGCCCCTGCGGTCCGCCGCCGTCGCCCTTCCCCACTTGGGTTCCTCCTGCAAGAACGAAGAAGGAGAAGGTAAAGTTATTTTTTTTATTGTGAAAATTATGTAATTTTTATTTATAGTTTCTGTATTTACAATAAGGTCCCTCTACATGTTTTGTTTATAAGTTTTGTTTCCTAATTTTATAAAGACATCCCTGTGTTCGCACTTGAATTTGGACCTCTCTTTTGTATCTTTTTATTCAATGAAAAGTGGCATTGTGTTGAGCAACTAATTGTCTACCATCAGAATGTTTATTTGTATTTTTATGGTAGTTGGGTAATTAATTAAAATTGTTTAACTTAAAATCCATATATTTTACCCATTCCGTGCTCTTAAAATTATATCTCACACACGGTTGCTTTAACAATTCTAAAAAAATATATATGATGCCTTGATATGTGATGAACTTACTTTCCAAATTTCATATAAAATGGAGTTGTCTTGTGCCTGGAATAATTTATAGAGTCAATTTAGTATTTGATTTTTAATTAAATCCACATATATCCTTTTTGCGAAATTTCAAATCTTCTAGATTGCACATGAAAATATCTATTTGAGATAATTTGATCTCTGATAATTTGATAACATGGATTTAATAGAAATTATTTACTCACTGTTACTCTATTTTCACTAAAAAATCCATAGAAAATTCATAACTTGTCAAAAAATTCCAAAAAAAATAGTGTAACTTCCTTGCATCACGTTTTAATTCCAATAATTTTTTCATAATTTTTGCTTTCTGTTTGTGTGATAAATTGCGAAAAAACCCATAAAAAGTGTGCATTTTTAGTTATTGCATTTTTACCCCTAAAATTCTAAAAAAATGTGTTTTGTGTTCATCACTGGATTAGGATTCTAGAAAAATATAATTTGGCTAAATTGGACTAATTTGGCATTAAAATTAATTTGGCCTTGTTGTATGCTTTCTTAGTGTCTTAATTCACGTGCATTTGTCTTTCACCTTCATCTTTGCATTAAAAAAATTTAAAAAATACCGCATTGAAAAATCTAGATCTTAAATTTTGAATTAAACCCAAGTTGTTCCTTTGCCTCCCTGAGTTCGACCCCGGACTTGCCCGGGATATAAATTAAAGCCGAGACACTCTTCACGGAGATCTTCTCTCGGTTCTGACCGAATCGCTAAGTACACGTGCTACAACGAACACGAATTAGTTATCGTATTTAGCGGCTCGTCAACCGGCACGTTGGTGTGCATACGAGGGCATATGAGTAATACGATCTCTCAAAGGGATTATACAGGTTCATTTACTGAACTGGAAGACAAGAGCTCACTCATGAGATATTGGGAAGAATCAAATTCCGTGCACGGTCATCTCACTTTGGATGCTTGACTGAATTTGTAAGGTTTGATATATGCTTTTGAAAGTATATGATCAACACCTAAGTATGATATATGCTTTTGGAAAGTATATGTCGATACCGACTCCAAATGATCGAATGAGAAACTTAATGATAAAACCCTGAAGTAGACAATGTAAAATTGATCTAATACTTCAGGTTTATTCTGGGTCTTCCTGCAAGCATGATGTACATGTATTAGGAATACTTGAGGGTGATGTGATAATAAACAATTATATAATCATGACGCTTCCATTCTTAAGGAGTTATAAAACAGATATGATTTTAGTGACTTCTCTCATAGAGAAGTAATATGATCTTAGTCCAAATGTTGGACCTTGATCTGAATGTGATTCAGATACAATAAGAAGATTCGATTTGCAGTCTTGATTTAATCAAGTATCTATGAGAGGTCCGCAGGATATGGATTTGAGATGCGAGCTCAATATCCAAGTCACTATATGCGAAACAATACAATCGCCCTCCAAGTATCTGCAGAGAAAGTGCATTATCCTTAAAAGAGTTCAGGATAATTTCATTGTTGATATATGTATCTAAGCATTGATAATTAAATATGATTTAGTTATCATGAATAATATGAATTTGATTCATATTATAAGGGAAGTTATCTAAGAAAATTAAATGTGATTTAATTTCAAAGATGTCAATAATGTGAATGTGATTCATATTATTTGGGCATATGAGAATAGAGATCCAAGATGATTAAATGTGATTTAATTACCATGGATATGAATAATGTAGATAACACTATCCATATTAACCCTAAACATATTTTAAATGTGATTTATATTATATAAGAGAGAGCCTATTGTAATTTATATTTGTTCATTAATTATTGATGTGAATTGGATTCATATTGGATAATTATCAAAATTATAATTTACATTTTATTTGGGGCTGTGAATGTGATTCACAAATTTCCAATGGCATGATTGCAACATTCAAGAGATAATTGAGAATTATTTTTGTGTAGATAATATTGGAGATTTTCATGCGATAATGTAATCTCATGAATTGGAAAAAAGATTGCTTCCATCCATTCAAAGGTGGTGGACGGCCACCAAGTCCTAAAAGGAATGGGTGGCCGTCCCCCCTTTATAGGGATAAGCCTAATTTCTTTCCAATTATCTCCAAGGTTAATTGATTTAATTTGAAATTAATTTATATTGATTATTCAATATATTTAATTCAAAAAAAATAATAATTGTTGTTGTGTTTTTATAACAAAATCATGGCCATTGAAAGAAACACAAATTAATCTCATCCACTATTTTTGTGTTGTCCACGGATTGAGATCCATGGATACCAAAATATTGTATAAGAAGAGGCACCCCTTTTTCTTCAAGTTACATCAAACTATTGCTCATCTCTCTCTACATGTCAAGTCTCTCTCCCTATCTCTCTCTTTGTAGAAGTACACCATGGAGCCTTAGAGAGAGTCGCCATCGCAACAACATCGTCGTTATGCTACCAGATCATTTGCTCATGGATCTCCGTCTCCTTCAGAGCACCTCGATCATGAATAAGATGTTTGATCCCGTGTGATGAGGTCAGGAGATTCACCGCTTGGATCATCAACATGGATTGCAAGGAGCACGCGTCTCATCAATGCGCTCACAAGCGTCTCCTCCGTTGGATTGGACTTGAGACATGAGGTCTTTTTGTTTAGAGACTCGATCGCAACCACTCTTCAAGAGGTAAACTTAATACTTGTTTGTGGTTTAGATGAAACAATCTGGGAAGTGTTCTTGGATCATGTGGTTTCATCTTTGAAAATTTTTAAATTCTGCTGCCTCAAGCGACTAGTACAACTAATCGCTCCCGATCGCATACGATGTGATCCTCACGCTTCCGCGATGTGCTTAAGGATCTTCCCATATCCTTTAAGTGGTATCAAATCAAGGTTGGAGGTTTCGGATATGATCCATATACCTAAGATGACTTGGGCATTTTTTAGTTGTGTGATATTTCATCGCATTTCATTCACGTAACCCTATTTTGTGAATTTTTTACACCATTTAAAAGTGTTTAAACACGTGATTATCACTTGGATAATGTTCCCCCTTAAATAAGAAAATCGTGGGATTTGAGTTTGTGTGATTTGGAATCCAAATACTCAAGTTATGACCATTTTAATGATCATGTATCCATTGTTTCGGGGATGACGAATCTTGACGTAATGAAAGAGTTAATTATGGTTTTTAAAATGCCTATAAATGCATATATATCACTTGGGTTCTATTGTAAATCAAATTATCAAACTATGGAAACTTATTTTGCTTGATTGGATTTAAATTGATTGAGATATGCTAGTTTTAGTAAGTAGGGGTTACTACTGGAAATTACATACTTGATCATGCAACTTGTGATTGTCATTCAATTAGATTAATGGAAATTAATGGTTAATTTCCTGAAATAATAATTGATGAATATTTGTGAAATATTTAAAGATGATGATTATTTCCTTGAATGACATTGACCATAACCAAAACTTAATTAGATATTATCTAGATCACAATTGGTTACATGAACCTTCCAACAAACATTGATGCTTGAATGTGATTGGGGATTTGTTTAGCAAATATCCTTATAATATTAATAAAAAATATTTTGATTATTATTATATGGTTTAACTTCGGTTGAAAGACCGATTATCATATCAAATACAAAGTGATCAATTGGCATTATCCTGACATGAGGTAGATATGGTGTCTAATTGGGGAGCGTTGGGGTAGCAGGTTTCTCCGTGAGCGATCTGTCCTACTCCCGTTGGTACTGACCATGACAATGTGTAAGGAAAGGATATTATTTGAAGCGATCATGTGTATTTTTCTAATTATTAAAATTCGAATAATACGTATTTTGAGACTATACCATCCCTCAAGTAACAATTAAAAATTATTTGTTGGTTGATTGATTGGATTGATAATTGTTTTAATATGATTAAAATAATTATATCTAATTAAAATTAAACTCTCTATTATGAATAGTGTATTTTCCTTGGAAGAATTAATTATGTGAATATGATTCATAATAATTAATTAGAATTTGAACATGATATGGAGGATAACATAAGTGACATTCATGGTCTCCCGTCAAGGTGAAGGGTTCCATCGCTAGGGATTGTATGTTGGAGACGCCTGTCTGAAGTGATAGCTCCTGCATACAAGTGCATCTGGATCGGGCTCTTTGCTTCTCGAAAGAGTAAGGCCGTATGCGCAGTGACCCCAATATGGAGTCCTCCTATATTGAGGCCATATTGGATTACACATAGCGAGTTCTAATCCTATTGATGGTTGGTTCAATTAACGACGGGTCAACATCACCTTAGGGGTGGTAGGCCTGGGTTTTAAAAGACTGAATTGGGAATGCAAGTTGGACTTGCAAGGCGAAATGTGTTCCCTCTTCTTTTTATTTGGGTTACAGGTTCTCATATTATTGGGATGTAAAAAAGATAAGAAAGGAGATCCCATATCTTATTTGAGATATAATGGTAAGTATATCTCCTACATTGAAAGTGATTAAGGGAATGAACTTTTAATGTTGACAAGGCAAGACAACTTTGATATAAAAATTCCCAAATTAAAGTAAAATATATATTTACATATATTTATGCGAATTTCTTATTTCAGATAGTCATCATTAAACCCACTCAATACAATACTCAATAATAACCAGTAAAATATCATTGATTGGATCCAAGATCAAGATATTGTACTTGCAGTTAGACACATAATGTATGTGGTTCTACTGTGCAAGTTTCCTCATAATAATGTGGAATGGCAATTAAATAGACAATAGGACTAAAACCCTAGAGTTTGTATGTCTCTATAGTCTTGATCTCTCATCGAGTGTGCTTTGGAAGTATCACATCAATAATGATCGTAATTATCGAAAATCCATATAAAATATAAGAAGATGTTCCGGCATACAAATGTGCTCTCCACATTTAATCATGAATGACATGGTTCACAACATTATGCAGAATGGTGGCTCTACAAGAGATGATGTATTCAAAATATTTGAGTACCTACCTGAACTAAAGTCTTTTAGAGTTTAGATGGATGTAGATACGATGAGTGTCATCATTCTACTATATGTACTCAAGTAATTCATGAAGCTTTATAATATTCATATTGTATGAATTAAATGAAGCTCTATAAATGTTGAATACTCTTATATTGAAATCTTTTGAATTCAACATAATAGATCCTTCATCTATAAACAATGGTTGTTTTTAGATGAAGGGAGCACAATGGAAGCATGGGTCGGACCCAAGTTAGAAGGAAAGTCAAAGAGTTGTCTGTACTTATATGGTTTCCATACATATGACATCCAAAGATTTGGATGAATGCCAACACCGCATCAAGCAGATGTGTTAATAGTATGACTATCTAGACTATATAGAATCCTTAGAGAAGGACCCGGATAGTGCATCAGAGTAATCTATATCTACATATAATCATTGAAATTGACTTTCCTATTAGATAAGATCACAATCTAATAATTGTATCTCATTATCTAATAACACTTGCAATTGGTTTCATATGTTTTAGAAGACTAGAAAATTTGATCTTATGGTTTAATAGTCATCCACATGGATATTGATGCAATTGTTGCAACAATCTCTGTTGGATAGACAAACTTCATATTTTAAGTGGGAGTCCTTAGTCTTAGAGAATGTCTCTATGACCCAGATATCAGAATACACTCATTGTATATTTCTAAATGTTGGAAATAAACATGAATTTTGGAATAGACCTATCATAAAGAGTTATGGTGGATATATTTCAGAAAGTAATCTAACATCTAGAGGACTCAACTAAATTAGAATATTAATGAATGGTTCATTACCTTTTCTAGTACTGAAAATTAAACCTTAAAAGATCAATAGGAGGATGAAGATCATTTGACAATGATCCAGCATCAAGCCTTGGACATATGTTTGTTGATGTGATCAATAAACTATTAGATATTGAACTTTAGAATGTCTGAAATTTCAAATCTTACATACTTGTGAATATTGCATTCAAAGTAAAATGTCTAATACACCCTTCTCCGATAATGGTGTAAGATGTCATGGTATTCAAGATCTCATACATATTGATATATGCGGATCATCTGTATCATAATAAACGTTGATGATATGTGATATCGTTTGATGATTATTTGTGATATGAGATTTCTTCCCATCACCTTAGAAAGCTTTGAAATGTTCAAAGATTTTCAAAATTATGATTTAGAACCAAAGTTTGAAGGAAGATGAAATAAATTTGATCTAACCAAGGTAGCCTGTACCTATTAGATGAATTCAAGGAATACCTTATGGAGATATGAATATCATTCCTATTTCACTCCTCCTAATACTCTTAAACTCAATAGAGTTGTAGGGAGATACAATTGATCTTGTGTGACATGATTTGACCAATGATGAATCTTATCATAATTACCTCTTAGTTTATAGGTATATATGTAGTAGAGACTACAATATATATCCTTTAAAAGATTCCATGTAAATCTAAACCCGAACATCCTCATAAGTTATTGTTTGGAACCTAGAATAGTGTTGAACACTTGAGGATTTAGTGTGCTTGGTCCATAACATTGTCATGGATGTAAGTAAGCTGGAATCTAGCACCAGAGAGTCCTACTTCATTAGGAAAATAAAGGATGGTATTGGATACCTACTTTATGACCTTGAGATTCTTAAAAGATTTCATCATTAAGGACATGATTCTTAGAGGATGACTCTCTTGAGAATCAAGATGAAAATAAAGTGAAGGAACTCATTTAATCTTGAGAAGATAATGAGGCTCCTGAAATCGGAAACTAAAAGAACAGAAAACACTCGTACTTATTGAAATGCGTTTAAGGATGGATTCCATGTGTCAGTTAAGTCTGACAATGATCTTACTTCATATGATGAAGCTTCTGAAGATCATGACATTGAAAGATGGATGTTAGCAATAAAGTCTAAAGTATTTATATACAAGTGTTGTATATGGACCCTCGAGGATCCACCTATATGGGTAAGACCCGTTAAGGTATAAATGGATCTTCAAGATAAAGAGGGAACCTGATGAGAAGGTAGGGACCTTCAAAGCACGGCTCGTATCCTCCAGATACACATAGAAAGAAGATATCACTTGCAACGAGACTTTCTTTCTAGTGACCTTGCTTAAACTCATCAGATTATTGCTAACTATGGCTACACAACTTGACTTTTACATCTTCAAGATGGAAGTCAATATTGCATTCCTTCATGAATAACTCTCTGAGGATATTCACATGAAGTAGTCCCGAGGTTTCATGGTTGAGGAAAGCAAGATGTGCAAGCTGAATAACTCCATTTGTGGACTCAGATATGCTTCTTGCAGTTGGAACATCAGATTTGATGGAATTATAAAGGTTATGATTTCAGATAGAATCTTGATGAACCATATGAAGTTTAGTGGGAGTTCCATTGTGTTCATTGTGCTAAATGTAGATGATATCCTAATCAATTGGAATGATATAAGGATAATAATAAGTGTCTTATAGATTGGCTATTCCATACATAGGATCTCAAGGATACCTCTTAGTTCTTAGTTCTGAAGTTGTTCAGAAGCAAAGAGAAGAGGGTATTGGGACCGTTACATTAGTGGTACACCGTGGACATGTTCCATTTTTTTGGAAAAAATCTCAACAAAGGTTTCCTTCCCTTAAGATATGGTACTGACCTATCTAAAGGGATAGCACCTCAAAGAATTAAGGAAATGAATGCTAAAACTGCTTGCCCTTGTGCATCAATTATGAGAAGCTGGGTGTATGCTAGATGTCTACAAAATCTAGATGTCTGTCATGCAATGGGAGTAGTAAACTATTACTAATCCTACTATGGAAATAAAACACTTGATTGCAGTAATAACAATATCTTCAAAGAGGACAAGACTTAGAGATAGTGATCTCAAAGTCTTATCTTTAAGAACTTAAGACTTTATAGATAGTGATCTAATAGGTCTTAATTGTATATATCTTAGGAGATAGAGGTTGATGAATCTGTGATTCATCACTTCAAAAGTTAAAAATAGAGCCTTGTTCCCGAGTAAATAGAGGCATATTTCCCTTTATAATACATAAATAGCATTCATGCATGCATTGATAACATCTGCATTTTAGCAGTCCATTTGCATTAAAACAAGAAGCCAAAATCCCTTGTAAAATATCCACTTACTAAAATAACCTCTTCCTTGTAATAGGTACTCCTTAGTTAATAATATAGGGAAGAAAGCCAAAAATCCCCCTTGTAAAATAGGCAACAAGGCCCTAGAATCTCTGGATCAGAAAATACACATAAGTCCCTCATAGAAACTCCGAAATAGGTCTACTCTCTCTTAGAATAATACACATTAAAAGACCTTTAAAATGAGACCAATTTCATCAAGTTTGGAGCTCGTATGAAGAAATTGGGTTTTTGGGCCACTTTGTATACTACATATATGTATGAATTGTATCTTTGTATTTTTTGTATCATATTTGACCTCATCTCCGTCTTTGGTCAACATAAAACTTGTAGATCTCATCAAGATCTACAACTTTCATGTTTTGAGTTTTTCCAAATTCGGTCCCCTTCTCTCTCTACACTAAATTTTCTTCTCACCTAATCACAGCAGGCCACGTGGCGCCCTCTTGTTGCACCACGTAGCCCGCTGCCCTTGCCTCATCCGCCCACAGCTACAACCGTTGGATTACCTTCATAATCCAACGGCCAAGCCTTCTCCACACGCACTGTGATTTCCAGCCGTCTGATCTACCGTAGCCTTTAATCTGATCCGCTCATTGGCACTTTAATCTCATCATGCCACGTGGCAGCGTGTGCGCCCTTCGATAGCACCTTCATCTATCCATCTCAGCCGCTAATTCTACAGTAACCATCAACCGTACGATGAATACCTTGATGTCATCTCCACCGCCCGCTACCGCCTCGCGCAGAGCACGCCACGTGGCGCTTTGAAGACCGATCAATCGCGTCTCTAATCTCCCATCTCACTCGCCTCTTCTAAGCGCGCGCCTCAACCCTTCGATCGCGCCTTCTCTGAATCTCCGCCATCCATCAGCGTCGAGCCCTTAGCATGCCACGTGACGCACTCTGTGCCATCAGATCACCACATCTAGATCTTCATCCAGCCACTACTCTCCGCTTTGATCACCACCGTTGGATCCCAAGATCCAACGGTGGAGACTTCGTCTCCTACCACGGGAGCACCTCACTCCCACGTTCTCCGCCTTGCGGGAGGGGCATCCCCTTCCTATTTTCAGCCACGCTCCTTCCACCGTCGCCGAGCACCACAACCTCCACGATGCCCCCCACTCATCCCTGATCCTCGCCAGCCACTCCATCACCCACGTCGACCTCCAGCTCTCTCCCACGAACTCCCTAAACCTCGCTCCATCATCAGCATGGTCGAGACCCTTGACCTATAATACTTGCCCTTCGGCCACCGTCGCACCTATCCGCCACCCGTGAGAGACACTTTGAGCTCGGGGCTTCCAATTAGTGATAGGAATTGCGAGTATCCTCGAGCGAAAATGATCGTCTTCTCCGGTGAGATCCTCGGCCACCGCCGAGTCGCAGCCCTCCTCTGCCGAGCCGCTGCTTGAGCTCAAGGCCCCACCGCCCCTTCGAGCGAAGACCTGGAACTCAAAGACGAGCTCCAATCCCCAGGTGAACGCCTCCATCCCTTCTCGATTTTCATTTCATTTCTTCTTCGTTTTCTCGCTTTTTATTCGCCGCCTACGGTCACCTTCTCGCCTCTATTTCATTCCGCCGAGCTCCGCGTCGGAGCTCCTATCTTCGCGATCACTTTCACGCCCGCCGACGACGCATCTCACCATCCCTCGATCTCCAGCTCCGCCACTTGGCCGGAGCTCATCGCCAGATCACCTCCCTCTGCCTTAGGCCTCGCCAGCCATCCACCCACCTCCACGATTGCACGCACGAGCTACGACTCCTTCTCTAATGCTTGCAGGTGCCCATCTGTTCACTGATCGGAGCTTCGCCGGAGTCGTCTTCGAGCTTCATCACCAGCAGCATCCGACGACCTTCTCCAACTCCTGGGATCACCATCGCCTTCGCCGCATCGCCACGAGTCTACTGATATATCTCTGACAAGTCGGAGAGCTTCATCGACACGAGGAAGGACTGGCGGAGCAAAGGCCGCTTCGCCGGAGCCCCGCCATCTCCTCCGTAGGCGGCGGAGGACCATCTAAGGAGGAGCCCCAGCTGCCGTTCGATCACCTTGATCGAACGGGTGTCGTCTTGCCACGTCGCCTCTCAACCGAGCCTTACAGGAGCCGTTGGATCCCTTCAGATCTAAAGGCACTTAGTGAGCCACGTGTTCCCCCTCCGCAGCAGCCGAGGACCGTTGGATATATCATCTGATCCAACGGCGGTCCGTCAGCCACGTCACGCTCTCCATCGCGAGCCAGGAGCCGTTGGATCAACTTAGATCGAACGGCCTGAGATCTCGCCACGATTCTTCACCGCCATCCGTTGGATCGAGCTTGATCCAAGGATCCACAGCGTGCCACGTAGCACTGGTCCGAGCCTCTTCCCCGAACCTAGGCTCGGACCGCCCGAGCCTCATTCCAGACCTCCAGAAGCGCCCGAGCCGAGCCCCGAGCCTCCGCAGCTATCCGAGCCTAGGCCGCCCACGTGAGGAGCACGTGCGGCCTGGGAATTTTACACAGAGGCCCTCGGGACTTTTTATATTTGCAAAGAGGTCCCTATGAAGCAGACTACATGTGAGGAGTACGTACCTTGTGGAGAATTTGCACTCCAGTCCCCTGTATTATAGGTAATTGCACTTAAGTCCCTGTCAGCATATTTGCTTTATGTAATTTTGTTTTCTTGTATTGCATTTACACCCCTATGTTTGCACGCATCCCTAGGTTGCATTTTACATCATTTTTAAATTATAAAAGTTGCATTTTGTTGAGAACTTTGTCCTCTATCTATTGTGCCACGTGTCATATTTTTGTAATTACAGTAGATTTTTAAATGAATTAATTGGTCGATTTGTGGAATATTTTGCCCAGTGACACCTTTTAATCTCTAGTTAATTTTCTGTGATTCCAAAAATCCTCAAAAATTCATAGTAGCTCTAGAACAATGAACTTAACATGCCATAAAAATTTCGTGTCATTTGCACACATATCGAGGCCTAAATAAATTGTTGAGTGATTTTCTCATTTTAATTTTAATAAATTCATTTCACATTGAAACTAAGATTTGTCAATTTTCCTGGATTCCTTATCATTAGAGCTATCTAGAATAATTTTATCTTCTAAAAAAATTGTGATTTGTTATTTATTAAAAATTAATTAGCGAAAATCACCCTGTCTGCATGTTTAATTCATAGTAAATTCATTTAGTGTCTAAAAATTCCAAAAACAATTAGTGTAGGTCATTTTTATCATAATAAATCATCTGGTCAATTTTTAGAATTTTTGGATTCCATTTGATATCTTAATTGAATTAAACTTTGTATTGGCTTGCTGGTTGCATGTGTCCTGCATAGAAATTGAAAAATAACAAAAAATAATAATTCCTTGAAAAATCTAACACTTGGAAATTTGCTAATAATTCACCTAAGGAGACAGATGCCTTCCTGAGTTTGACCTTGGAATTCCACCAAGTAAAAAATTTTGCTGCTTGAAATTAACTTGACATTAATTAGAGTGGTTTTTTATTAGCCTCTCGTATCCGACTGCAACGAACGACATCTAATTAATTTGGACAATTAGTTTGACCGAATTAACATAGGGTGTGGGGCGGTTATAAAAATGGCACCGTTGCCGGGGAGGCATGACTTAGGTTAATTTTTAGTGAAATTCGAAGTGATTGATTTTCTTTCCCCGAGTAGTCTGACCCCCGGTTTTCTTGTAATTATATTCTCCCTTTTATTTCTTTGCATTATTTTATTTTTGAGTCACTCTCTGACCTCTCTCTTTTTCTGTGCGAGGAACGCGAGGAGTCGAAGACGCTTCGACGATCGTGATTTTTAATTGAGTGAATAGAGAGGCATTGTAATTTTTATTTATTTTATTTCTTTTTCGCATCATTTCCAGCAGTTCCCGTTTGGGATCTCGCGCGTCTAAGTATAGTGGAACTGTGTCCCGTGTGCTGTGTGGATGAATGTAAATTAGCTTGCACTAGCGGCTCCTCGAGCCAATATAGGAATTGCTTGTGCTCGTAATCATTAGGACCACACAACTCACTTAAAAGACGCACTTAGACCACAGGACTTAGCCAAAATAACCTGTTCTTCACGCTAATAGAACTGCTTGTCTAGGAGCGGCTTTCATCGCCTACATTTGCATATAGTGTAAAAGATCTCAATTCTGTTCTGCATCCTGCATAAAAGCGAAGGGATCACTGTAAGTATTCTCTACTAAACACACACATCATTGTTTTTAACTTGCATCAGCTTTTCTCGATTTCCCCCTCTGATTTTATCACATTTAATTAAACGGAAATTGGGACTGGACGATAAGCGTTCTGTGTGGTTGAACTTAATCAAGTGATAACTTAACTTAAAATCGGGACCGCTAAATAGTATTGACAAAAAAAAGGAATAAAATTTGAAAATTGTTTGCGGGAGATTAATCCCCGACCTTGTTTTCAGGCTGAGTGAGGGTACTTGAGTGTGTGTGAACACCTTAAGGCAGAGCCCAAATCCCCGCCTTCCATATCACGTTCTGACCGATCCTAGCAAATATCACAAATCGAATAATTTCAGATTCATTGACTAGTACCAAGTAGCCTCCGCCAGTCTCAGGTAGATATGGGCGAAATTGCGGTACTTTGCGACAAGCTGCCAGTAACCCCCCGGGGTGAAGTTCCGGCCTTGTCAGCCTCCGCCTGCTTGCAGGTAGATAGGGGTGTGGTCATTGAATCCATCGACTTGGGATAGGAGCGAAGAAAGGAAGGACCAGTGGTATCTTAGGCGACAGGTTAAACAGGGAAGACGCATCCGGCTCTGAGCCGACTTCCCTATAGGCCGCGTAATCCTTGCTATTTTTGCTTGAAAATCAAACTTAAAAACTACAAGATTAATTGGACTCGATTTCGAGTCCTTCACTGTGTCGAGTGTGAAATCAGGGTTTTGGATTGATTTGCTTGCTTCAGTAGGAGTAAAATCCTATCTTCTTCTCGCCACATCAAGATGAGCAACTGGGGAGATCTCGACGCGTTATTTACTGATCTCTCTATGAGTCCCCCAAGTAACTCATCTTCACCGGCCCAAGCGTACCTTGGACCACCCAGGACTCATGACCCTCTTGAGTCTCGGTTCCCTCATACTCAGGGTGGTTACTCTCAAACCAACCCTTTCATTTCCTCCGAAATTACCGAGGAAGACCATTGCCTCGGTAATTCCTTCCTTGATTTGTCCTCTGACACCAATCTCATTTCCCACCCAGGACTAGAGGACAAGATGCCGCCAAGGATGCCACCGAATGAGGATCAAATACGACAGATTCTTGCTCGTCTTGCCGAAGCCAAACAGAAGAATGCAAATCTCACAGCGCAGATGGGACAGATTATAGTAGATGGAGGAATCGACCGACCAATGGTCGATACCTATAACCCGGTGGAGAATGAGATTCAGAATTGGTTAGCACCAGCGGTTCCCGCCCAGGCATTTGAGCTGAAGCCCCACTTCCTTAGTCTACTTCCGAAGTTCAACGGAAACATAAATGAAGAACCATACACTTTCCTCCGTGACTTCAAGCTGGTGTGCAACAATCTTAGCCATCCCAATGTTGGCCAAGATTATATTCGACTGAAGGCCACCCCTTTTGCCTTAGGAGATAAGGCTACTCATTGGCTGAAGAACTTAGGGGTGGTATGTACTACCTGGATGCAGTTCAAGGACCTATTCTTGAAAAAGTTCTACCCTCTCAGTAGGACTAACCAGATGAGAACGAAGATCGCCAGCTTCACTCAAGGTCCCAGTGAACCTTTCCATGACGCTTGGGATAGGTTCAATGATTTAGTGCAGAAATGCCCCTGCCACGACATTTCGAAGGCGATCTTAGTCCAGACCTTGTTCTGTGGTCTAACCCCGGAGATGTAGGGGTTAGTCAGTGCCGCTTGTGGAGGAAGCTATCTGAACAAGAACGAGCATGCTGTATGAAAGATTCTGGAGCTGATGGCGGAAACCGGCAGGTCGCAGGCCACCAGGTCCTATCAGTTGTCTCCCTCGATCCTATCCAATGAGACAACCCGAAGGACTGTAGCGGATCTGACTGAGGACCTCATCCCCAGCATGGGGATGATTGCCGACAAGCTTACCATGGTCGAGCAGATCCACAAGAGGGTCATTGACCTTGAGTCTCTCTCGCGTCTACCGAAGCAAGTAGAGGAACTCAATGAGAAGGTAGCCAAGATGAAGCTACCTGCCCCTTCTGCACCACCTGCACCTGTGCATTGAGTCCATCTTGTGCAGAGTAGGCACCGGGGCCTCACAGTGGCTAGGTGGAGGACCAGACTTACACCCAACAGAACCAACATTCACCCCCACAGGCAGAGACCGGATACGAGGACCCTCCGCAGGTGTTCGAGATTAACGGGCTGTGGTACAACCGTGACCCCGTCAGTAGACAGTCGGGGATGGAGAATGGTCAGCCTCACCGACCTTCCCCAGCTTACCAAGGAACCAGCTCCGTCCCCACACCGCACTTTCAGTCCAGGCCAGAACAAGTGTACCAGCCTCAGCAGCACCAGCAGCAGCAGCGCACATATCAGCAGGGCCCAACACCGTCCCACCAGCAACAGCAGTATCGGCATGGCCAGCAAGGCCACTACCGAACCTCGTCCGCACAGCAGCAAGCCCAGCCCACCGAATTGGAGTCTCTCACCTTGGCGATCCAGACCCTGTCTAATAGGATCCAATAGATGCAGAATGACTACCTGGACATGAGAACTGATATCAATTGAGTCTCTCGTACCCAGGACCAACAGATGGCGCCAAAGACCCCAATTCCCGCATAGGTTCAGGCCAACCCGAACAGCTTACACCATGGCCAGAACCGACCTCAAGATCAGGTATATTATTCAGATAATTATTTATCTGAACATGAGATCCTTTCGTACGATAATGTAAATCATATGTCCCTCAGGAGCGGAAGGACCGTGACCATACCTGATCGGGCACGGACGCAGAAGGAAGGAGCCTCCGAGACTCAACCTGAGGAGAACTCGGAGGAAGAGGAGCATCACCACCACCATCGCCGGCAGAAGAAGAGGACATCTGAGTCCTCAAAGCAGCATTCTCGTATCCGCATGGAGTCCGACGAAACCGATGAAGAGCCCGCACCTCCATCTGAGGAGGATCGTACAACAGTCGTGGAAGAAGCATCACCGGTTTCGCCTCAGCATTTTCTTTTCAGTCAGAGTCAGAGTCCTAGTTTGTTTCAGAGTCAGAGTCATGTAAAGAACTCAGTTCCTGATCTTAATGAGAATCTTTCAGTTTCCGAACATGAGTTGGAGTCAATAATCCCTTTCCCCCGAGCACTCAAGGGTGGAAAGAAGAAAATCAAAAAAATCCAAAAAGATGACCCTGAGATGGCAGAGTTCTGCAATAAACACATCAAGGTCACAACCCCTTTGACAAGTTCGTGGAAATGACCCATGCATTCCAAAAATACCTTAAGGTGAGATGCACACCTACTAGGGTTAGCAGGAAGACCAAAAGCCGTGTTGAGAAACACGTTTTATCAGTAGCCACGACTTGTGCAATAAAGAACTCGTTTCCAAAGAAACGAAGAGACATGGGTGCACATTATGTAGTGAGTCATGTTGATGACATCGTGTTTGCACGCATTCTCCTGGACAATGGTTCCTCAATCAATCTAATGCCTACAGCCCTCTATGAGCGGCTTAATCTCGGACCTCTTAGGAAATCTAGAGCTCTTCTTCAGTTTGCTGATAAATCAACCAAGAGGTCCCAAGGAGAGTTAAGGAACATTGTGATCAAAGTCGAGGGGCAAGAATATATGGTGGACTTCACTGTCCTGGATATGGAAACCCCTCGTAATTGGAGATATTCCCAGATCATTCTAGGTAGGCCCTTCCTCAAAACAGTAAGGGCCTTATTTGACTATAAGAACGGGAAGATTCAGTTCCAAACTCCAGGTGGAGATGAGGAACTTGAAATGAAGCAGATAAGATGGCAGAGACCGGATTCAGAATCCAGCACCGAGTACTCTTCTACCAGAACAGACTGCGAGCATGTAGACTTAGTTGGGCCAAGGAGACAGAACCCAGCCAGCACCGATGTGTCCATCTCCTCCGAAGATGATCCAGTGTATGAGTCAGTCTGCGAGATTTTCAAGAACGAGTACAGCTCTGAGCCTGCATCGCCCTACATCTTCGATGACGTAGAGGCCCAATTGGGCCTGTCAGTCCTTACATCTTTAGGACAATCGGAAGATGAGGATGACGAGTCGGACGAGGCGTTTGCCGATTGTATGGAGACCTTTTATGATCCGACTCTAGAGCCGAACTTGGTGGCAGCTATCACAGAGAACGATCCAGCCACTTCCAACACTGAACCAGATCAGATTGAGCCAGATTTCTTAGACGATCACACTATTCCTGAGCTCAAACCCTTACCCACAACCTTAAAATACGCCTTCCTTGCAGGTCAAAACAAGAAATTTCCGGTCATCATCAGTTCGCGATTGACCGAGGAGTAGGAATCTCGCTTGCTAGAGATCTTGGAGAAAAACCGCAAGGCGATAGGCTGGAGCATTTCCGATCTCCACGGGATAAATCCCACTCTGTGTTCTCACCATATTTACTTGGAGAATGAAGCCAAACCCTCTTGTGAATTCCAACACCGGTTGAATCTAAATTTACGAGAGGTCGTGAAGAAGGAGATAGAAAAATGGTGCAATGCGGGTTTCATTTCCCCAATCTCCGACTCTAAGTGGGTGGCCCCTTTTCATGTTGTCCCGAAAAAGTCAGGAATTCAGACGACCACCAACAAGGATGGAGAGGAGATCGTGACGAGAGTGCCCACGTCGTGGTGTGTCTGTGTGGATTACAGACGCTTGAATGCCGCGACGAAGAAGGATCATTTCCCACTACCATTCATTGATCAGATCTTAGAGAGACTAGCGGGGAAAGAGTTCTTCTTCTTCTTAGATGGGTTCTCGGGCTATAATCAAGTAGCCATAGCTCCGGAGGACCAGGAAAAGACCACATTCACATGCCCCTTCGGTACCTATGCTTTCAGGCGCATGCCTTTTGGGTTATGCAATGCTTCAGGTACTTTCCAAAGGTGCATGATTGCTGTATTCGCCGAAATGGTCGGCGAATTCCTGGAAGTCTTCATGGATGACTTCTCGGTCCATGACGATTCCTTCGATTCCTGTCTTAGGAATCTGGACCGAGTCCTAAAAAGATGTTGTGAGGTTAATCTGGTGCTCTCCTGGGAGAAAAGTCACTTCATGGTGACGGAGGGCATAGTGTTGGGGCATGTCATCTCCAAGAGAGGAATGGAGGTTGACCTTGCCAAGGTGGATGTGATCAGACGACTCCAGCCAACA
The DNA here is from genome assembly GCA_037367405.1 of Ottelia alismoides. Taxonomy (NCBI): domain Eukaryota; kingdom Viridiplantae; phylum Streptophyta; class Magnoliopsida; order Alismatales; family Hydrocharitaceae; genus Ottelia; species Ottelia alismoides. The sequence goes on along the minus strand of JAZKJV010003338.1, from coordinate 166,823 downwards.
ACCAACGTTAAGCAGTTGCGGTCGTTCCTCGGGCATGTTGGATTTTATCGAAGGTTCATTAAGGATTTTTCTAAGATTGCCCGGCCGCTAACTAAGCTTTTAGGCAAAGACATGGAGTTTATTGTTGATCACAAATGTCTTGAGGCCTTTAAGCTTTTGCAAGGAATGATTATGGACGCACCCATCCTACAAGCCCCAGATTGGTCTCTACCTTTTGAGATCATGACGGACGCCTCAGACTATGATGTTGGGGCTGTGTTAGGACAAAGAAGAGATGGCGTCCCGTTTGCAATTCACTACGCAAGCAAAGTGCTTGACACCGCTCAGCGTAACTATACAGTTACGGAAAAGGAAATGCTTGCGGTAGTGTTTGCCTTGGACAAATTCAGATCTCACCTAAATTGGATCCAAGGTAACTGTGTTCACTGACCATACGACACTACGGTACTTGATAGAGAAGAAGGACGTGAAGGCGCATCTTCTTCGATGGATTTTGCTTATCTAGGAGTTTGACTTGGACATCCGTGATAAACCTGGAAAGAAGAACGTAGTGGCCGATCATCTCTCTCGTCTCTAAGATCTTAATACTTCCGAGGATTCACCAATTCGAGACTCCTTCACTGACGAGTCGATTTTTGCTATCGACTCACTCCCATGGTACGCCAATATCGTGAATTATCTTGTCTCCAAGAAAGTTACCGAAGATTGGCCCAAGAGCCAAATCAACCGACTGAAGTCGGACGCTAGACACTACCATTGGGAGGATCCGATCCTTTTCTTTGAAGGACCAGATTGTGTCTGGAGACGATGTATTCCTCAGGAGGAATACCAGAGTGTCCTTTCTTTATGCCACAGCTTAGAGGCAGGAGGACACCACTCCGGGAAGAGGACCGCATGGAAGGTACTTCAGTGTGGCTTTTACTGGCCGACTCTGTTTCGCGATGCCACCGCCTTCGCGAAGTCGTGCCCAGTATGCCAGAGAATGGGAGGAACCGTAGGTTCCATGGATGAGATGCCAAAGCAGCCGGTCATCATTTGTGATGTCTTTGACGCCTGGGGCATCGATTTCATGGGCCCATTCCCTGTTAGCCACGGGTTCGAATATATCCTTCTTACGGTGGATTATCTATCCAGATGGGTGGAGGCTATCCCGACTCGAGCCGCAGACAGCAGAACTGTCTGTAAATTCATTAGAGAGCACATCATCTCTAGGTTCGGGATCCCGAAAATGATGATATCAGACGGGGGTAGCCACTTTGTGAATCGGGAGGTGAAGAAACTCCTAAAGGACTACGACATTGAACACCGTGTCGCTAGTCCTTACCACCCACAAACCAATGGTATGGCTGAGGTGTCGAATCGGGAGGTGAAAACCATATTGCAAAAGCTTGTCCGCCCGGACAGGAAGGATTGGTCTCAGATCTTAGATCAAGTCCTCTGGGCATATAGGACGGCTTACAAGACACCATTAGCACCTCCCCATTCCGAATGGTATTCGGAAAGCCATGCCATTTGCCCGCAGAGTTAGTGCACAAATCAGAATGGGCAATCAAGAAGGTCAACTGGAACACGCACCTGGGACAAAAGCAGAGAGACATGGATCTGAATGAGCTTGTGGAAGTCAGAAACCACGCATATGACAACAGTTTGGTGTACAAGGACAAGGTGAAGTGTTGGCATGATAGATATATCAGACGAAAGACCTTTGTTCCTGGACAGAAGGTATGGTTGTTCAATGCTAGGCTGAAGATTTTCCAAGGCAAGTTGAAGTCTAAGTGGACGGGCCCATTTGTCGTCCGTACGGTGCATGATAGTGGATGTGTCGAGATCTCAGATCTCGTAGATGACGCACCGACATTCCTAGTGAATGGACAACTGTTGAAGCACTTCGTCGAATCCAATGAGCAGTTAGTCCATGTTGAGGAGATTGCATTCATGCGCGATACAGATACATCAGATACACCTCGAGCCGCGTATGAGACCTTGCAGCAGTGAGCTCCAGCCATCAACAGCATCTTGAAAGATTCACACCGACTCATTTGTGTATACCATCAGTCTTGTACATCCTATCCTTTTCCCCCGCTACTCTAGTAACCCATCCCCACATCATCGAACCACTATCTTGGACTATACTTAGGATGACCAGATCCTAAGTATAGGGGGGAGGAGTCACTCGAGTCGGTTCTTTGTACATTCTCCAGATCACATTGGTCCTCATACTCACTTCCGTCCTATACTTAGGCTGACCTGAGGCTAAGTATGGGGGGACCGATGCTCGCATTGTATATTCATCCACTTCTCTCCTTGACCTCATCCTCCCCACTTTCTGACCTTCTTCTACACTTAGGCTGCCAGAGCCTAAGTATAGGGGGGCAGGACGACTTCTATACTTTTTGTTATTTTAGCTCTCCTACGCTTAGCCCGAGCCATGTCTTTTTAGTCGCTTTCGTTCTCTGAAGACATAGCACACGCTAAGTATAGGGGGGCGTGTATATATTACATATATACTTTACCCATAGCTCGTACTTTTGCGTACTTTTGTATATATTTTACAATAATTACGGGTGGGTAAAAAGTGAAAAAAAGGCTTCTTATTTACTCTTGCATATCATCTCTGCATCTAAGAAAAGAAAAAGAGTCTTGCATTTTCATTCGTAGCATGACATCTGCATCTCATCTGCATACTTTGCATATGCAAAGTGAAAAGTTAGTGGGTTCTGAACCAAGTTATGAGTAGATATTGAGGATGGACTTGATTTGACCTTAATCCACCTAATTTCAGAGGAACCTTATAGGAACTGGAGTTAAGATTTCTCAGGTCAAGTGACTTAAATCTTTGAGTCCGCAAGTCTATGTTCACATGTCATCTTGATAAGTCTAAATAGAATATCTCGTGCACACGCATGATTCTTTTAGATAATGACCTAACTTGGACAAGCACAATGCACATAGCTCTTCATTGATGAGGTGGTGAGGAGGTAGAATCCTTTAGCTTGGAGTAGCACACGGGTGGAAACATCCGTCCTCCTCTAGGGAGGGTAGTGCATCTCAACCTAGTCTGGTGGTGTTGACATCTAAGGACGGGATGCTGTGGGTTGCAATAATGCTTCAAAAGAGGGATAGTCTACTGACTCAAGAGGAAAAACTCCTGATGTACATGCTGCACATTGTATGAGTTTGAAAAAAAAATGCAAAAACTCCAAAAAAATCAGACAGGTCCAAGAGAAAATAAAATACCTGTCGGAGTCTATATATTAGTAAAGAAATGCAGCTGGATGACTTGGCTACACTGGTCAGGCATCCCGGGATAGGTAGCTACACTGGCTACCGTCCATTCTCTTCTCTACCCCCTCCTCTTGAGTTGGTCACACTTGAACTTAGAAGGGAATACCCCGCTCCTCGAGGAAAGAGTTACTGGACCGGGTTATTGAGTTACCTTGTTAGAGGAGGCTGGTTCCGAGTCATTTCTGATTTGGAGAGCTATATCTCACTTACACGGTACAAGTAAGAATCATAGTCATCAGAAATTTGTGTTTGAGGATTTGTTCTGACCTGACTATTGAGGAGTCTTGAATAGAAGACTTGTGGACCTTGAAGTCTGTTAGGTCTTAAGTTCAGGTCCAAATAAGGTTCCGCCACACAACTAATCCAAAGGTCGAGTCAAGCTCCATTTTTAACTTTTGTTCATGACCTTGGTATGGAACCCAAAATCATTTCACTCTTGCATTTCATTTAGTTGCTCGGGGACGAGCAAGATTTAAGTATAGGGGGTTGATGAATCTGTGATTCATCACATCAAAAGTTAAAAATAGAGCCTTGTTCCCGAGTAAATAGAGGCATATTTCCCTTTATAATACATAAATAGCATTCATGCATGCATTGATAACATCTGCATTTTAGCAATCCATTTGCATTTAAATAAGAAGCCAAAATCCCTTCTAAAGTATCCACTTACTAAAATAACCTCTTCCTTGTAATAGGTACTCCTTAGTTAATAATATAGGGAAGAAAGCCAAAAATCCCCCTAGTAAAATATCCAACAAGGCCCTAGAATCCCTGGATCAGAAAATACACATTAGTCCATCATACAAACTCCGAAATAGGTCAACTCACTCTTAGAATAATACACATTAAAAGACCTTTAAAATGAGACCAATTTCATCAAGTTTGGAGCTCGTATGAAGAAGTTGGGTTTTTGGGCCACTTTGTATACTACATATATGTATGAATTGTATCTTTGAATTTTTTGTATCATATTTGACCTTATCTCCATCTTTGGTCAACATGAAACTTGTAGATCTCATCAAGATCTACAACTTTCATGTTTTGAGTTTTTCCAAATTCGGTCCCCTTCTCTCTCTACACTAAATTTTCTTCTCACCCAATCTCAGCAGGCCACGTGGCGCCCTCTGGTTGCGCCACGTAGCCCGCTGCCCTTGCCTCATCCGCCCGCAGCTACAGCCGTTGGATTACCTTCATAATCCAACAGCCAAGCCTTCTCTACGTGCACTGTGATTTCCAACCGTCTGATCTACTGTAGCCTTTAATCTGATCCGCTTATTGGCGCTTTAATCTCATCACGCCACGTGGCAGCGTGTGCGCCCTTCGATAGCGCCTTCATCTATCCATCTCAGCCACTAATTCCGCAGTAACCATCAACCGTCCGATGAATTCCTTGATGTCATCTCCATCGCCCGCTACCGCCTCGCGCAGAGCACACCACGTGGAGTTTTGAAGACCGATCGATCGCATCTCTAATCTCCCATCTCAGCCGCCTCTTCTAAGCGTGCGCCTCAACCCTTCGATGGCGCCTTCTCTGAATCTCCGCCATCCATCAGCGCCGAGCCCTTAGCACACCACATGAAGCACTCTGTGCCATCAGATCACCACATCTAGATCTTCATCCAGCCGCTACTCTCCGCTTTGATCACCACCGTTGGATCCCAAGATCAAACGGTGGAGACTTCGTCTCCTACCTTGGGAGCCCCTCTCTCCCACGTTCTCCGCCTTGCGGGAGGGGCATCCCCTTCCTATTTTCAGCCACGCTCCTTCCACCGTCTCCGAGCACCACAACCTCCACGATGCCCTCCACTCATCCCTGATCCTCACCAGCCACTCCATCACCCACGTCGACCTCCAGCTCTCTCCCACGAACTCCCTTAACCTCGCACCATCATCAGCATGGCCGAGACCTTTGACCTATAAATACTTGCCCTCCAGCCACCGTCGCACCTATCCGCCACCCGTGAGAGACACTCCGAGCTCGGAGCTTCCAATTAGTGACACGAATTACGAGTATCCTCGAGCGAAAACGATCGTCTTCTCCGGCGAGATCATCGACCACCGCCGAGTCGCAGCCCTCCTCCGCCGAGCCGCTGGTTGAGCTCAGGGCCCTACCGCCCCTTCGAGCGAAGACCTGGAACTCAAAGACGAGCTCCAATCCCCAGGTGAATGCCTCCATCCCTTCTCGATTTTCATTTCATTTATTCTTCATTTTCTCGCTTTTTATTCGCCGCCTACGATCACCTTCTCGCCTCTATTTCATTCCGCCGAGCTCCGCGTCGGAGCTCCCATCTTCACGGTCACTTTCACGCCCGCCGACGACGCATCTCACCATCCCTCGATCTCCAGCTTCGCCACTTGGCCGGAGCTCATCGCCAGATCACCTCCCTCCGCCTTAGGCCTCGCCAGCCATCCACCCACCTCCACGATTGCACGCACGAGCTACGACTCCTTCTCTAACGCTTGCAGGTGCCCATCTGTTCACTGATCGGAGCTTCGCCGGAGTCGTCTTCGAGCTTCGTCGCCAGCAGCATCCGACGACCTTCTCCAACTCCTGGGATCACCGTCTCCTTCGCCGCATCGCCACGAGTCTACTGAGATAGCTCCGACAAGTCGGAGAGCTTCATCGACACGAGGAAGGACTGGCGGAGCAAAGGCCGCTTCGCCGGAGCCCCGACATCTCCTCCGCAGGCGGCGGAGGACCATCTGAGGAGGAGCCCCAGCTGCCATTCGATCACCTTGATTGAACGGGTGTCGTCTTGCCGCGTCGCCTCTCAGCCGAGCCTTACAGGAGCTGTTGGATCCCTTCAGATCTAAAGGTGCTTAGTGAGCCACATGTTCCCCCTACGCAGCAGCCGAGGACCGTTGGATATATCATCTGATCCAGCGGCGGTCCGTCAGCCACGACGCCCTCTCCATCGCGAGCCAGGAGCCGTTGGATCAACATAGATCTAATGGCCTGAGATCTCGCCATGATTCTTCACCGCCATCCATTGGATCGAGCTTGATCCAAGGGTCCACAGCGCGCCACGCAGCACTGGTCCGAGCCTCTTCCCCGAACCTAGGCTCGGACCACCCGAGCCTCATTCCAGACCTCCAGAAGCGCCCGAGCCGAGCCCCGAGCCTCCGCAGCTATCCTAGCCTAGGCCGCCCACGTGAGGAGCAAGTGTGGCTTGGGAATTTTACACAGAGGCCCACAAGACTTTTCATATTTGCAAAGAGGTCCCTGTGAAGCAGACTACACGTGAGGAGCACGTGCCTTGGGAGAATTTGCACTCCAGTCCCCTGCATTATAGGTAATTGCACTTAAGTCCCTGTCAGCATATTTGCTTTATGTAATTTTGTTTTCTTGTATTGCATTTACACCCCTGTGTTTGGACGCATCCCTAGGTTGCATTTTACATCATTTTTAAATTCTAAAAGTTGCATTTTGTTGAAAACTTTGTCCTCTATCTATTGTGCCACGTGTCATATTTTTATAATTGGTCGATTTGTGGAATATTTTGCCCAGTGACACCTTTTAATCTCTAGTTAATTTTCTGTGATTTCAAAAATCCTCAAAAATTCATAGTAGCTCTAGGATAGTGAACAAAACATGCCATAAAAATTTCATGTCATTTGCACACATATCGAGGCCAAAATAAATTGTTGAGCGATTTTCTCATTTTAATTTTAATAAATTCATTTCACATTGAAATTAAGATTTGTCAATTTTCCTGGATTCCTTATGATTAGAGCTATCTAAAATAATTTTATCTTCTGAAAAATTGTGATTTGTTATTTATTAAAAATTAATTAGTGAAAATCACCCTGTCTGCATGTTTAATTCACAGTAAATTCATTTAGTGTCTAAAAATTCCAAAAAAAATTAGCGTCGGTCATTTTTATCATAATTAATCATCTGGCCAATTTTTAGAATTTTTGGATTCCATTTGATATCTTAATTGAATTAAACTTTGTATTGGCCTGCTGGTTGCATGTGTCCTGCATAGAAATTGAAAAAGAACAAAAAAAATAATTCCTTGAAAAATCTAACACTTGGAAATTTGCTAATAATTCACCTAAGGAGACAGATGCCTCCCTGAGTTCGACCTTGGAATTCCACCAAGTAAAAAATTTTGCCGCTTGAAATTAACTTGACATTAATTAGAGTGGTTTTTGATTAGCATCTCGTATCCGACTGCAACGAACGACATCTAATTAATTTGGACAATTAATTTGACCGAATTAACATAGGGTACGGGGCGGTTATCAGAGATCTCCGGGAATAAGGGTATTCTGTTAAGGATAATGGAAATACTTGTTATAATAATTATTAAGTTGTAGTGTCTTGGACACTATAACTAACAATATTGAGTATTGGTTGCATAAGAAGCAACATTCGCATTGGATGCGAGCATTGTTATTAGGAGATATGCAAGTGCCGTAAAAGGATTGGCATATTCTCTCGAGAACAAAGTGACTGACCGGCTTACCTAGATATTTTCATAAATAGCCTATTATTGTCACATGAGTATGAGTTTAAATATTAGCCCATAATAGCTCTTTGGGCCAGTGAGAGATTATTGGACATGCGAGCCCACAACTAACCATTATGCAATAAATGTTATTGCAATTATAATTCCCTAATTTGAAATGAAGAATAACTAATTTGCATAAAAGGTCCCTTAGTACAATTAGAGTTATATTTTTTATGACCATTTTAATGATCATATAGTTATTGATTCGATTGTTGAATCATAGAGGCTAGTACTTGGATGAATATCTAAAGAGATAGATTGAAGACTCATCAAGCATCGTCAAATGATTATTAAGAGATGATCTCTAGCCTGAGTAGAAGATGCCAATCCTTTCTCTAAAGGCCGACATATAACCGACCACTCGATGTAGGTCCTCTGCATAGAAATATAGACTCAGAGGCGTTAGATATGTTAGGTCAAAGATTTGACTTAACGAGATCGAGATAACCAAAGACCTACATCGTATACTGTCATGATATAGGCATACATACTCTGACCAGAGACATATGTGTTACTATATGACTGAGTCTGTACATTTGGCAAACCAATAAGTTAATGACCTAACCAAGGTCTATACACCGATGCGTTGGTGTGCATACAAGGGCATATGAGTAATACGATCTCTCAAAGGGATCATACAGGTTCATTTACTGAACTGGAAGACACGAGCTCATGCATGAAATATTGGGAAGAATCAAATTCCATGCATGGTCGTCTCGCTTTGGAAGCTTTGACTGAATTTGTAAGGTTTGATATGTGCTTTTAGAAAGTATATGATCAACACCTAGGTATGATATATGCTTTTGGAAAGTATATGATCGATACCGACTCCCAATGATCGAATGAGAAACTTAATGATAAAACCCTGAAGTAGACAATGTAAAATTTATCTAATACTTCAGGTTTATTTTGGGTCTTCCAGTAAGTAGGATGTACATATATAAGGAATAATTGAGGGTGATGTGATCATAAACGATTGCATAACCATGATGCTTCCATTCCTAGGAGTTATGAAACGGGTCTGGATTTTAGTGACTCCTCTCATAGAGAAGTAATATGATCTTAGTCCAAATGTTGGACCTTGATCTGAATGTGATTCAGATACAATGAGAAGATTAGATTTACGGTCTTGATTTAATCAAGCATCTATGAGAGGTCCACCTGACATGGATTTGAGATGTGATCTCAATATCCAAGTCACTATATGCGGAACAATACAACCGCCCTATCCTTATCTCCAAGTATCCACGGCGAAAGCGCATTATCCTTGAAAGAGTTCTGGATCATTTCATTGTTGATATATGTATATGAGCATTGAGAAAATTGATAATTAAATGTGATTTATTATCATGAATAATATGAATTTGATTCATATTATAAGAGGAGTTATCTAAAACATATAAATGTGATTTAATTATCAAAGATGTGGATAATGTGAATGTGATTCATATTATTTGGGTACATGAGAATAGAAATCCGAGATGATTACATTTGATTTAATGATCATGGATATGAATAATATGGATAACACTATCCATATTAATTATAAATATATTCTAAATGTGATTTATAGTATATAAGAGAGAGCCTATTGTAATTTATATTTGTTCATTAATTATTGATGTGAATGGGATTCACATTGGATAATTAATTGAAAATATAATTTACATTTTATTTTGGGTTGTGAATGTGATTCACTATTTTCAATGGCATGATTGCAATGTTCACAAGATAATTGAGATTTATTTCTGTGAAGACAATGTTGGAGATTTTCATGAGATAATGTAATATCATGAACTGGAAAAAAGATTACCTCCATCCATTCAAAAGTGGTGGACGACCATCAAGTCCTAAAAGGAATGGGTGGCCGCTCCCCCTTTAGGGATGAGGCTAATTTTCTTCCCAATTATCTCCAAGGTTAATTGATTTAATTTGAAATTAACTTATATTGATTATTAAATATATTAAATTAAATTAAATTTATTGTTTTTGTGTTTTTACAATAAAATCATGGCCATTGAAATAAACACAAATCAATCTCATCCATTGGGTTTGTGTTGTCCATGGATTGAGATCCATGGATCCCAAAATACTATATAAGAAGAGGCACCCCTTGTTCTTTAAGTTACATCAAATTATTGCTCTCTCCCTACCTCTCTACACGTCAAGTCTCTCTCCCTCTCTCTCATTGTGGTCATCCACCATGGAGCCCTAGAGAGAGTCGCCATCGCCGCAACATCGTTGTTATGCTATCGGATCATTTGCTTATGGATCTCCATCTCCTTCAGAGCACCTCGCTCGTGAAGAAGACGTCATATCTCGTGTGATGAGATAAGGAGATTCACCGCTTGGATCATCAACATGGATTGCGAGGAGCACGCATCTCATTAATGCGCTCGCAAGTGTCACCTCCGTTGGATCAGACTTAAGACATGAGGTCCTTTCGTTTAGAGACTCGATCACAACCACGCTTCAAGAGGCAAACCTAATACTTGTTTTTAGTTTAGATGAAATGATCCGAGAATTGTTCTTCGATCATGTGGTTTCATCTTTGAAAGTTTTTAAATTCCGCTGCTTCAAGCTACTAATACGACTAGTCGCTCCCGATCGCATACGATGTGATCCTCACACTTCCATGATGCGCTTAAGGATCTTCCCATATCCTTCACTTTCATCTATAAACAACCATTTTCTTAAGACAAAGGATCTTTTATGTTGAACTCAAAAAATTTCAATATAAGAGTATTTCAACATTTATACGTGCTTCATTCAATTCATACAATATGAATATTACGAAGCTTTATGAAAGACTAGAGTATAGATAGTAGAATGATGAAATTCATCATATCCACATTCATCTTAACTAAAAAAGAACTTTGTTCGTGCAGGTACTCAAACATTTGAGTAAATCATCTCTTCTTGAGCCACCATTCTGCATAATGCTATGAATCATGTCATTCATGATTAAATTTTGATAGCACATATGTATGGCAAAACATCTTCTTAGGTTTTTTAAGGATTTTTGATAATTACGATCATCGTCAACATGATGCTTCCAAAGCACATTCGATGAGAGAACAAGACTATAGAGACATACAGACCCAAGGTTGTTGTCCTATTGTCTATTTAATTATCATTCCTCATTATCATGAGGAAACTTGCACATTGCAAGCACATACATTATGTGTCCAACTGCAAGTACAATATCTTGATCATGGATTCAATTCGTGATATTTTACTGGTTATTATCGAGTATAGTTTTGAGTGGGTTTAATTAGGTTATCTAAAATAAGAAATATTTGCATAAATACATGTTTTTACTTTGATTTAGGATTTTTATGTCAAAGTCGTCTTGCCTTGTCAACTCTGAAAGTTTATTCCCCTATTCACTTTCAAAGTAAGAGGTATACTTACCGCTATATCTCTAGCATGACCTGGGATCTCCTTTTCTACCTTTGTTTCATCCCAATAATATTAGAAACCGTAACTCGGGTAAAAAGAAGCATGAACTCATTCCCACCTTCATATCCAACTTGAATTTCCTAATTCGGTCTTTAACCACCCGGGCCCACCGCCCTAAGGAGATGTTGACCCATCGTGAATTGAATCAACCGTCAACATGATTATAACTTGCTATGTGCAATCCAATATCACCCTAATAATATGAGTGACCGATATTGGGGTCACTACACATACAACCTTACTCTTTCGAGAAGCAAAGAGCCCGATCCATGTGCGCTTCTATGAAGGAATTGCCACTTTAGACATGTGTCTCCTACATACAATCCATGGCGATGGAACCCTTTGCCTTGATAGGAGACCATGGATGTCACTTATGTGATCCTCCATACCATGTTCAAATTTTAATTAATCATTATGAATCATATTCACATAATTAATTCTTCAAAGAGAAATACAACTCTATTCATAATAGAGTGTATATTTGGATCTAATTAAATTAATCATATTAAATCAATCATTAATCCAATTCAATCAACCAACAAACAATCTTGATTGTTATTTGAAGTATGGTATAATCTCAAAATACGTATTATTCAAATTTTAATAATTAGAAAAATACATCACGATCTCTTCAATCATTGTCCTTTCCTTACCTGCTGTCATGACCAGTGCGCATAGGATGCGGGACAGACTGCTCACGGAGCAACCTGCTACCCTAACGATCTCCGACTAGACACCATATCCACCTTAGGTCAGGATAATGCTATTTGACCATTTTGTATTTTAGATGATATTCGATCTTTTAACCGAAGTTATACATTATAATATTTACCAAAACCATCTTGATTAATATTATAAGGATATTTTCTAAACAAATCCCCAATCCTATTTAAGTAACAATGTTTTGCATGTTGAGATTGTCCTACAACTATTGTAGGATAAACTAGGGTTTTCACGAAACATTTGTTCAATGGCCTATGATATTTAATCAATTATTTTCATAATCATTAGGCATCATATTTAATCAAGGCAAATTCATAATTTCCATGATTTCTATTGAAGTATAAACACATTAAGTAAGAGATTTGATGATCTAATGAACTTCTGACCCATCTCCATTAAATGTGGAATATCTAGGGCAAACAGAGTCGGAATCATGTGGAATAAATTTGAGTGGTTCACTGGTTTTATTCCCTACTTAATCCAAGTGTTTATTTCATTCTTCATGATGGGAAAATAGTAAGTAGAATTATTTTTCTTACAGATTCGTGAATACATGCAAAACATCTTTCATAGCGGGAACTCTTCGAATCATTTTCATGCACTTTTGGTATGAATATTAGGTTACTATTTTTGGGACATATCTAGACATTCTCAATACATTTTAATAACCAAAAAATATTTCCAAACAGTGCAAAAATAGGAGGTTTTTATTTTAGCAAAAAACCAATTCGAATCTTGCATCCAATGTAGAAACAATGATCCCTGTGCATCTGAAACTTGAACCTCGATCGCCTAGGGTTTCAGATCATATCCAAGACCTTAACCTTGCTCTGATACCACTTGAAGGATATGGAAAGATCCTTATGTGCATCATGGAAGTGTGAAGTCCGCATCATATGCGATCAGAGCGACTAGTCGTACTAGTTGCTCAGTGTAGTGGAATTAAAAAAAATTTAAAATATGAAATTACATGACCCGAGAACATATCTCGAGTCGTTTCATCTAAACCACAATTAAAACGTAGGATTACCCCTTGAAGCATGGTTGCGATCGTGTCTCTAAATTAGGCGACCTTCTGTCTCAAATCCGATCGACAAAGGAGATGCTTGCGAGCGTGTTGATGAAACGCATGCTCCTCACAATCCAAGTCGATAAAGATCCAAGCACCGAAATTCCTGATTTTGTCACATGAAAGATAATGTCTTCTTCACGATCAAGAAGCACCGAAGAAGATGGAGATCCAAAAGTAGTCAATCCGGCACCACAACGACATCACAATGACTACGATTCTCTCTAGAACATGGGGTGGACAACCACACTTAAGGGGGGTGGATGTGTGATGAGAATGAGAGAGAGATAGTTGAAAAATGTTGTAAAGAAGAGCTAGTGTTGTCTCTTCTATTTTAGTATTTTGGGGAGTCCATGGGTCATGTGAAATACAAAATCAATTGTTGAGATTTATTTGTGTTTTCCATTCAATTGCTGTAATTTTATTGTATAAAAATACAACAATAATTAATTTAATTTAAATAAAATATATATTGAATTATCATCAATATTATTAATCTTATTAAATAGTTTGGATAAGAGGATGAAGAATGAGTCCACTTACTAGATATAGGGGGGCGACCACACTTGAGAATGTCAAGGGTGGCCGTCCAGCCTCCATATATGGAAGGCAACTCATCCTTTTAATTTATGTGAAATTTTATATCTCACATAATCCTCTATACGTTTTCAACAACCTTTATTGCGAATATATTCACAGAAACATATTCCAATTTAATTTGTGAATATTCTGATCATGCCATTGAAAATATATGAATCATATTCATATACCCAAAATAACATGTAAATTATTTTTTCAATTAATTATCTAATGTGAATCCAATTCACATTAATAATTAGTTCGTAAACACTATAAGCTCTCTTTAATATATTATAAATCACATTTATAATATATACATAAATAACATGGATAGTGCTATCCACATTATTCATACCCTTGATAATAAAATCATATTTAATTATCATGGATCATCATTCTCATGCAACTAAATAATATGAATCACATTCACATGATTCATGATAATTAAATCATTTTTAATTATCAATTCTCAATTCTCAGATACATAATTCATCAATGGAATTATTCTTTAACTATTATAAGAAGAATGCGCTTTATCCGTGGATACTTGGAGATAAGGACAAGGCGATTTGTACGTTCCATGTATAATAACTTGGATATGAGATCATATCTCGAATCCGGATTTCAGGGACCTCCCACAGGTGTTTGATTAAATCAAACCCGTAAATCTATTCTTCTCATTACATCAATGTCCAATATTTAGACAAAGATCGTATTACTTCTCTACTGAGAGGAGTCATTAAAATCTAGATCTGTTTCATTACTCCCTTGGAATGCAAGCGTCATGGTTATACAATCGTTTATTGATTGCATTATCCTCAGGTATTCCTAATACCTGTACATCCTGCATACTGGAAGACCTAGAATTAACCCGAAGATATAGATCAATTTTACACTGTCATCTTCAGGGTTTAATCACTAAGTTTCTCAGTAGGTCATTGGGAGTTGGTATCAATTATATGCTTTCCAAAAGCAAATATCATACCTACAAACTCTTGTCATATTTCCAGAGCAAGATGACCATGCATGGAATTTGATCGGTCCCAGACATCACGAGTGGGCTCATGTCTTCCGGTTCACAAGTGAACATGTATGATCCCTTTGAGATATCATATTACTCACATGCCATTGTATGCACACTAGATCACCGATTTATAGACCTTGATTAGGCCATTAATCTATTGGTCTGCCAAATATACATACTTAGACATATAGTAATACATTTGTCTCCGGTCAGAGGATGCATGCCTATATGGTGACAGTATACAACATAGGACTTGGTTATCTCGATCTCGCTAAGTTAACCCTTTGACCTAACTTATCTGGCACTTCCGAATCTCTAGTCCTATACAGAGGACTTGCATTAAGAGGACGGTCAGATATCAGCCAAAAGAGAAAGGATTGCCATCTCCTACTCAGGCTAGATATCATCTCTTAACAATCATTTGACGGTGCTTGATGAGTCCTCAATCTAACTCTTTAGATAGTCATCTAAGCACTAGCCTTTATGATTCAACAATTGAATCAACAATTGTAGGATTATTAAGATGGCCATGGTACATAACCCTATTTGTACTAAGGGACATATTGTGTAAATGAATTATTCTTCATTTTAGATAAGGGGATGAATTGCAATAACATTTATTGCATAGTGTCTCACCATGGACTCGCATGTCCAACAAAGCCCTTATGCCGGTGCTGTTGACTTCCAGGAACGTGTGGAGATCATCAATGTCGAGGAAGATGATCAGAATTAGGGGAAAATGAGGATCGAAGTCATTCTATGGCCGTGTCCTTGTGTGTTGTTGGAGATTGCCCAAATGCCGTTGGATGGACCATGAGCACCAGATCTAATCCACGGCATTCAGATCATGCAAAGCGGTGTGTGATACCAACTGTAGGATCATATAAAGTGAAGCACCATGGACTGCTTGATCAAGGTTCTCCTCGGGTAAATTACTAAGGCCCCTCGATCTTTTTTTTGTATTTTACAAATAACCCTGTAAATATTAAGTGCACCATTAATATTCATGGAATATTTTCAAGGACAATCCCGAACTTATGTCTAATTACATCGAGGTCCTCGTGCCTTACGTGTTGTGCCTTGTGAGGCGATGTGAATTTTGCATTAAAGCCCTTCCAACTTTTAATAATTTATGTTTAGTCTTGAAACTGGTAAAATATGTGTAGTATTTTCTAGGTAATTTTCATGCGAGCCCTTATAGTATATATTTATTGTAAAAATACTTCTTTTAGGCTTGTAATACTTACTTACTTATTTGTTTTTTGTCAAATAGCTCCCATGCTTCAAAAATTATGGGATAATTTATGTAGATGCCTTAAATTCTGCTTGTTCACGACCACAATTTTTATTTAGGCATTTATATATTTGTCCATTTATTAAAACTAATTTAGGAGCAATTTATTCCTTATTTACTTAGAAAAATACACAAAATTATAAAATCATTGTGAGAAATTCAAAAAAC
Organism: Ottelia alismoides; assembly: GCA_037367405.1. Taxonomy (NCBI): domain Eukaryota; kingdom Viridiplantae; phylum Streptophyta; class Magnoliopsida; order Alismatales; family Hydrocharitaceae; genus Ottelia; species Ottelia alismoides. The sequence continues at coordinate 150,702 of JAZKJV010003338.1, read as the reverse complement.
AAATATATAGTGTATCTTATTATATACTATACCTTCAGATCAAAAATCACAAAAAAGGAAAAACATTAAAAACTTATAAAATTTAGCAAAAAAATCTATAAAATTCCAAAAAATAGTTTTCTATTCTATATTTTTATTTTTATTATATAGTATATATAAAAATAGTCTTGGGAAATTTTGAACTTATTATTTATTTTTAATACCAAACGATTCAACATATATATTATATTCACTATTTTGATATATTAAATACTTTAGAAATACATAAAATTGTAAAAAATATAACAAATCATAAAAATATAAAAAATATTATAAATATTAAAAGATTTTATTTTTTTAATTTTGATTATATTTATGTATATATTTAAAGTTATAAAATGTTAGTTATACTATATATACCTTATAATAATTACACACCTTATATTATTACCTATAAATATAATATATATTTAAAATTGTTAAAAATAAAAAGGACCGTTCTGATGAACACGAAATTCACCTCTTTAAGAATGAATAATTATTGTAGTATAGGAGGCGAATTCGGTCGATCAAAACACCACAGACCTTTGAATGTTGTGGAGTATTTTTACTTGGCAAGTCTACCAAGGTCGATCACAGGGACACGACTACCTAATGAATTTATCAAATTTCGATTCATGAAGCACAATGTGAATTAATTTCAATTTCAGATCCATAAGGTGAACTATGCTATATACAAAGCAATGCCAAGATGTATGCATTTTTAATTGATTTTTATGCAATTTAAAATAATGCATGAGTTATTGTGCAGGTTTAAATGTATGCTAAACAAAATATTACAATTAACCCTAAAATTATGAGCAACACAATATAAAATGAAATCAGAGTCATTTTAATCCCGACATGAAGAGCAGTCACCAAATCAGAGCAAGAATAAGGATAACCGGGTCTCATTTATCACATAAAAATCACTTCATTAAAAATAGTGGCGAATGACAAATTTAAACATGCTAAGATGTATAGGACAAAATAAGGATCAAAATGACACTAAAATCATGCAATTTGGTCCTACGATGCTCAAGTTATGCTAAAAACAATGTAGTGGCATAATTGAAATAAAAATGCAAAAAATAAAAAGATAAATATTGCATTTAGGTCCTTGGAGGGACCTAAATGCACCAAAAACTGCCTGGGCCTGTTCATAAATTTTCCATGCACGGGGGCATTTTTGCAATTTCAGAAAATATGGAGGGCTTCCCTGTAAAATACCCCAAGCACGCACGTGACGCACGCATCTGGAGGACCAAAATGCAAATAGCGAAAACTTCAGGGTCCTTCGTGTAATTTACCCAGTCCCTCATGCGCGGGGCACGTGAGGCGCCTAGGCTCGGGAAGCTGCATGTGGCTCGGGACACGTGGCAGCAATCTGGAGCTCGAGTCGAGGTTCGGGGGACCCGAGCCTATAGGTCTGGAGAGGAGGCTCGGGCTGCCATACGTCATCATCACAGCCGTCCGATCGAAATGATTGAACGACACCTGTGTCTTCTTCCTCCGCCTTGGCTCGCCGGAGAAGGCGGGTCTCCGGTGAACCCTTTAAAGTTCCACCGTGCTCTTGCAGCTCGTCTGAAGATCGATGAAGTTTGCTTGAAGCCTGGCGGAGGTCCTGGAGCCATTGCAAAGCTCCTTTGATGTCTGGAGCTCCCCATCGGAGCATGATCGTCGGAGTAGAAATTCGAGACCGGCGGGGAGGCGCGAGCTCCGGCCATTGAGGATACCAGCAGATGTTACTCATAGCCGAAGCTGTGCTGGTGGTGCGTGAATGGTTTGTGAGGTGAGTGAAGGCCTCGGAGGTGACGGGAGGCGGTGTCCGTAAGCCTCTTCTCCAGCGGAGGAGGGGAAGAGGGGAGTCGGAGCGGGGGAGGCTCTGGAGAAAGGAAAGGAGGTCGGCGAGGATGTGGGTGTTCGTGCGGAGCTGGTCGAATGATCAGTGGAAGGTGGAAGTGACTTTAGGTGGCGTGATAATTAGGAGAAAATACAAGAAAAACGAAGGGGAAGAGAAACCTCATCGGGGAGGGGACCCTGGTGGAGGAGGTTGCTTGGGCGGAGACTCGAACGAGCCTCGGGATCGTTGCCCAGCTGGTCAGCATGCCAGCGAGCTCGATTGGTGATCGGAGGCACCGTGACACGGCGGAAGAACGCAATGGGTCAACACCGGACTAAACCCATCTTCGCCTCGACATTCCGCCCCTCCGCTGTCACCGGAGAGGCGGAGGAAGCTAAGGTGTAGCCCAATAATGGTGGACGACGGTGAAGGTGGCGGAGGGGTTGTTTAAATAGGAGCAGAAGGTCGACGGTTTCATGGTGGCGAGGCGTTTTTAGGTGGTGTTTGATGAATCTCCATTTCATCACCTTTATACTATCATTTTGGCCTTAAAAATCCTAGCAAATACATGTAAATAACAATAATTCGTACATAATAGCATTCAATATTTATTGTATTTACTGTACATAGAATAAGGTTTTTAATGCCAAAATTATAGAATAAATAGAAGAAAAGAAAAAGGAATAAAATATTGCAAATATTTTATGACCCGAACCCCGAGACCAAGGCCAGCATAGAATTGGTCGACAAGGAATAAAGTAGGGGGAGATAAGGGCCAATAATACAATAAATACCTCATTTATTTGTTCATCCATTCATGCATTTTTGACACCTATTTTGTATTTAATTATTCATTCATCAAACAAAAATATTTTGTACATGAAAGTTGTAGATAATAATGTGAATAAAAATACAAAATTGAGTTTGTGTAAAAATAATACTCAGTGTACATTTTATACCCAGAATAAAAAGCCAAAATCTCAACTTCACAGAACCATATCTTGCAAATAAAAACTCCAAATCATCCAAACTCACCTCTAATTGTATATAGCTTTCCAAGAACTATTTAATAAAATTGGTTTCATAATTTTTGGAGTCCATCTGTGAAAGTTAAGTTTTTGGCCCTCATTGTACAATCTGCCTGATTAAAATATTAAACTTATTCAATATTCATTATTTGTACAAAATTATATTTTTAGAAATTTGTAAATAATGTCTACAATACATGAACATATTAAAATTAAAAGAAAACCAAAAAGAATTTGTAAAATAAAATAAGCTTATGTAATACATAGGCAAAATACCTATGTTGAGTATGTACATAAATAAAAGGGGATTTAATTATTTTATTCTTTATTCATCTATATTTTATAATAATGTAAATATTACATATAACTTATTAAAAATACAAATCCAAAATAAAAAACAAATAAAATATATCAAATAAATAAAGTATACATAATATATAGGTATAATACCTATAAGTATAACTGCATATACATATACCTATTTATTTAAAAATGTAAATAAACTCATAAAAATTAAATAAAAATATATTTATACTCATAAAAATAAGTTATAAATTTATAAAATAAGAAAATAAAATAATAAAAGACAAATAAACAAAATAAAAATAAATACATATAAATATACTTATAAATACATTATTAAAATAAAAGCATAATAAAATACATCAAAAAAATAATTAAAAATCATAAATAAATACTACATTATTTAATAAACATTTTTTATTTAATAAGAAAAATCTAGTTAATTTATTTGTTAAGTGTAATAAATAAGTCAATATTTGGCCGACGTGGACCAATCAGAGGCCAGGGAAGGTTGACCTCCGGTCAACTCCCCCCTGCGCCTCTGACTCCCGTCAGAACTGTCCAATCCCCCGTTTTCCTCCATTTTTCCCGCTTGATCTGATGCTCCATTGACAGCGATCCCTTCACGGAATGATCCTCGCCGCACATTATGTTTGCGTGTACATAGCCCAGATTCTTCGAGATTCGCCGGTCAATAAGGGCGCCCCCTCCTATTTATAAATAACTCCATCTCCTTCTTCCGAGTTTTTTTGGGCCATTTCCCGAGCCCCAGAGCCCTCGCCTTCAGCCAAGTGCGCATCCAGATGACAGCTGGAGGTCCCCTGAAGGTTGAGGAAGCTCGCGGAGGAAGGAGATGCGCCCACGGCGGCGCTCCGGCAGTCGTCCTGCTCCTTGGCCCCTCCAGCCAAGTTCGAGCTGCACATTTATGTTTCTTAGGTAGGTTTTCAGTTCTGCATTTCATTTTTGTCTTTAATTTTGCATTTAGATCATTAGTATAGCGTAATTTAGGTAAAACGAAGTTCGCCGGAGCTGAGCACCGGCGACTTCGCCACTGTGACCTTCACTGTTTCCCGACTCGTTTTCGCCTTCATTCCGTTCCCCACCGCTTTCTCCACGTCCATACCGCTCAAACCCAACCAGATCCTCACTGGATCTGTGAATCGATGCTCGTCTCCTCCGCTTCGCCGGAGCATCGCCGCCCTCATCCATTCTTGTGCTAACAGCTTCAGTTTTTGGCCGAGGAGCATTGCCTCGAGCCGAGCTTTATTCCTGAGCAGGATAGATGCGCTATTAAGCACCAGGAGACAAAGTTATAGGCCGTCGGAGATACCTGGAGCACCTTGCCTTCTCCGACCTCGCAAGGGTGCTTCTGTGGTCCTCTCACCGATCCAAAACCTCCAGCAAGAAGAAGACCCTTCCAGGAAGCTTTTGGGACACCATGGAGCAGCAAAGGCCAGCGGAGCAACAAGTTCTCACCAGAGGAAGCTCGCCCAGGCGAGCATTCTTCCTCGTTCTTCCAGACGTCCTCTCCATCGTTGGATGAAGACGAAGGTCCAGGTCTTATCATAGCCGTCCGATGGAGCAGCGCTCAGACCGTCAGATCACCTCGGGTGATCTAATCCTTACTGCCCATCGTCGAAGCGGCATCGGCAGACGTGGAGGTGACGCGTGTCAAGTGGGTGAAGATCGGCCGTTGAATCGCGCGCCTATTGGGGGGTAAATTTCAGACATGTCCCCCGCCTTTTTGTATTTAGATATTAATTCCATAAATAAAATTTCACGTTGTAAATAAATTGCAATTTTTGCAGTAGGCCCCCTCTAGTTTTATAATTTGCACTTTGGTCCCTCCGCCCCTCACGTGCAGTCCCACGTGAGGCGCGTGAAATTTACATGTACACCCTTGCGGTTTTTGAAAATTGTGTATTGATTCCAAAAATAAAAATAAATGTTTATTTCTGTAGAGATTTTTGCACTGATGCCCCTGAGAAATATTTTATTTGCAAAAATGCCCCTACAAGGTTGTTTAATTTTTGTGTCTTTTATCTATTTATTAAAAATACCTATGGTGCTCCTAAAAATTCAGAAAAATTAGGATATATGCTTCATGTCATGATCTTGCACACCCATATTTTATTTTGTTTTTTTTGCAATTTTCCTGATTATTAAAAATGAAAAAGAAGCCCTTTTTGTACTGTTTAAATTAGAAAATACAAAAAAAATTATATATAGTATATTTATATATATATTGAGTCCAGAAATTGAAAAAACCTAAAAACAAGAAAAAGAAAAATAAAAAAAATCAGAAAGCTCCAAAATCCAACAAAAAAATAAAAAAACCCTAAAAAACCCCAAAAATATATTTGTCTCTTTTCTAATTATCTATATATTAATATTTACTTATTAAAATTAATTTGGGTAATTTTTGAACCTATTTTATATTTTTTAAAAACCCAAATTAGTTTTGGCTAGTTAATTAGTCTATATTGTGGACATTTTTGGAATTAAAAATTCATAAAAATTAGAAAAATTCCAAAAAAAATAAAAAAATAAAAAAATATAAAAAGCAAAAAAATATTATATCTAATATATATTATTCATATAAATAATATCCTTATATTACTCATCTCTTTTCTCTTATATATCTCTTTATATATATATGTATGTATTTATATATATCTATATTATATAATTAAAGATATAAAAAAAGAAAATATAAAAATATAAAATACAAAACAAAATAAAAATTATAAAAATAAAAATAAAAAAAAATTTAAAAACCCACAAAAACAAATGGACATGAACATTGAATTGAATAATTGTACAACCAAGTTCACCACATCACCTTTCGCCTCCCAGTGTTCGACCTCTACTTGTGCTTACACCTATACACACTTGCATGTAGAGTTATAATAAATTTTAACTTTACATTTTTGGATATTCATTGCATATATTTCTTGTGGGTTAATTGTTGACTGATCGAGGTCTTTTGTCGGTCGCCTCAGCGACATTGTGATTTCGCCTTGTGCGGATTACTTTAGACCGATGAAAAACCTCTCTCATCAAATGGCGTCGTTGCCGGGGAGGCAACAAATTTTGTATGATTTTGTGTGGTTGTTTGTTCATTTATTTAATTCTTTGCTCATGTCCATTATATTTTTATTTCTTTGATTTATTTATTTATTTATTTATTTTATTGATATTATCTGATTGACTGTTCTGACCCATCTCTTTTATTTATCTTTGATGCGAGGGACCGCCAAGCGAAGGAGGACCTCCTAGGAGGTCCTATGCACCCAAGCAAGGCAGAGTTTGCTCTTCTACACTAGCCAACAGGAGAGAGCATTGAAGGCAGATGGAGGAGAAGTTTTGAAGGCAATCTACTTTATGCATTTTATTTTATTACGTATATTTATGTGAGAGAGTGACACTTAGACATATGTAATAATTCAGGACACTCATAGGTACACTCCGGTTCCCGAGGTCCAGTGCCCGAGGGATTGTTCCCTTGGGGGCCTCGATGATTTTGAAGCTTTTCCGTTCTTTATTTTATTTTCATTATTTTGTGTGAATGAGCCTTAGCTATAGGAGTTGCTTGCTCGTAGAGTTAGGTCCAAATACCCTAATATATTTGCATGTACCTATAGTTCGCTTTGGACCTAGATCAAACTCTAAACAGTCGCCTCGCCATCTCTTAGCCCTTGTGCCACAGCAAGCCCCGCAAAGCGCTATCTCCTAAACTAAAATGTGTTGAGCAGAGGAGGGGTGAGCCAAGACCGGACCTTTTAGGCTAAAGATCGGCGAGCGACTTGTGGTGCTTCACGATAATAGCAATTTCTGAACCTAGGGTGATTTCTTCGGTTTGCATTTGCATATAGCATAGGTTTCAAATTCTGTTATGCATCCGGCATGGAGAGAGATGGGAGGCACTGTAAGTCTTCTTACATGGCATGTATCATCGTTTTCCGACTTGCATGGATTTTCCGATCTTCTCCCTCTGTTTTTGCCAACCTAGGATGATTAATGGAAATTGGAACCTCGATAGGCATGTGCATTGAAAATACCCAAAAAAGTGATAACCTAAATAAAAACGGGACTGCTAACTCTATTGGACCTAAAAATAAAACGTAATGGATTCCTTGTCTTGGGGAGCACAACCCCCTCATTGTATGCGTTTTAAATTGCTCATGTACACACTAAGGAGTAGAGCCCAAATCCCATCAAGCCTCCTATGTGTTTGTACAACTTTGTGATTCTCACCTCACTATAAAACTGAAAAGATAAATGACCGTCACCTGACGGTCTTCACTGAGTTGAGTAGGTGAATTGGGGGTTTGCCTTGTGTCTTGATTGTGACTTGGAGTCCATTATGCTTTTCTTTCATTATTAGAGTAGTAGGTCCCATCCGTGTGAGTCATGCATTTTTTATCTTTGAGTCTCTCTACCTCTCTTATACATATACTTCTTCATTTGCATTGAGTCATGATATTGGCGCTTGAGCTCAATCATTTCTTCGCCAAGTCCTTCGTTTCCCTCTTCTTCACCATCTTCTTCGTATCCACTGTAGCATCCCCATCTTCTCAAGTTCGAGGAGAGCCTGCTCTTCGGACCACCATTTTGACGGTGTTCCCGCCCTGTGTGGAACACCCAATTTTGTCTATGTCTCGATTTTCTTGCCTGCCCTCCTCGTCCCCGCTGTTTCACTCTTCTATTACCGTGATATTGGCACGCACGCTCAATTAGCTTCTCCACTTCATTGTGTTACCCTTCTTATCCATCCTTCTTGTGTACCCCGTATCACCACTCACTTTACCCGGGAATGCTGTGTATATTGAGGAGAGCCGCATCGAGGAATATTTATACAGATTATTTAAGTCGGGCATGCTGTTGAGGATGCTGAGATTGATTTGGTGGGTTTGACTTTGGATACATGCATACGAGCGTATTGAGGATATTTTATGATGCACGATCATTAGGTGTTATGCATTATTGAGGAATTTTAGATCTCGCACACCGGATTGAGGATGTGATATGATGCAATAATTTGGTGATGATTTCATGAGTATTGATTGATCTATCTTTCTTGAGGTTCCAACCATCTGGATTTTGAGGATTGACTGCTTATTCTGATATGGCCTGCCTGATAAAGGTGTGCGGATCCTGCATGCTCTCTCATCTTCCTGATTGAACCATCCTTGATCTCCTGACTCTTTGATCCACCCATGGCACTTTGAGGATTCATGATTATCTTTTGTGCCATCTCAGCCAGATTTGATTTACCCGAGGGATGTTTCGTGATTGGCCTGATGATTTTCTCCCTCACATGATCTTATGCCCTCCAGATGATTGAATGATTGAATGCTTTTGAGGACCTGAGATGACTTGCCAGCATTCCCTTGACCTACATTGATCTAGCTCGTATTACTCCCCGAGGACTATTTGCGAGAGAATGCGACAATGTCCAGGACTGCGGTTTCATACACTGCTTTGGTCGCCATTGTGATGGGACCCGTAACCGAGTCAGATGATATGCTTGGTTGGCCTCCCCCCGTGATTGTGTACCCGACCTAAGGCTAACTGACTGATCGCTCCCCGTGACGGTCCTCGCAAGGACGAGCCTTGATATTACAATTATTCACTACCTAGTTCATAGCACTCCGAGGGTTATCTGCGAGAAGCTATGGCACATTATAGCTATGATGGTCTCCTCTGCTGGTAGGTTGTCTGCCGCCTACCATGACCATATTCTCTGTGGATCCGTCTGATGGATCCAGCTCCTTTAAGCCTTCTCTCTCCTTGACGACCCTCGCAAGGATGAGATGTACTCTGATTATTCACTATGTAGCTCACATCACTTCCCGAGGACTTTCTGCGGACAGATGTGATACTTTCTTTACGATCGGCTTCACTCACTTCTGGTGCCTCCATTTGTTGGGGCGCAAAGTCGATTCGTCTGATATAGGTAGTTGGTCTCCCTGTCTGATTATGCGCTCGATCTGTTGGGGCATGAGACCGACTTGCTCAGGCTCCTTTGAGTCCGCTCTCCTTGACGGTCCTCCCAAGGATGAGATCTTTTCTGATTATTGCTTGACTAGCTCGTAGCTCCCCGAGGGTTATCTGCGGGAGACTATGACACATTTCCGATCTGATTGGTCTATTCTGTCGGTAGCCGACTTGTCGACTATTGAGATCACTATATGGGTTTGTCTGATGGATCCAGCTACTTTGTGCTTTCTCTCTCCTTGACGACCCTTGCAAGGTAGAGACACATTCTGACTATTCCTTGCCTAGATTGTAGTACTCTCCGAGGACTATCTGCGGGAGACTGCGACACTCTCTTTACGCTCGGTTCCCACTGCTGACTATGTCTCCGATCTGCGGAGCACGGAATCGAGTTGTCTGATATACATGATTTTTAGTCCTATCTTGAGTTGCCTATCCGATCTGTGGATCATGGGACCCATCTGATTAGACTCCTTTGAGTCTGCTCGCCTTGACGATCCTCGCAAGGTTGAGCTCCTGATATCTGCTATTTTCATGCCTAGCTGGAAGCATGTTCCCCGAGGGTTATCTGCAGGATGCTGCCACATTCTTTAGACTTTCTGGTCTCTTCTGCTGGTAGCCGATATGTTGCCTACCGAGACCGTACCTGTTGATCCGTCTGATGGATCACTGACGCTTTTGCGTCCACTCGCCTTGACGACCCTCGCAATGTCAAGTCTTTCTCTGATTATTCATTGACTAGTATGTACCATTCCCCGAGGGTTATCTGCGGGAGGGTACATCACCTTGTAGGTACTCGGTTTCACTTCTGGTGTCTCCTATATGTTGGAGCACGAAGCCGAGTCTTCTGAGCTTTCTACTTGGTCTCCTCTCTGATGGTGTATCCGATCTGCGGATCACGGGACCAATTCCTCTGATTATTGTCTGATTTCTGGCTCCTTTGAGCCTGCTCATCCTGACGACCCTCGCAGGGTTGAGCCATGTCTTGCGGTATTCGGTGGGTCTCCTGTGATCTTCCGACCTCATGACCGCCGAATGCCACGAAGTCTCCTATTCTCTATCTTCCATATCTTATTGAGACTCTGATTGACCGGAGGAATCTGTAATGTTCCTTCTTCCTCGCGGTCTTATAGTATCGACTCTGTTCCTTCATGCTGACCCTATGAGCCGATTGACGGCTTCATGCTACCGGACCCGATATCTGTCCTTTCGATCTATTTTGCTCCGGTAGCTAACACCCACTTGACTGTATATCCGGGTGTCTTTTCACCTTCTGACTGCGTCCTCATTCTCACAGGGAGACGACGACAAGAGTACGGTATTCACTTGTCAGATATCGTCCTGTACTCCATCAGTTTTTCACCGCTTGTATATATGTGTGCCTTTTTCATTCTTTCTCCCGTATGTTTTAGTGTGCCCCAGATCTATCGCCATATCTTTGTGTCTACACTTAGGACGTACCTTATCCTAAGTACAGGGGGGTACACACCGCGTTGTTCTTTCGTCGTTCAGTTTCGTCACTCCTGTTGTTGCCTCATAGGGATATCTCACCCTAAGTATAGGGGGAGTGATGCGTATATTCTCCATGACACTTTCATCAATCTGTATATATCTCTCTTTTCTTCTTTTCTTCTTTTCCTTCTCTATCTTCTATATTTAAATAAAAGGTTGAGCCCCTTTGTGTCAGTTTCCTGTACTTAGGACGTACTTTGTCCTAAGTATAGGAGGGGTGTACCCCTGATTTGTTCATTTGTTTATCCCCACCCTTGACCCTCCCTGCTTTGTATACAGTCTGCTATACTTAGGATTACTTGATCCTAAGTATAGGGGGGACGATCAACTTCTCTTTCCTTCATTTCTTATTCATATATTCTTTAGACTTGTCTATACTCAGTACGCGTTATGTCTTTTCTTTTTCTTTTCCGATCTATGAGGACATAGCTCAGGCTAATTATACGGTGGTCGTATATACCATGTATATACTTTAGCCATAACTCGTACTTTCTTATTCTTTTAATAATATGGCTAATAATTCTTTACAAACCTTAATAAAAAGATGTGATTATTCCTCAGATTCTTTTTGTACATATTGATTAATAAATCAGGTTAAAAATATTCTTGCAAAATGATTTGAAAAATAGTGTGAACTGTTTGGAAAACTTTTTGTAAAAATATTTTGATTGCAAAAATTTTTCTATTTGTGTGAAATAAAGGATTTGAAAATCTATTTGCAAATGGTGTTGAAAACATTTTGTAAAAATATTTTGAAAAATGTATATATAGTGTTTGCAAAATCTTTGCAAAATGGCTTTCAAATATTTGTAAATATTTGCAAAAATTATTTTGTACTATAGTTTTCAAAATGTTTTCTAAATAAATTTGAGGAATAAAAGCATCTTAATAAATAAAATAAAATACATTAAAAATAAAATACATAAAATTCTTTATTTGTATATACTCCTAAAATAAATCACTTTGTTAAAACCTGTAAATTCTTTAAAATTCTTTAAGTCCTGTAAAATAAAGCGGCACGCCCGTGTAAATAGCTGTATATATATACTTTGGATACTAAAATTCTTTCTTTGTGTAAAATACTTCTCTTTGTTTTCAAAATTCTTTGAAAAATTGCATTATTCTTTGCATATCTGTAAATAGCATTTGCATAACATTCATATTCCTTGATTGAGTATTGATGATTGAACTAATCCAATAAAGTCGAAGATTGGAGCTTGGTTGGATCTTACTGCACCTAACTGCACTAGAACCTTATGGGAACTAGGTTTAAGGTACTTCAGGTCTATTCAGACTTATTTCTTTGAGAAATAAGGGCTAGGTTCAAGTCACATCAGTGGACTAACTAGAACTTTTCGAAACACACGTATGACTCTTGTCGGCCGTGACCTAACTTGGACACTTGCACCTTTCACTTGGCTCAACTCAGTTGGAGTGGTGAGGGGGTTGGATTTGCCAGTCTGAGACGCACACGGGTGGAAACATTCGTCCTCGTCTAGGGAGGGAAGTGCACCCCAACCTGGTCCAGTAGCCATGAGGTCTAACGAGAGGAGAGTGTGGGTTGCAATAAAGCTTCAAAAGAGGGATAGTCTTCTGGCTCAAGAGGAAAAACTCCTTATGTAAATGCTGTGGTATATAGTATGTTGAAAAAAAAAGAGATCTCCAAAAAAGAGGACAGGCTTGAAAATAAAATAAAGTGCCTGCCGAAGTATGTATATATGTTTTATAGAAAATAAGCAAGCTTGAGCATCAAAGTTATACCATGTGAGCCTGCAGCTGGATGACTTGACTACACTGGTCTTGCATCCCAGGATAGGTAGCTACACTAGCTACCTCCCATTCTTTTCTCTACCTCCTCCTCTTGAGTTGGATGCCACTTGAACTTAGAAGGGAATACCCCGCTCCTCGAGGAAAGAGCTGTTGGATTAGGGAATCATTGGGTTGTCATTCTGGAGAAGCTAGTCTCTTTGTCATTTCAGTTGGGGAGAGCCACTATCACTTACACTGTACAAGTCAGCTTCATAGTCGTAAGGGTTTGCGTATGATGTAGGCTAGTTCTGACCTGGCTATTGAGGTAATTTGAACCGAGTTCTGTGACTCTCGAAGGCTGTTGTGCTTTAAATTTGGTTCCTGACTAGGTTCCACACACATTCTCACACCAAGGTCTAACCTGAGCTCCAAACTTTGATTTTGTACAGATAAGTTTAATAATCATGATCAATTCAATTTATTCTTTAAATTCTCTATTTTTGCCTTTTCTTTTCTTCTTGTTCTTTATTCTTTTTGAACTTATTGCATAAGTATTTGGTAGGGACTAGCAAAGGCAAGTATAGGGGGGTGATGAATCTCCATTTCATCACCTTTATTCTATCATTTTGGCCTTAAAAATCCCAGCAAATACATGTAAATAACAGTAATTCGTACATAATAGCATTCAATATTTATTGTGTTTATTGTACATAGAATAAGGTTTTTAATGCCAAAATTATAAAATAAAGAGAAGAAAAGAAAAAGGAATAAAATATTGCAAATATTTTATGACCCGAACCCCGAGACCAAGGCCAGCATGGAATTGGTTGACAAGGAATAAAGTAGGGGGATATAAGGGCCAATAATACAATAAATACCTCATTTATTTGTTCATTCATTCATGCATTTTTGACACCTATTTTGTATTTAATTATTCATTCATCAAACAAAAATATTTTGTACATGAAAGTTGTAGATAATAATGTGAATAAAAATATAAAATTGAGTTTGTGTAAAAATAATGCTAAGTGTACATTTTATACCCAGAAAAAAAGCCAAAATCTCAACTTCACAGACCCATATCTTGCAAATAAAAACTCCAAATCACCCAAACTCACCTCTAATTGTAAATAACTTTCCAAGAACTATTTAATAAAATTGTTTTCATAATTTTTGGAGTCCATCTGTGAAAGTTAAGTTTTTGGCCCTCATTGTACAGTCTGCCTGATTAAAATAGTAAATTTATTCAGTATTCATTATTTGTACAAAATTATATTTTTAGAAATTTGTAAATAATGTCTACAATACATGAACATATTAAAATTAAAAGAAAACTAAAAAGAATTTGTAAAATAAAATAAGCTTATGTAATAGATAGGCAAAATACCTATGTTGAGTATGTACATAAATAAAATGGGATTTAATTATTTTATTCTTTATTCATCTATATTTTATAATAATGTAAATATTACATATAACTTATTAAAAATACAAATCCAAAATCAAAAATAAATAAAATATATTAAATAAATAAAGTATACATAATATATAGGTAAAATACCTATAAGTATAACTACATATACATATACCTATTTATTTAAAAATGTAAATAAACTCATAAAAAAATAAATATATATTTATACTCATAAAAAAAAGTTATAAATTTATAAAATAAGAAAATAAAATAATAAAAGACAAATAAACAAAATAAATATAAATACATATAAATATACTTATAAATACATTATTAAAATAAAAGCATAATAAAATACATCAAAAAAATAAATAAAAATCATAAATAAATACTACATTATTTAATAAACATTTTTTATTTAATAAGCAAAATCTAGTTAATTCATTTGTTAAGTGTAATAAATAAGTCAATATCTCGCCGACGTGGACCAATCAGAGGCCAGGGAAGGTTGACCTCTGGTCAACTCCCCCCTGCGCCTCTGACTCCCGTCAGAACTGTCCATTCCCCCGTTTTCCTACATTTTTCCTGCTTGATCTGATGCTCCATTGACATCGATCCCTTCACGGAATTTCCTCCCAGAAGCATCATGATCCTCGCCGCACATTTTGTTTTCATGTACATAGCCCAGATTCTTCGAGATTCACCGGTCAATAAGGGCACCCCCTCCTGTTTATAAATAACTCCATCTCCTTCTTCCGAGTTTTTTGGGCCATTTCTCTAGCCCCAGAGCCCTCACCTTCGGCCAAGTGCGCATCCAGGTGACAGCTGGAGGTCCCCTGAAGGTTGAGGAAGCTCGCAGAGGAAGGAGATGCGCCCACGGTGGCGCTCCGGCAGTCGTCCTACTCCTTGGCCCCTCCAGCCAAGTTCGAGCTGCGCATTTACATTTCTTAGGTATGTTTTCAGTTCTACATTTCATTTTCGTCTTTAATTTTGTATTTAGATCATTAGTATAGCGTAATTTAGGTAAATCGAAGTTCACCGGAGCTCAGCTCCGGAGACTTCGCCACTATGACCTTCACTATTTCCCGACTCGTTTTCACCTTCATTCCGTTCCCCACCGCCTTCTCCACCTCCAGACCGCTCAAACCCAACCAGATCCTCAATGGATCTGCGAATCGATGCTCGTCTCCTCCGCTTCGCCGGAGCATCGCCGCCCTCATCCATTCCTGTGCTAACAACTTCAGTTTTTGGCCGAGGAGCATCGCCTCGAGCCGAGCTTTCTTCCTGAGCAGGTTAGGTGCGCTATTAAGCACCAGGAGACAAAGTTACAGGCCGTCGGAGATACCTGGAGCACCTTGCCTTCTCCGACCTCGCAAGGGTGCTCCAGTGGCCCTCTGACCAATCCAAAACCTCCAGCAAGAAGAAGACCCTTCCTGGAAGCTTTTGGGATACCTTGGAGCATCAAAGGCCGGCGGAGCAGCGAGTTCTCACCGGAAGAAGCTCGCCCAGGTGAGCGTTCTTCCCCGTTCTTCTAGACGTCCTCTCCGCCGTTGGATGAAGACGAAGGTCCCAGGTCTAATCACAGTCGTCCGATGGAGCAGCGCTCAGACTGTCAGATCACCTCGGGTGATCTAATCCTTACCGCCCATCGTCAAAGCAGCATCGGCAGACGTGGAGGTGACACGTGTCAAGTGGGTGAAGATCAGTCGTTTGATCGCGCGCCTGTTGGGGGTAAATTTTAGACATGTCCCCCGCCTTTTTGTATTTTGATATTAATGTCATAAATAAAATTTCACGTTGTAAATAAATAGCAATTTTTGCAGTAGCCCCCCTGTAGTTTTATAATTTACACTTTGGTCCCACCGCGCCTCACGTGCAGTCCCACGTGAGGCGCGAAAAATTTACATGTACACCCTGGCGGTTTTTGAAAATTGTGTATTGATTACAAAAATAAAAATAAATGTTTATTTCTGTAGAGATTTTTGCATTGATGCCCCTGAGAAATATTTTATTTACAAAAATGCCCCTGCTAGGTTGTTTAATTTTTGTGTCTTTTATCTATTTATTAAAAATACCTATGGTGCTCCTAAAAAGTCAGAAAAATTAGGATATATGCTTCATGTCATGATCTTGCACGCCCATATTTTATTTTGAATTTTTTGCATTTTTCATAATTATTAAAAATGAAAAAGGAGCCCTTTTGTACTGTTTAAATTAGAAAATACAAAAAAAAATTATAAAATGCATTTGAAAAATTACAGAAAATTATATATAGTATATTTTTTTATATATATTGAATCCAGAAATTGAAAAACCATAAAAACAAGAAAAAGAAAAATAAAAAAATCAGAAAGCTCCAAAATCCAACAAAAAAAATAGAAAAACCCTAAAAAAATCCCAAAAATATATTTTTCTCTTTTCTAATTATATAGATTTTAATATTTACTTATTAAAATTAATTTGGGTAATTTTTGAACCTTTTTTATATTTTTTAAAAACCCAAATTAGTTTCGACTAGTTAATTAGTCCATATTGTGGACATTTTTGGAATTAGAAATTCATAAAAATTAGAAAAATTCCAAACAAAATAAAAAAATACAAAAATATAAAAGCAGAAAAATATTATATCTAATATATATATTATTCATATAAGTAATATCCTTATATTACTCCTCTCTCTTCTCTTATATATCTCTTTATATATATGTATGTATTTATATGTATCTATATTATATAATTAAAGATATAAAAAAGAAAATATAAAAATATAAAATACAAAAACAAAATAAAAATTATAAAAAAATAAAAAAAATAAAAAAATTAAAAACCCACAAAAACAATAAAGAAATGGACATGAACATTGAATTGAATAATTGTACAACCAAGTTCACCACATCACCTTTCGCCTCCCAATGTTCGACCTCTACTTCTGCTTACACCTATACACACTTGCATATAGAGTTATAATAAATTTTAACTCCACATTTTTGGATATTCATTGCATATATTTCTTGTGGGTTAATTATTGACTGATCGAGGTCTTTTGTCGGTCGCCTCAGCGACATTGTGATTCCGCCTTGTGCGGAGTACTTTAGACCGATGAAAAACCTCTCTCATCAGTGTTTTAGTGGCATGGGAGTGATGGAGGAGATTGATGGTGTTTTGCACGAGATATGCGGAGGGATGGGCTACGTGGAGGAGCGTTTCGAAGCGGAATGGGAGGCTTGTGGTGTCTTCCAAAATTGGAAGGGGGCGACATATCGGAGAGGGTAACAGCTAGGGTCGGAGGTAGACGATGGGCAGCAGCCGTTGGATCCAGCGATCCAACGACTTCGATGATGGTGCTGATGGAGGGTTCTGATTAGATCTTAGGACTAGATCAAGCGGTGGGGAATTGGGCGCCGATGAGCGGTTATGATGGGAAAATGGCTGAGATCTAACGACCTTAGTAGAAGAAGTGACATGGGGAGACGAGAGGCGTAGGATGAGAAGGAGATCGAGCGGCTGAGGTTAAGAGGTGACATGGCTGAATGGGAGGTGTAGGATAGGTGCATGATCGAATGGCTGAGAATTAGGCGCTAGTGGGCGTCTAAGATTTGATCTGGAGATGGATCGGATGGCTGAGAAGTGGAGCGATGATGGAGGGCGGAGATGAGGGCGATCAGAGGCAGATCCAATGGCTAAGGGAGGTGCCAGGTGGCGGAAAGAGGAGCGGGCCACATGGGCGGCCCAATGGGCACCACGTGGCCCAATCAGAAAAATTCAAATAAAATTACAAAGAAAATTATAAAAGAAATAGTTAGAGGTCGAATTAGGAAAAAGTCAAAACATGAAAATTGCTCCTCTCGACAAGGTCTACAACTTTCATGTTGGTTAAAAAGCCAAAAGAGGTCATTTGTACAAAACGTATTTTTGAGGGTATTTTTAGGGGGATAAAAACACCAATTTTTGTCTTTGATTTGTTTTTTTTGTATTTTTTAGGCTTTTAAAGGTCAGTGATTTATAGAAAATTATTCTACCAAATTTTTAGGAGTTTTTGAAGTTAAAATAAATACAATAAAAATAAAAGAAATTAAATACAACAATTTAATGGTAAATTATACACAATATAATACATGATAATAATAAAGAATTGATGGGTATTTTATTGGATTAGTCAAGACAGGGGTTTATTTTGCGGCTTTTAGTAAGATGAATTCGAGATTCATCATAACTCTATACTTAAACCATGCTCGTCCTCAAGCATCTAAATAATGAAGGAGTCGGATTAATTCCCGACAGTGCACGTGAAATTTTCAAGGCTCGATCTTTCGAAGACCCTTGACCTAAATGATCCTAAAATTCTTAGCTTATCCATGCTCTAGTCAGAAGGAATCCAACTTCTCTAATTATAAGACTCTCTTTTTGTACATATAGTATAAGGATATGAAATTTAGTGTACTGCATTTCATGAGAGCCGAGTCGATGCATCACTCAAAGTTCCAGTCTCAAAGACTCTCCTCTAGACCTAATCCTCAATACTAGAAAATAAGTCTATTCTTGCTTCAGTCAACCGTCTCATTAGTTTATCAGACTTGAAATGCTGATGGACAGCCAGATGATGGAGGTAATGGAACAAGGGGCCTCTCGAGTGCCTTTTACTCAACACATGTAAATTTTTATACTGTTGATCAATGTGTCCGTCAAGAGAGTTGGAGTCGTCTGCACTTGTTTTTCTGGGAGTACATCGGGGTGTGTCTTTTCTGAGTATCTAAGGCACCTTCGACACCCAGACTTGTATCGCTTACGATGTAGGGCCCTTTTTGTGGTGTCAGCCCGACTCCTTGGTCCTAATTAGCACTTTGTCCAAGTGGACACTTTGAAAATGTTTGGGAGCGCTCACCATTGGTGGAAGCTCATTTGTAATTTGAATTTGGAATTTAGAGCTTTTTCTTTGGCATTTCTTTTCTTTTGTTGGCTAGCTCCACTACTTTTACCAAAAGTTGGCACACACTGATCAACAATTTCCATTAAGTTTTATCACACCCTCGCACATAGGTAAATATAAAAGAGATTGCATATGAATCTTGTTCACATACTAGCTAGGGTTTTGCTGACACTCAGGTTTTCTGAAGCCTTCACTAACTTTATCCCATCCTCGAATATCAATGGATCGGGTCTAAACTCAAATCTCTGGTCTTAGTTCCTCAAGTGATATCTCAACTCAACTCATCAATCATGCAATTGTGGAAGTGACTGTACTAATCATATTTTTCTTGAAGGTAGAGATGAAGAGTGCAATATAGCGCTCAAATCTTTCAAACCAGGGAAGTGTGGATATTTAGGCTTAAAACCCTAATGACTAAGGCATGTTAACTCAGACTCTCAAGATCACAGAAATCAAGTGTCCTCAAAATCCTCAAGCCTTGAGTGAGTGTGGATGTGTCAGGAATACACCAACTCCTTAGGTTAGTGAATTTTTTGTGTGATTTTTGTCTTTTGCAGATTTTTATGGGTTTTAATTAATTAATCTTTTTTTAATTCTTTGGAGAGACAATGACTGGCCCAGGCTCAAATAAAAGTATCCACTCTCAGCCAGTATGAGTGTTAGTAGGGGCCGAGACCCGTGATCCTTAAGGACAGAGCCGTATGCGGTGTCCTCTAAACCACCCACACTGCTAAGGGAGACCGAGGTTCCCTCACTGAAAGTTTCTACAAAGCCTAGTAGTCAGAGCCTAATTCCAAGAAGGGATTTTAATTTTTTATTTTTTATTTTAATTTTTTAGGAATATTTACAAAAATTAATAAACCATTTTTTACAAGGTTTGTACTCATTTCATAAGTTTACCAAAACCCAGCCCGGAAATAAAATTTAAAAAGTTAAAAACACGAGCTAAGGCTAAAGTAAATATACAATAAAATACAATATACCCCCTATACTTAAATATTGCTATTTCCTCATAGCACAAGTGCCATGAAGCCAAGGCTCGATTCAAATATAGGGTGATATAGCGAGACTGAGGAGGAGGATCCTCCTATACTCAGGTCAATATTGACCTAAATATAAGAAGACAGTAAGCGGAAGGGATGAGCAGGCAGGTCCCCCCTATACTTAGGCTACAAATAGACTAAGTAAGGTCTGAATTAGGGGGAGGGGAAGGGTGTTCTATGATACAAGGGTGACGGGGAGGGGGTTCGTGAAATATACAGAGAGAGAGAGAGGGAGTGAAATATACAAAGGGGGATGGGGGGTGAGTGTGTATGTGCAAGTGTAGGTGTGTGTGTGTGGGTGGGGGGTAGATCATCAAGTGATCTACTCCTCTTTTTTTTTGTACAACATGCAAAACTGGAAATAAATATGCAGATGCAAGTTTTTTTACAATATGCAATGCAATTTGACTGATAAAAATACTCAAATTCCTTCACAATGTCTTTTGCGGCCTCTTCAGCGGAAGCTCCTGACTTCACGCCTCCATGAGGATCAAGCGTCCTCGATCATCATGGGCCCTGCCATAAAAGATAAATGTTAGAATAATCAGAGAAATTAAATCAGCAAATAAGATGCAAAGAAATGATGCATGAAACGATGACCTAAAAATTATCAACAAAGAAAATCAAAATTCAATAATTAAGTTTGGACGTGTCCCCAGCAATGACGCCATTTGATGAAAGCAAAATTTGCCTCTTTAAGAATGAATAATTATTGTAGTACTAGAGGCGAATTCGGTCGATCAAAACACCACAGAGCTTTGAATGTTGTGGAGTATTTTTACTTGGTAAGTCTACCAAGGTCGATCACAGGGACACGACTACCTAATGAATTTATCAAATTTCGATTCATGAAGCACAATGTGAATTAATTTCAATTTCAGATCCATAAGGTGAACTATGCTATTTACAAAGAAATGCCATGATGTATGCATTTTTTAATTGATTTGTATGCAATTTAAAATGATGCATGAGCTATTGTGCAAGTTTAAATGTATGCTAAACAAAATATTACAATTAACCCTAAAATTATGAGCATCACAATATAAAATGAAATAAGAGTCATTTTAATCCCGACATGAAGAGCAGTCATCAAATCAGAGCAAGAACAAGGATAACCGGGTCTCATATATCACATAAAAATCACTTCATTAAAAAAGTGGCGAATGAGAAATTTAAACATGTTAAGATGTAGAGGACAAAATAAGGATCAAAATGACACTAAAATCATGCAATTTGGACCTACGATGCTCAAGTTATGCTAAAAACAATGCAGGGGCATAATTGAAATAAAAATGCAAAAAATAAATAAGATAAATATTACATTTAGGTCCCTGGAGGGACCAAAATGTAAATAACAAAAACTGCCTGGGCCTTCATAAATTTTCCATGCGTAGGGGTATTTTTGTAATTTCAGAAAATATAGAGGGCTTCCCTGTAAAATACCCCAGACGCGCACGTGACACACGCGTCTGGAGGACCAAAATGCAAATAGCGAAAACTTCAGGGTCCTTCGTGCAGTTTACCCAGGCCCTCACATACGGGGCTCGTGATGCGCCTAGGCTCGGGAAGCTGCATGTGGCTTGGGACACGTGGCAGCAATCTGGAGCTCGAGTCAAGGTTCGGGGGACCCGAGCCTATAGGTCTGGAGAGGAGGCTCGGGCTGCCACGCGTCATCATCACAACCGTCCGATCGAAACGATCGAACGACACCTGTGTCTTCTTCCTCCGCCTTGGCTCGCTGGAGAAGGCGGGTCTCCGACACACCCTTTAAAGCTCCACCGTGCTCCTGCAGCTCGTCTGAAGATCGGTGAAGTTTGCTTGAAGCCTGGCGGAGGTCCTGGAGCCATTGCAAAGCTCCTTTGATGTCTAGAGCTCCCTGTCGGAGCATGATCGTCGGAGGAGAAATTCGAGACCGGCGGGGAGGCGCGAGCTCCAGCCATTGAGGATACCTGCAGATGTTACTCATAGCCGAAGTTGTGCTGGTGTTGCGTGAGTGGTTTGTGAGGTGAGTGAAGGCCTCGGAGGTGACGGGAGGTGGTGGTCGTAAGCCTCTTCTCCAGCGGAGGAGGGGAAGAGGGGAGTCGGAGCAGGGGAGGCTCTGGAGAAAGGAAAGGAGGTCGGCGAGGATGTCGGTGTTCGTGCGGAGCTGGTCGAGTGATCAGTGGAAGGTGGAAGTGACTTAAGGTGGCGTGATAATTAGGAGAAAATACAAGAAAAAGAAGGGGAAGACAAACCTCGTCGGGGAGGGGACCCTGGTGGAGGAGGTTGCTTGGGTGGAGGCTCGGACGAGCCTCTGGATCATTGCCCAGCTGGTCAGCATGCCAGCGAGCTCAATCGGACGGCGGAAGAACGCCGTGGGTCAACACCGGACTAAACCCATCTTCGCCTCGACATTCCTCCCCTCCGCTGTCACCGGAGGGGCGGAGGAAGCTAAGGTGTAGCCCAATAATGGTGGATGACGGTGAAGGTGGCGGAGGGGTTGTTTAAATAGAAGCAGAAGGTCGGCGGTTTCATGGTGGCGAGGCATTTTTAGGTGGTGTTTTAATGGCATGGGAGTGATGGAGGAGATTGATGGTGGTTTGCACGAGATAGGCGGAGGGATGGGCTACGTGGAGGAGCGTTTCGAAGCGGAAGGGGAGGCTTGTAGTGTCTTCCAAAATTGGAAGGGGCGACTTATCGGAGAGGGTAACAGCTAGGGTCGGAGGTAGACGATGGGCAGCAGCCGTTGGATCCAGTGATCCAATGGCTTCGATGATGGCGCTGATGAAAGGTTCTGACTAGATCTTAGGACTAGATCAAGCGGTGGGGAGTTGGGCGCCGATGAGTGGTTATGATCGGAAAATGGCTGAGATCCAACGACCTGAGCAGAAGGAGTGACGTGGGGAGACGAGAGGCATAGGATGAGAAGGATATCGAGCGGCTGAGGTTAAGAGGTGACGTGGCTGAATGGGAGGTGTAGGATAGGTGCATGATCGAATGGTTGTGAATTAGGCGCTAGTGGGCGGCTAAGATTTGATTTGGAGACAGATCGCATGGTTGCGAAGTGGAGCGATGATGGAGGGTGGAGATGAGGGCGATCAGAGGCAGATCCAACGGCCAAGGGAGGTGCCGGGTGGCGGAAAGAGGAGCGGGCCACGTGGGCGGCCCAGTGGGCGCCACTTGGCCCAATCAGAAAAATTCAAATAAAATTACAAAGAAACTTATAAAAGAAATAGTTAGAGGCCAAATTAGGAAAAAGTCAAAACATAAAAGTTGCTCGTCTCGATGAGATCGACAACTTTCATGTTGGTTAAAAAGCCAAAAGAGGTCATTTGTACAAAACGTATTTTTGGGGGTATTTTTAGGGGGATAAAAACACCAATTTTTGTCTTTGATTTGTTTTTTTGTATTTTTTAGGCTTTTTAAATGTCAGTGATTTATAGACAATTATTCTACCTAATTTTTAGGGGTTTTTGAAGATAAAATAAATACAAGAAAAATAAAGGAAATTAAATACAATAATTTAATGGTAAATTACACACAATATAATACAGGATAATAATAAAGAATTGACGGCTATTTTTATTGGATTAGTCAAGACAGGGGTTTAATTTGCGGCTTTTAGCAAGATGAATACGAGATTCATCACGTTCTTATGTATATTTACATATAAATATTTATTATATATTATTTATTATTATTTATAATATCTATTAGTATTATTATGATTACCATATATCAAACCTTTTAAAAATAAAAAGAAATTAAAATTTTGAAAATTTGAAGAAATAAAAATTAATAATTTAAAAATTAAAAAATTATATAACATTTAAAGTACATAAAATTAAATATAATCAAGAACACAAAAAAACTAGAAAAGCAAAAAAAGTGAAAAATAATTATTATGGATTTTTTATTAATTGATAATAATAATAGCTATCCCAGTTTTCTTTGAATGGTATATACATTTTTTGTAGGGTATATTAATTTTCATCATGCATTCCTCGTTATTTTATCTATATCGTGGGTTGATTGTTGATGATTTAATTCATTGGGTTCTGAGTACCGTAAGAAAGGCTGCTACAACAATTGCCGGATCCGAATTGTCAGACACCTCATGCCGTCTAAGACCGGACATTAGAAATCCCTTAATGATCTCATTCTATCAAATGGCACAGCTGTTGGGGAGCAATGTGTATGATATGATATTGTGCATATTATTATATCTCTGTTTTTATTTCTTTTTATTCAAACAATTATTTATCTATTCTGACAACTTTCTTTATTGACTTCTTTGCGAGGGTTTGCCACTTGAGGAGGAATTCTTAGGAGGACATGTGCAACCTCTTGAGGTGGAGACTGGCTTTCTTCGCTTAGCTGGTAGGAGAGAGCAAGAAGAAGATGAGTATTTGAGAAGAGCATATTAGTGTAGGTTTTTATTTTTGTGTAAGAGAGAGACATTATTTATTTGTAATAATACAGGGTCAAGACACTTTGGACATTTAGACTCTCGCGGGCCTAGTTTACCAAGTGTCTGTTCACTTGGGGGCCCGCCCAATTTTTAACGTTTTCTTCACTTTCTAACTTTTGTCCTCCCCATTTTCCCACCTGTTTCTATTTGTTTTCTGTGGTTTTTATTTTTTGCCTTCTTTTTTTTATGTGAATGAGCCCTTAGATTTTAGGACTTGCTTGACTGAGTAAACTAGGTCAAAATCCCTAATATTTGTATGCTCCTATAGTCTCTGATAGGTTTGGACCTTAGCCAAATTGAATATGTACTTTACGATAATAACAATTCTCACTTAGGGAGATTTCACCACTTGCATACCGCATATAGTAAATTTAAATTTCTGTCTTTCATCCCGCATGGAGAGTGTTGGGAAGCACTATGAGTCTTCTTACCGGGCATTCATCATTCTGATACAAGGGTGAGATTTGCATCCCAGTATCAGCTTGCATTGCTTTTCTATTATCTCCCTCTTTTTTGTCTACTTATATTTAAAGGAAAATACAAAAATCTTTAGGCAAATTATTCTGAAAAATGCTCAAAAAAGTGAAAATTAAAAATTTCTGCATTCTGTCGAATCGAATGAATAGTTAGTCCATGTTGAGAGATTGTTTTCATGCATGGGACAAATTCAGAAGACACATATAGAGCTGCGCATGAGGCCTTGAAACATTGATCTCAAGCCATAAACATCATCACAAAGATTCTAGATCACTACCTCTTTGTACATTCCCCAACCCCGTCGGTTCCCGCTTTTACTCTTTCTTCTATATTTAGGCTGACCATAGCCTAAGTATAGGGGGAACCGATGCCCACCATGTATATTCATTCACCCAGTTCTTCTCCTCTTGATCTCGATCGTCCCATTTGTTCTTCTTTTATACTTAGAGCCTAAGTATAGGGGGCGAGCTGGTTTTTTTATTATTTTTCACTCTCTTATGGGTCGACTTCTTCTATTCTTTTTCACTCTCTTACGCTTAGCACGAGCTATGACTCTTTCACGCTTTTTGTGCTTTGAGGACATAACACACACTAGGTATAGGGGATGTGTATATATTACATATATACTTTACCCATAACTCATACTTTCACGTATTTTATGTGTATAATATTTAATAAATATGATATGGATAAAATTGGTAAACAAATATTCCAAATTGTTGTGTTTTTTGTAAACTATGTAAAATACATGTAAATTTGTATAATGTGTATACTGTTGTGAAATCATTGTAAAATATTTGTAAATCATACTTTTGTAAATTGTTGTAAAATAGGGGATAAAAAAACTTATGTAAAATAAAAATGGCTTCTCATTCATTCTTGCATAAAAAGAAAAAAATATTCATCCGAAAATATGCACTTAATTCATATGCATGTCATTTCATCTACATTTCATAAGACATCACATGCATAAGCAAAGTAGAAAGTTAGCAAGTTCCAAATTGAGTCATGAGTGAAAATCGAGGGATGACTTGATTTTGACCTTAATCTACTTAAATTTCATAGGAACTGTTGGACATGCGAGACCACAACGAACCATTATGCAATAATTGTTATTGCAAATATCATTCCCTGATCTGAAATGAAGAATAACTAACTTGCATAATAGGCCCCTTAGTACAATTATGGTTATGTACCATGGCCTCATTAATGATCATACAATTGTTGGTTCAATTATTGAATCATAGAGGCTGGTGCTTAGATGAATATATAAAGAGTTAGATTGAGGACTCATCAAACACCACCAAATGATAAGTAAGCGAGGATCTTCTGTCTGAGAAGGAGATGGCAATCCTTTCTCTAAAGGCTGATATCTGACCGACCTCTTGATGCAGGTCCTATGCATAGGAATAGAGATTCAGAGATATCGGATTAGTTAGGTCAAATAGTTGACTTAATGAGATCGAGATAACCAAAGTCTATGATGTATGCTGTCACGATATAGGCACACATCCTCTGACTGGAGACAGATGTGTTACTATATGTCTGAGTATGTACAAGTCTATACATCGGCACACTAGCGTGCATGCAAGGGCATATGAGTAATACGATCTCTCAAAGGGATCATACAGGTTCAGTTACTGAACCGAAAGACACGAGCTCACTCATGAGATATTGGGAAGAATCAAATTCTGTACATGCTCATCTAGCTTTGGAAGCTTGACTGAATTTGTAGGTTTGATATATGCTTTTGGAAAGTATATGATCAACACCTGGGTATGATATATGCTTTTGGAAATTATATGATCGATACCAACTCTCAATAGTCAAATGAGAAACTTAAAGATAAAACCCTGAAGTAGACAATGTAAAATTGATCTAATATTCAAGTTTAATCTGGGTCTTATAGTATGCAGGATGTACAACTATTAGGAATACCTGAGGGTGATGTGATCATAAACGATTGTATAACCAAGACACTTCCATTCCTAGGGAGTAATGAAACAGGTTTGGATTTTAATGTCTCCTCTCAATAGATAAGTAATCTGATCTTGGTTCCAATGTTAGACATTGATCTGAAAGTGATTCAGATGCAACAAGAAAGTTAGATTTGCGGTCTCGATTTAATCAAGCATCTTTAAGAGGTCTGCAAGATCTGGATTTAAGATGTGATCTCAATATCCAAGTCACTATACTTGGAACAATACAATCGCCATGTCCTTTTTTCCAAGTATCCGCAGAGAAAGTGCATTATCCTTGAAAGAGTTCATGATAATTTCATTGTTGATATATGTATCCAAGCATTGAGAAAATTGATAATTAAATGTGATTTACTTATCATGAATAATATGAATTTGATTCATATTATAATGAGAGTTATCTAATATAATTAAATGTGATTTAACTATCAAAGATGTAAATAATGTGAATATGATTCATATTATTTGGGCACATGAGAATAGAGCCTAAGATGATTAAATGAATTTAATTATGATGGATATGAATAATGTGGATAGCACTATCCTAGTTATTCATATATATTATAAATGTGAGTTATAGTATATACGAGAGAGCAATTTGTAAATAACATTTACAAATTAAATGTTGATGTGAATTGGATTCACATTAGACAATTAATCGAAAATGTAGTTTACATTTTATTTTGGGTTGTGAATTTGATTCACATATTTCCAGTGGCAAGATTGCAATATTCATAAAAATAATTATGAATTATTTTTGTACAATAATTTACAACAATTGTTGTTGTAGATATTGGAGAGACATGGGACAATGTGATCCAAAAAGATTACATGGAGTTGCCTCCTTCCTAATAAGAGAAGGGGACGGACACCAATTCCTATTAGGAAAGGGTGGCCCTCCACTCCATCTATATGGAAGGAGGCACTCTTCTTTCCATTATCTTCATGTTTGCATGATTTAACTTTAAGATTAATTTATATTGATTTATTACTATATACTTAATCTAAATTAAATTGATTGTTGTTGTGTTTTTACAAAAAAATCTTGGCCATTGAAAGAAGCACAAATAAATCTCATTCATTTGATTTGTGTGCACATGGATTGGGATCATGGACTCCTAAACCCTATATAAGAAGAGGCACCCCTTGCTCTTCAAAGTTACACAAATTGTGAACAACATCTCTCTCTCTCATTCTCTACACGTCCTTTCTCTCTCTCTCTCTCAACATGTGACTGTCCACATGATGACCTAGAGAGAATCACTGTCGTTGCCACGACCGTTGTGCCGCTGCTTCGACTGCTCATGGATCTCTATCTCCTTCGATGTGCTCGCTCGTGAAGAAGACGTCAGATCTTATGAGACGAGATCAAGAGATTCACCGCATGGATCATCAACATGAATTGCGCGGAGCATGCATTTCATCAACGTGCTCGCAAGCGTCTCCTCAGTCGGATCGGACTTGACATAGGAACTCTCTTCATTTAGAGACTCGATCACAACCACGCTTCAAGAGGTAACCCTAATACTTGTTTGTGGTTTAGATGAAATGACTCGAGAAGTGTTTTTGGATCATGTGGTTTCATCGCATGGGAAATGTTTAAATTCCACTGCCTAGAGCACTAGTGCGACTAGTCGCTCCTGATCGCATACGATGCGATCCTCATGCTTCCGTGATGTGCTTAAGGATCTTCCCATATCATTCAAAAACTTCATTGAGGAGTAGTATTTTTGGAACTTCATATCATAGACTTAATTCTCCAAGTTCACAAGACAATGGCTAGACTTGATTCTTAGTGTCTAACCCGATCGCCTCATTCTGAGAGACTCTTGGATTAGGAAAAATATGTACTCCACACTGCACACTTAGCTCAACTCTGACGAGATGTTGGAAGACCACGTGTCTTTTTCTTTGGTAGCGTGGATATCTAAAGATCGAGTACTATGTTGAAATAAACTTCGGATGAGGGATGGGTTGCTAGCACAATTTTTTCTATGACCCCAAAACATGGGCGAGCTAAAAGATTCTATATCCAACGGGGCATAAAAGATCCATGCAGAGCAACCGTAATTCCTACAACAAAGAAGCCAATACCAAAAAGAACAATATTTGACCACAATGGTCCAAGCTTCAGATAGCCTGTAGATTTAGTGAAGACCGGGCTACATCAGCCAAGCTTCACAAGAGAGTTGACTACACTGGTCACTCTCCACTTCTTTTCTCCTTCTTCTAGACATCTCCCCCCACTCGGTTTGAACTAGCACGTTCCTAAACTTAGAAGGAAATACCTGAATCCCTGAGGATGACTTTCTGGAGGAGGAGATTACATGGTAGTCTAGCTTCTTGGATGGGAAGATATAACATGCTTCACATGACAGGGGCTCATTCAATGTTCATGTGGGATGCTTTGGGAGGGGGTTGATCTAAGATGACTTCTGAGTCGGGTCAGGATGTTGACTTGTACAACTTGGAGACTGTTGTTCTCAAAATCCTAAGTCTTATAAGAAGTTCTGCCATATTATTAATCCAAAGGTTGAGCCGAGCTCCATTTTCACCTTTTGTTCATGACCTTGGTATGGAAACCAATATCATTTCACTTATGCATTTCACTTTAGTTGCTCGGGGATGACCATGGTTTAAGTATAGGGGGTTGATAAATCTATGATTCATCACTTTAAAATATGAAAATAAAGCGTTGTTCCTAAGTAATCAACTGCCTTTATTCATCTATATTGCATTATTATCATTCTTGCATATGTAAATAATATTCACATTTTGGCTTGCATAATTGCATTTAATAAGAAACCATAATTCCTTTGTAAATTATCACTTGTATGATACCATATCTTTCCTAATTTTTATTTATTTATCATTAACTCAAAATAAAATAAAATTAACTTTATTATGTACATATTACTAACACTAAAAAAATAAAATGCCAAAAAATACTAACTTATATATTAGCCGAATAAAATCCAAACCCTAGTTTTGAGATAAAAAAACTGTAAAAGTGAATATCTCTCTCATACAGTCTTCTATGAACCCCTACTCACTTTTGAATTAATATACATTCAATTACCTACAAAATAAGACCAAATTCAAAAGAATCGGAGTTCATATGTGAAACTTGGGTTTGGGACCTTATTGTTTATGGTATAGATTGATCGATTTGACCCTATTATTTTATGTACAAAATAAATCTTTTTGATTTATTTCTTTTTATTTTATTTGATTTGATTTATGTTTTAATAAAATGTGCAGAAATTTAGATCAAAATTGAAGCAAAAATCAAAGAAAATAAATATCTGAAAGTCTGTATATAGAGTCTTCATATATGTCACTCTTGTTTTATTTCTTTTTTTTCTTAGTTATTGAAAAATCCAAAAAAATAGATTAGGGTGCACATATTTATTATATATTTTATATGATTTTGTTTTTATTTTTTATCTTATTTAATAGGACAAAAAATTTTCAAAATACAAAAATATGGTATTTTATATCTATAGAGCACCACCAAAAATTCTTTTGTATAGATGATCTCTTTTGGTTTTGGTTGCTTCACAAAAGTTGAATATCCCATCGAGAAGAACAAATTCCATGAAGGCACCTTTTCATTTGACATCCCTTTCTATTTCTTTTTGATTTTTCTTTTAATTTAATTTCTGATTTTTCTGAGAGCGACATGTGGTAGCTCCTAAAGATGCAACATGTCACCCCCTTTTTATTTTATTATTTATTATTTATTTATACTTTAATTTAATTTAGTCACCATGTGTCTGCTAATCCGCATGCCACATGGCCACCTTCTTCCCCCTTGGCCTCTTTTTGCACCCAATCCCGCCTTCCACTACAGTGTCGCCAACCGCCCAAGGCCTAATCCTCCCTTCTCCCCACGCCTCCCACTTTCCCTCTCCATCCATGATCCCAACCATCTCTCTGCCTTCCCCTCTCTGCAACCACCACCTCTTCCCGCTAATCTTGCAAAACCCCAAACATCCGCCATCAAAACCAGGACGATCACCCCCCATCATGCGCCATCCACCAACACAAGAGACTAAGTCCTAGCTTCACTCCAGGTTTGGTGACAACAAACTCGGTACTCGACGGCGATGACATAACTAGCGACCTTGGTGAGATCCAAGGAACGAATCCATTCCTTGTAGTAGTACGGTGCACAACCCCACTGCCCAGCTTCGTGGCTTAATCGCCACGTCGATCGAAGCCAAGATCTGAAGGTCCTCTTCAAGCTTCTTTCTAGGAGAATCCACATTCTCCAGGTCAATATTCTTCTTCACTCTCCCCCTTCCTTCATCTTCTGTTTCTTTTTTGTTCTTTTTCTTGATTTTATGTAACTTTGACCCCCAAAACCATCTTCTCGTTCTTCTTCATGGAAACCACGGAACCATATCAACCCTCTATCTTCTATTCTACCTTCTCATAACTCTTTAGTAGATACAACTCCATCCTCCGCTTTGATTGGAGCCTCATCCATCCATTTCCGCCCTTCGTAAACTATTTCTAGGCTATGGTGTTGGACATGCGAACCCTTGACAAGCCATTATACAGTTGATGTTATTGCAGATCATTCCATGATCTAAAATGAAGAATAACTGATTTGCATTGTAGGTCCCTTTCTAAAATTAGGATTATGTACCATGGCTATCTTAGTGATCATACAACCGTTGATTCAATGATTGAATCAAAGAGGCTGGTGCTTGGATGATATCTGAAGAGTTAGATTGAGGACTCATCAAGCACCATCAATTGATTGTTAAGAGATGATCTCTAGCCTGAGAAGGAGATGACAATCCTTTTCTAAAGGTTGATATATGACCGACCTCTTGATACATGTCCTCTGTAAAGGAATAGAGATTTGGAGGTGTCGGATGAGTTAGATCAATGAGTTGACTTAATGAAATCGAGATAACTAAGACCTATGTCGTATGATGTCACGATATAGGCATGCATCCTTTGACCAGAGATGGATGTGTTACTATATGTCTGAGTATGTACATTTGGCAGACCGTAGGTTGATGACCTATTCGAGGTCAATACACCGACGTGGGCATATGAGTGATACAATCTCTCAAAGGGGTCATACAGGTTCACTACTGGACCGGAAGACATGAGCTCACTCCTAAGGTATTGTGACCGATCAAATTCCATGCATGGTCGCCTTGCTTTGGAAGCATGACAAGAATTTATAGGTATGATATATATTTGGGTAAAATGTGTATGCCCCCTAGGGGGAGCTAACTTAGCTCCCCCCGCCCCTTTTTCACAAATTTTTTTTATTTTTTTTGAAATCTAAAACCGTGTAAATTCATTATTAAATCCATATATTATGCTATTCAAATTTCATACAAAACAGAGACTCCTACGACCTCCATCCAAATGGGGTCGATTTAAAAAATCCTGTTACCGTTAAAAAAATGACTGTCTGGATGGAGGCCGTAGGAGTCTCTGTTTCACACGAAATTTTTATGACATAATATAGGGATATAGTGATGAATATTCACGGAAAAAAAATTTCAAAAAAAATAAAAAATTTGAAGGAAATAGGGCGGGGGGAGCTAAGTTAGCTCCCCCTAGGGGGCAGCCCCATTTTCCTCTATATATTTTTGTAAAGATGAATAGTTTGCATTGAGAAATTAATAACTAAATGTGATTTAATTATCATGAATAATGTGAATATGATTCATATTATTTAGATGTATGAGAATGATGAGCCCAAATTATTAAATATGATTTAATTATCAAGGATATGAATAATGTGGATAGCACTGTCCATATTATATATATATTATAAATGCAATTTCTAATATATTAGAGAGAGCTGATTATAAATAGTATTTATGAATTAATTATTGATGTGAATTGTATACACATTAGATAATTAATTGAAAATACAATTTACATGTTATTTTGGATATATGAATATGATTCATATTCTTTCAATGGCATGATTGAGATATTCACACATCAATTTGGAATTAATTTTGTGAATATATTCACAATAAAAGTTGTTGCAAATATGTAGAGGATTATGTAAGATATTCAATCTCACATAAATTGGGAGGATGAATGACCTTCCATATATGGAGGGTGGACGACCACCCTTGACTTAATCAAGCGTGGTCGCCCCATTTAGAAACAGGACTTATTCTTCATCCTCTTATCCAAATTGACTAAATTAAATTAAATTACATTGATGATAATTCGATATATATTTAATTTAATTTAAATTAATTGATGTTGCCTTTTTAAGCAACAAATATCACGGTCATTGATTAAAAACACAAATCAATCTGACCATTGATTTTGTGTTGTACATGGATTGTGACATATGGACTCCCAAAATACTATAAAAGAAGAGGCAATATAGCTCTTCTTTTACAACACTTTGCAAGTCTCTCTCTCTCTCTCATTCTCACACCCCAACTCTCTCTATCTATCTCTCTCTCTCTTTCAAGTGTGGTCGTCCACCCCTTGTACTAGAGAGAGTCACCGTCATCGCTACGCCATCATGCCACTGCTTAGATTGCTCGTGGATCTCCATCTTCTTCGATGCTCCTTGCTCGTAAAGAAGACATCGGATTTTGTGTGATGAAATCAGGAGATCTTTTCTCGGATATTTATCTTGGATTGCAAGAAACAAATGCCTCATCAACATGCTCGCAAGCATCTCATCCGTCAGGTCATACTTGAGACATGCAGTCTCTTTCATTGGAGACTTTGATCGCAACCAAGTTTCAAGAGGTATTCCTTTATCTTGTTTGTATTTTGATGAAACAATTCGAGAAGTGTTCTCGAATAATGTGGTTTCATCTCTTTAACTTTTTTAAATTTTGCTGCTCCGAGCCACTAGTATGACTAGTCGCTCCCGATCGTATTGGATGTGATCATCACACTTTTGGGGACATGCTTAAGGATTTTACAATAGCGTTAAAGTTGTATCAGAGCCTTAGTTGAAAAGGCAAGACAACTTTGATATATAGTCTTTAATCAAAGTAAAATATGTATTTATGCAAATATTTATTATTTCAGATAACCGACATTAAACCCAATCAAAACTATACTCAGTAATAACCATTAAAGCATCATGGATTGGATCCATGATCAAGACATTGTACTTGAAATTGGACACGTAATGTACGTGGTTGTAATGTGCAAGTTTCCTCATAATAGTGAGGAATGACAACTAAATAGACAATAGGACAACACCCTAGTGTTTGTATATCTCTAAAGTGTTGATCTCTCATCGAATGTGCTTTGGAAGTAACATGTCGGTTATAAGCGTAGTTGTCAAGATTATTTTTAAAAACTGAAGATGTTCTAGAAAACGTATGTGCTCTCAACATTTAAGCATGAATGACATGGTTTACTGCATTATGCAGAATGGTGGCTCGATATGAGATGATGTACTCAAAATTTTTGAGTACCTTACGGAACCTAAGTCTTGTTTTGAGTTAAGATGAGTGTGGATGCAATGAATGTCATCATTATGCTATCTCTACTCAAGTCTTTCATGATTCATCCTATTATTTATATTGTATGAACAGGTAGAAGCAAGTATAAATGTTGAAATACTCTTATATTGAAATACCTTGAGGACATGTTCAATTTAATAGATCCTTTGCCTTAAGCAATGGTTGTTTAAGTGTTAAGGAAGCGTAATGGAAGCTTGGGTCAGATCCAAGTAAGAAGGAGGGTCAATGAGATGACTGTATTTCTGTGACTTCCATATATATGACATCCAAAGAGTTGGATGAATGCTAATACTGCAATGAGTTGATGTATTGAGAATATGACTATCTTGACTATCTAAGATCCTTAGTGAAGGATCCATATAGTGCATCGAAATAACCTACATCTACATATAATCATTGAAATCAGCTTACTTATTAGATAAGATCAAAGTCCGATAATTGTATCCCATTCTTCTACTATCACTTGCAATTGGTTGCATATGTTTTAGATGATTAGAAAATTTGATCTTAAGGTTTAATAGACATCCATATGGGAGTTGAAGCAATTGTTGCAACAATCTCCACAGAAAGACTTCATATTTTCTGTATGAGAGCCCACAGTCTAAAAGAATGTCTCTATGACCTACATATTAGATTACATTCATTGTTTGTTTCTAAGTTTTTGGAAATAAACATACATTCTGGATTATACCTATCATAATGAGTTATGATGGGTGTATTTCAGATAAAAATCTAATATCTACATGACTCTAATAAATTAGAAAATTAATGAATGGTTCATTAACATTTCTAATACTGAAAATTAAACCTTAAAAGATCAATAGGAGGATGAAGATCATTTGACAATGATTTGGCATCAAGCCTTGGATATATGTCTACTAATAAGATCAATAGACTAGTAAGAAATTGAACATTAGATTGTTTGAAAGTTCAAAAGCTTACATACTTTTAAATATTATATTCAAAGTAAAAATGTCCTATGCACCCTTCTCTTGGAATGGCGTAAGATGCATATGTATTCAAGATCTCCTACATATTGATGTATGCAAAGCATCTATATCATAATAAACATTAATGATATGTTATATATATTGATGATTATTTGTGATATGAGATATCTTCCATTCGTATTAGAAACCTTTGAAAATTTTCAAAGATTTCACAATTTTTGTTGAGAACCGAAGTTAGAAACAAGATGAAATGAATTTGATCTAACCTAGGTGACCAATACCTATTAAATGAATTCAATGAATACCTTACGGAGAAAGGAATATCATTCCTATCTCACTCCTCCTAATACACTTAAACTCAATAGAGTTGTAGGGAGATGCAATTGGACCATGTGTGACATGATTTGATCAATGACGACTCTTAACATAATTACCCCTTAATTTTAAGGAATATATGTAGTGGAGACTACAATATATATCCTAATAAGATTCCATGCTAATCTGAACCCCAAAACCCTCATAAGCTATGGTTTGGAACCATGCCCAATGTTGGACACTTGAGGATCTAGGGTTGCTTGGTCCACAACCATATCATGGATGCAACAATTCTGGAATCTAATGCTACTTCTTTGATGTTATTGCATACCTACATTATAACCTTGAGATTCTTAAAAGATTTCATCTCTATGAATGTGATTCTACAGGATGAATTTCTTAAGAATCAAGAAAAGAATGAAGTAAAGGGACTCATTGAATCTTGAGAGGATAATGAGGCTCCTAGAATCGAAAACTAAAAGGACAATTAAAGATGAAACACTCGTACCTCTTCAAATCACTTTGAGGGTGGTAAGATCACCTAGAGGGTATGGATTCCATGTGTCAGAGAAATCTGGCATTGATTTATCTTCATATGATGAAGCATTTGTAGATCATGACATGGAAAAATGGATGTTAGCAATAGAGTCTAAAGTAGACTTCATGCACAAGTGTTGTGTATGGACCCTCTAGGATCCACCTATTGGGTTAAACCCATTAGGTCTGTATGGATCTTTATGATAAAGAGGGAACCTGATGAGAAGGCAGAGACCTTCAAAGCACGCCTCGTAGCCAAGAGCTACATAGAGAAAGAAGACATCGTTTGCGATGAGACTTGCTTTCTAGCAACCATGCTTAAACTCATCGAATAGTCCTAACTATAGCTACACAACTTGATTATGACATTTGTAAGATGGAAGTCAAGATTGCGTTGCTCAATGAATACCTCAATGATGATATTCATATGAAGTAGTGTTGTCGCGAGCTCTTCGAAGATTGGTTTATGGATGATATATGGTCGTCGTTATCCCCAAAATTCACGCGATAAATAAACAATTTTTTTATTTTTGCTACTTATTTACTTGTATAGTGGACATGATCGAACTCAGGGAGGCTACGATTCCCGAGGGTTATTCAATTAATTGAAAATCAATTAAAAGAAAAAGAAGGAATCTCAAAGGTAAACTATCCTTGGTTTTTGCAGATTTTTTATTTTTTTTAATATTGTTTATTTTAAATTTTTTATTTTCCGATTTTCAAATTTTTTAGTGATTTTAATTTTGCATTTTTTTATCAAGAGCAATATGCACAAAATAAGAAATATGCACACCAACTATTTTTGTAATTTTCAATTATATAAAAAATGCTCAGAAAAATTAAGAGAAAATATTTTTGGTTTTAAAGATTTTGGAATGTTTTTGGGAATTTTTGTAGAATTTTTAAGTGTTTTTGTATTTTTCAAAAAATCAAACTGTGATAAAAATTAGAAAAAGTGCACAGCCTGGAGTAATTTGCAACTTAAAAATTTTTTAATTGCCCAAAACTCCTGGTAATTATTTTTATGATAAAATAGGGATAATTATCTACAAACAGATATTGAAATCCTATTTTTGGATTGTAGATTTTTTTTGATTTTTATAAGATTTTTAGTATTTTTCATTTTTTGGGTTTTATAAATTATCTAAGTACAACAGATGGATAAATATTAAAAGACACCAAAATACACCTACATTAATTTTATTGGGATTTTTAGGAAAATTTTTGATTTTTCAAATTTCAGGAATATAAAAAGATGTTATTTTTGATTTTTTTTAAATATCAACTAACAATAAAAATTAATGAAAAATTTATAGAATGATAAAAACTAAAGCAGGAACCTACATATTTTTTTGAGATTTTTTCAAACAATAAAAATATTTATTCTATCAAGAAAATCATGCAACATTTATGTCTGGAAGCACAAGGGTATTACTGCAAATATTTAAAAGTTTTGCACTGAATATAAAAATAATAAATGTTTCGGGTGAAAAGTGAAAATTACCCAAATGTCACATGCGCAACACGTGATCTTCTAAAGCTCAAGGGTGTCTCTGCAATTTCAAAAACATTTGGGGGACTAAAATGTAATTTTCCCAATAATATAATCCCTAGGGCTCTTTTGGCCCTTCGTTCTGCTCATAGACCAAAAGGAGGAGGAACCAAGGGGGCGGCTGCCGCCCACGTGACTTGGAGGCACGTGGAAGGAGGTGCATCGACAAGGCTGCTGGCGGCCGAGGGGCTTCGCGCGACATGGCTGAGAAGGCGGAAGATGCGGCCGTGGGAGGTGGAAGCCATCGGGGGGAGGCGCGCAAGAGCGACTGGTCCGCTGGAGGCACCCCCCGATGGAAGGAGCGTAGGCGGTGCGTCGACAAGGGCTGCTGTCGGTCGAGGGGCTTCGGCCTTGGAAGGAGGAGGCACGGCCGCTCTAGAGTAGGCGTTAGGCTAGGACGCGGTGGCGCGCCTGCGAGGAGGGGCGACGCCGCACCTCGCGTGGAGGGGCGCGATTACGGTCGTCGGCGAGTGTGATGAGGCGCAAGCTTCAGGTGGGCGGCCCGATACCAGACAGATGAAGGCCAAGCGGAGGAGGCGTTTACGGTCGTCGGCGAGGGTGACTAGGCACACGCTTCAGGCGGGCGATGCTCTACCAGGTGGATGAAGGCTGAGTGGAGGAGGCAACAAACGCCCCAGCACTCAACGGTGGTAGATGGTTGCGGAGTAGGATGCGCGGCGGCACGGGTGGTGCGGAGACAGAGGAGATGGGCGGCAGCGGCTGGAGGGTTGCCCCCTTCTTTTTTTTTTACAGTAAACAGTAACAATGAAATTATTTTAATATTTTTTCTTATATATATATATATATATTTAATTTTTTAAGTGATCCTGTAAAAAAATATTAGGCCTAAAATGATATATAAAATTTTCTGTTGTGTTGTTTTTAATTATATTTTTTTAGTTATAAACAATTAGGATGTGAACACAATGTTTCGATGCCTAAAATCAAACGGAATACGTGAACAATGGATCCAACGAAAATGAGGAATCGAATCCGGTTCTCCGACCACCGTGCGTGGTCAGAGTTGATAGATCGTGGGAGATAGAAAATGAACGTGGAGAGACTGAGAAAATGAAGTGGAAACTCGAGTTGAGTGCGGATCAAGTCCCGAGGGATTTAATGATCTAGATAAAAAATGACAACGAATAAAAATGCGAGAGATAAAACTACGATTAATCTACGATAAAAATGAGAAAAAGAATGTAACTCACCTTAGGAGCAGAAAAGACCT
This sequence comes from Ottelia alismoides, assembly GCA_037367405.1. NCBI lineage: Eukaryota > Viridiplantae > Streptophyta > Magnoliopsida > Alismatales > Hydrocharitaceae > Ottelia > Ottelia alismoides. Next base: position 111,884 of record JAZKJV010003338.1, on the reverse strand, counting down.
TGATCACCTCAACGAAGGCCGACGCACTGTCACCGGACGGCTCGGAGGCTAGGCACCCTTCAACGACAAGAAGACTCTCAGAGATCGGGCTCCTGTCACCAAAGATTGATTACATTGGAATGATGGAGAATGAGCCATATAAAGAGAAAAGATAGAGAATAAATTTAAATTTTTGAATTTTTGATTGAAAAGATAAGAGAAATGAAAATTAAAATGAGATAAAGATAATGAGATAAAAATATTTACAAAAATTAATTATTTTTTTGTATTTTCATCACTTTATTTATTTGAATAAAAAATGTTATTTTTTTTATTTTTTTATGGTGGTTAATTAAGAATAGCAACTATATACATATACTATATACATATATGACATTATATACATGGGAAAATGAGCAAATTAGTTTTTTAATTATTTTTAATTTTATTTTAAATAATTAGTAAAAATATTTACAAATATATACAAATACAATATGTACAAAATACATGAGAAAATTGCACAAAACACCCCAGAAAACTAATTTTTTACTGGGAACTTCAGAAATTATGAAAATATAGCCATTTTAAAGATAATTTAATTTAGAATCCAATGGAAGTGAGATTGGTTCAATTTGAATTCATATGGAGCTGGAATTGGTTTTTCAATTAGTGCTTAGTGGCTTTTTCCAAGTGTGGTTGCTTTTATTCTGTACAGGATTTAATTGTGCAATTATTTTTATTAATTAGAACACATTTTTATTTACAACTTTGGTTTTGAAAGTTATTTGATTTGAGGACAATTAATGTACAAATAAAATAGTGTAGTATACAAATATACACGACACACAATTTTTTTGGATTTTTTGATTGAGGACCCTATCTCCCCTACTTTATTCCTGATAGATCAGGTCAAATCTTGACCATCTCTTGGGATTTGGGTCAGCTTGTATCTATTACATATATATAGTCTTCCTTTTTTTTATTTTCTTTATTTTTCCTTTCTTTCTTTATTTATTTTAGGTTAAAATGGTAAGAAGTGTACAATATTTACACACAAATGCAAGTTAGTAAGAATGTGGAGTTAGTTTTATATACATGTGTTTTATAGGGGATTTTAAGCTAAAATAAATAAATAAAGATGACAAATCACAGATTCATCATCCCCCTATACGTTACCTTTGCTAGTACCTTAGCAAACACTTATTTTAGAGAATACGTGAAGAAAAAGAAAAAGAAAGGGAAAATAAAGAAAATAGGACAATATTGAGTATTAAACTTATCTTCATAAAATTGTAGTTTGGAGCTCTGTCGGACCTTTCGATTATTAGTGTGTCGGAACCTTAATGGGAAATGGATTTAAAACCTAATAGCCTCTAAGTTACACATGACTCCTATTCATGTCTCCTCAACAGTCAGGTCAGAACAAGCCTACATATACCAATTCTTATGATTATGAATCTTTACTTGTACGGTGTAAGTGAAATATAGCTCCCCATCTCAAAAGTAGCAAAGAAACACCCTCCCTCAACAAGGTAACTCTAGTTCCCCGGTCTTGCAACTCTTTCCTCGAGGAGCGGAGATATTCCCTTCTAAGTTCAAGTACAACCAGCTCAAGAAGAGGGGATAGAGAAAAGAATGGACTGTAACCAATGTAGCTACCTATCCTTGGATGCATGACCAATGTAGCCAAGTTATCCACTACAAGCTTACAAAAATTTGTCTTTGAAGCTCTTATTGTAATAAATTTTTTTATCCTTGTATATACACTCCGACAGGCATTTTACTTTTCAATCACGCCTGTCCACTTTTGGAGATTCTTCATTTTTCCATACTTTTTTTTGAAAGCATATAAAAGGTGCAGCATGTACATAAGGAGTTTTTTCCTCTTGAGCCAGTAGACTATCCCTCTTTTGAAGCATTATTGCAACCCCACAGCATCCTGTCTTTAGACCTCAACATCGCTAGACTAGATTGAGATGCACTTCCTTCCCTAGTGGAAAACGAGAGGTTCCGCCTAGATGTACTACCTTCGTATGCTACCCCAAGCCAAAAGATTCTGCCTCCTCACTACCTCATCCATGAAGAGCTACGTGTAGAGTGCTTGTCCAAGATAAGCCATGATCTGAAAGAATCATGCGTGTGTTGTTAAATGTTCTATTTAGACTAACCAAGATGACATGTGAACATAGTCTTATGGACTCAAAGAATTAAGCACTAGAACCTGAAAAGTCTTAACTCCATTTCTTATAAGGTTCCTCTGAAATTAAGTGGATTAAGGTCCAACTAAGCTCCATTCTTCAATTTTATTCCAGACATAGTTTAAATGTCAATACTATCCTGGAAATTGCACATGCAACAAGAAAATATGTACAATACAAAGAAATCATTTTTTTTGAAAAAATGATGCACATGTGAAAAGACCATATTTTTTAAAACAATTTTCTAATTTTGAACTTTTATGGATTTTTTTGAGAAAAATGCAGATGTAAAAGAATGGTTTTTCTTTTTTTTTGAATTATGCAAGTTTTTGTAGATTTTTGGTTTTGTAGTTTTTTTTCAAAAAGGAAAAAGGGTTAGTAAAATATATACAAGTACATACAAGAATTTTTTGTTATTTTTTGTTGTTTTTTGTTGTTTTTGTTTTCTTTGTTTTTGGTTGTTGTTTTTTGTTTTTGTTTTTGTTTTTTTTGTTTTAGGTTTTTTATTACACACGCGGATTTTACAAAATTGTATACATATCCCCCAAAATAATTATCTTAAAAAGTACGAGTTATGTCTAAAGTATATATACAATATATACGACACCCCCTATACTTAGCTCGAACTATGTCCTCATAGTGACCAGAGAGCGACAAAGGAAGACATAACTCGTGCTAAGTATAGAAAAGTGAAAAGACTCCTATGCTACAATGACTCAAAGAAAAGATAAAAAGAAGAGAAGTTGGTGATCCCCTATACTTAGGATCAAGTAATCCTAAGTATAGTAGAGTGTACAATAGGGGAAAACCGATGAAGAAAGTGTACATACTCAAAAATAAAAAGACATGATATGAACAACATCACTCCCTATACTTAGGGTAGAGTATCCCTAAGTATAGGCAACAACAAGAGTGATGAATGGGATGAATATGAACATCACAAATCATTCACCCCCCTATACTTAGGATAAAGCACATCCTAAGTATAACATATATACACACACAAAAAATGGGTGAATGATAAAACAAGAGAAGAAAGAGTGAAACGAAAGGATTGCAAAGGGTGAATGTACACAATAACGTGTGTATCGATGAGGTAATATCTAAACTTTTCTAGCCTAAACACAACTGCTAACATCTCCTTCTCTGTAACTGTATAATTCCACTGTGCTTCATCCAGAGACTTGCTAGCACAGGTATAGCAAATGGTATCCCATCCCTTCTCTGTCCTAAAATAACTCCAACTACGAAATCTGACGCGTCCATCATGATCTCGAAAGGAAGGGACCAATCAGGTGGCTGTAAGACAGGAGCACTAGTAACCATCTCTTTTATCTAATTGAATGCATGGAGGACTTTCTCATCGACAACAAAATCAGTCTTCTTACACATAAGCTCGGTCAAAGGTCTGGCGATTTTGCTGAAGTCCTTTATGAATCGCCTATAGAATCCTACGTTCCCAAAAATGACCTCAACTGCTTCAAATTCTTGGTGGCTCTAACTTGAAAATCACATCAATCTTAGCCGAGTCAACCTCCATACCTTGTTTGGAGATGACATGGCCTAATACAATCCCATTAGTCACCATAAAGTGACTCCTCTCCCATGAGAGTACTAGGTTTACCTCATAGCAACGTTGAAGAAATCGGTCTAAATGCGCAAGACATGTGTCAAAACTATCCCCAGAGACCGAGAAATCATCCACGAAGACTTCAAGAAAATTACCCACCATGTCAGCAAAAACAACCAACATACACTTTTGAAATGTAGCGGGGGCATTACACAATCCAAAGGGCATCCGTCTAAAGGCATAGGTGCCAAACAGACAAAAGAAAGTAGTTTTCTCCTGATCCTCCGGAGCGATAACAACTTGGTTGTATCCTGAGTACCCATCCAAGAAACAAAAGAACTCTTTCCCTGCCAACCTCTCAATAATCTGATCAATAAAGGGCTGTGGAAAGTGATCCTTCTTGGTAGCTGAGTTCATGTGTCGGTAATCTACAGAGACATGCCATGAAGTAGGTACTCGGGTCGGAATCTCCTCACCGCGGTCATTCTTTATGATCATAATCCTGGATTTCTTCGGGACCACATGTAAAGGGCTGACCCACTTGCAATCCGAAATGGGATATATAAACCCAGCATCACACCATTTCTTGATCTCCTTCATGACAACTTCCCTTAGATTTGGATTTAGACGGCGCTGACATTCACGGGAGGGTTTACAGTCATCCTCTAGGTAGATATGATACGAGCACAATGCTGGATTAATCCCATGGAGATCTGAGATATTCCATCCTATGACCTTACGGTTTCTCTCAAGAACCTCTAGCACGTGATATTCTTGTTCAGCACGCAACTGCGAGCTGAGGATGTCCGGAAACATTTGGGGGGAACCCGCAAGGAAGGCAAATTTCAACGTTGATGGTAAAACCTTGAGCTCAGGTGGGGTCTGACGGCTCTACAGTAACCTCTGCTACGGTATTGGTAGACGGTATGTGATATGTGCTCTATAGACTATCCACCTTGGCTACTAACGAATCAACAAATAGAATATCTGATAGATCTGTAATGAATGATCTCTGGTGAGAAAGGAAGGGCTCATCAGGATGTTCAATATTCTTATCAATTAACGGCTCAGATATCTCAGCAATAATATCAGAAAGATGTCTCTCATCTGTGCATAAATCAGGAAATTCAACGAATGGATCAGATATCGTGACCTCAGAACTCCACTCAAACTGCTCATCGACAACTATCTCAATTGGACCACCAAGGGAATCACGTCGACTGTGCTTTCCAGAGAGCCCTTTTGGGAAATGAACTCCTGGGTACCTGTAAAATCCATGAAAAGATGTCTCTCTGAATTCAACAAGAAAATCACAGTCAACTGGCTCTGATATAACTTTCTCTGTATCATCTGCTACTGGTGGCGGTGATGGTCTAGGATCAGAGATCGTCTCAATTTTCACCTTGTCACTATGAGAGTGAAAGATGATCTCTCCAGTACCATAATCAACTACTGCTTCGGCCGTTCGGAGGAATGGTCGACCTAGTATGATCGGGGTATGAAGTAACGATGCAGGTCTGTCCATATCCATGATAACAAAATCAACATGGAATTTCATTCCTTGCACCATTACAAAATTTTCCTCTAAAATGCCTCTTGGCCTCTTAATCAATCTATCAACAAACTGAAGGATCATTCTGGTTGTTTTAAGAGGCCCTAACTGGAATTCAGTTAATAAAGAGGAAGGCATGAGATTAATGGAGGAACCACTATCGAGAAGGGTATGATCAAATTCTTGATCAAAGATATGGCAACAGAAGTGAGGTGCTCCCTTGTCATTCTTTTTAGGCGGAAGGTTACTGATGGCATGAACTGTGTCCATGGTCAAGACGTGTTTCTCTATTTCCTTTCTTCTGTTCTTCCTTGGTTGACTCTTTTGGGTACATGCCTCTTTCATTTCCTTTTTTACTATAGGCATGTATTCAATGGCCTTGAGGAGTGGAATCTTTAAAAAAGATGTTCTGTAAGATCTCAACCACTCCAGGATCAGATATTGCTGTTTTTAATTATTGATTTTTTAGCTTCGAGAGCAGAAGAAAATGGCACAGAATCATAATAAACATGCAAACATTCATTTCCTTTATTAAAAGTAGAATCCTCATGTACAAGAGGACAACCAGAATCAGTCTGTACAGTGTTGTCAAAACTAGGTGAAGGAAAAACAAATCTAAAACATAACGGGATGCTGTTACTGGTGAAGAGGAAGAATATGCGACTGGTATATTCTCCCTTGTTGATGGTGATCTACATCTGCCTGGTGAAGGTGGTGAAACTCCAGATGTGGGTGCTACTACACTGGGCCGCTTGACTGCTGGTGAAGGAGATGATGTAGAAGATGATGCTCTCTTAGTGGATCGATCTCCCAACCCCAACTACTGCGCATGCAGCTACAATCTCCTACCGCTCCATAGATGAATGGCGTTAGATAAACATGTAAAATCAAGGGACATACCTATCTCAGGGGTGGGTGGGCTATTGGATAGTTGCTCCCTGCGTCTGAAGTTTTTAGGGTTGGCTTCAACCTGTGCTGGAATCTGTGTCTTGGTGGTGGTCAGGTCATCGATCCGTTGAGTCAGTTTATTCACGTTCTTCATAAGCAGTGTAGTTGGTCCAGTGCTGAATTGACTGAAGGGGCCTCAGATTGCTCATTGACTGGCTGTCGCTGAGGATGATAGTATGGAGGCTGTTGGTACCCACATGGATTCTGATAATGAGGAGGAGGAGGAGGGGGAGAATACTGTCCACAGTATGCAGTTTGCTGCTGGTTCGGATGAGGGAAATACATGGACTGCTGCTGTGGCTGGCCTTGTCTCCAGTTTTGGAACTGAGGTGGAGACTTATTCTGAGGCTGGAACTGCTGGTGCTGGTACTGGTACTGCTACTGTCTGCCTCCCTGAAACTGGTGGGCGGGTCTCTGACCCTACTATGAACCCAATTGGCCTTGCCCTGATGGACGTGGCTGGTTTCGCTCACGGTCGAACCAGATACCGTTCACCTCCTGAATACCAGATGGAGGTGGAGACTGCTGCTCAGGAATGTAGGCTTCTTCCTATTGGTACGAAACTATCAGATGTGAATGCTGCTGAACCTGATCAGATGTCTGCACGTAGTAGACATGCTGAGCTGTGGATGGTCCTCTGCTACTCTGCTAGGTGGAAGAAGTCTTCTCCCTAGTAGAGGTATTGGCTGCTGCACTCGTACTGTGGACTGCACTGATCGTACTCACAAGAAGCTCCCGGTGCTTTGTTTTCTCATCCAGCTTATCCAGGTTCTTTGTATTCTGCTCGATCACATGAAGCTTATCAAGTTTGTTGGATCACTTTTCAATAATGTCCACTTTGGATAGGTGGTTTCCAATGATGGCCAGGTTAGTGCTATCCAAATTATCCACTTCTTGTGTTGCCGTCATGTTGACATCCTTATGGGGTACTGCAGGGGCGGTGACAGGGTGCTTCTGAAAAGCACGTAAAGAAGAAAAGCTGTTGAACTTTCTGCCATCTCCTTAAAAATTTGATAAAGGACATCCTCGTCCTTGTTGAAGTGACTTCCCCCATAAGCGGTATCTACCAGCTTTTGATTCTCAATGCTTAATCCCCCAAAGAAATTTTGTACAAGGCTGGTATTTCGAAAATCATGATGGGGGCATTTCTCCGTCAGATCTTTGAATCTTTCCCACGCCTCATGAATAGGCTCTTGGGGCATCTGCGAGAAATTAGCAATCAAGGATCACATTTGGGTGAGTCATCCAAGTGGATAATATTTGTTCAGAAATGCGGACCTCAACTCTTCCTAAGTAGCGGCAACCTTCCACATGTGATTTAACCAATCCAAAGCTTTGCCCATCAGACTGAATGGAAAGGCGGTCTTCTGCGCTACCTCTAATGGGACATTTGGGTAGTGTACTGTTCCACAAATGCGATCAAACTGCTGGAGGTGTATATAAGGTTCTTCATGAATATTTCCATGGAATATTGGGAGAAGAGGTAAAATAGTAGGCTTAAGCTCAAAATGCCCATGAACCATAGGGATTTGTATCCAAGAATTGGTCTGTCCTGCCCCTAGATTATAAGCATCATTTACTATAGGCTTAGGCCCAGGTTCTATGTAAGGTTCTTCTCCTCCATTCCCAACTCCAAGGTTTTTGTCATCCCCCTCTCTCCTATCTTCTCTTTCCTGTCTCAGTTCGAGAATCATGTCTCTCAATGCAGTTTGAAAATTAGGCTGCTCTGCTATCTAGGCTTGAATTGTCTAGATGGAGGCTAACAGGGTGTTGTTGATCTCGCTCTGCTCCGACATGGTTCCCTTTCCCTTTGGTGGCATCAAGTGTTCGGTGTCTGACTCTGAAAATGTGCATGATACTCGATTAGTGCTCAAAATTGATGGAATCTCAGATATTAGTTCGAGATTAAAGCCAATCTCAAATAATAGATAGATGGATGTTGTGAAGGGTGAAGTGGAGAAAGAGGAATATTCGGGAAGTGAGTATCCCTGAATAGAAGGTGAACGGCTCGGAGTGTAGAATGAGTTTGCAGAGTCCGAACGAGAAATACTCCAGTCCAACATCTTCGAAATCAATAGGCAAGATGCGAGAACACGAAGGTCAATGCAAGAGTGAAAGTGAATGAAGGCGCAAATTGCATAGAAGGATCTTTATCACTAGCAAGCAAACACAATACAAACTCCCAGTTCACCAACTCAACTCAATGTAAAGACCGTGAAGGTTCGGTCAATTATCTTGTCAATTTTAGAGTTTGGTGAGAATACAATCTATCAGAGCAGTTAAGCGAGCTGTTAGGAACCCAATGCTCTCAAGAGACTGACCTAATCCTAAAGATAGATCTTTCCCAGCTAATATGAATTGCGGACAGTTTACAGGCTACCCGATCATTTCAATCTGTTAAGGACGTCGCGGGTCCCTTTACCGGCTATCGGAGAGATCCTCACTGGAGAACAACTAACCCAAGTTAATAGTATGAAAAGAGTTTGGGCGTGGTTCTATCCTAGTACGCGGGTCGCTCTCTCACTCAAGCAAACCAAACAATGAGAGGGTTACTCTCCCAAAAACAATGATTTTTCCTTGTATTTTTTTAGTGTCGAGTTTTCTTTAGTAGTCCTGTATTTTAGACAATTGTCACTTGGTTAAAATATTTTCAAAGACTCTCCTACCGAGTGTCCAATTTCCTTTTAACTTATGTGAGTGAAAACAAGGAAGGAGATCAGAAATGCCAATGCGCGATTAAAAACAGTGATGCATGCATGGGTTAGAGATGCGTACCTTGTTGCCAGAACTCTACATGAAAGTGATCTGCGCAGAATTGAAATAAACTATCCTATATGATGCAAGTCAACAACCCTAGATGATAGCTTCTATTAACAGGTAAGAACAAGTTAATTTGACTAAGTCCAAATTACGCTCTACTCTATAGGTAAAGAAATTCTTGTTTATGGTGTTTGGACCTAATTAATTACCTGGCTCAAGCAAATTAATTAAATCAATTAAGAGGTATCTCACGAAATCCATGGGAAACAAAGAAAAATAAGGCTATGAAATCTAAACCGGTGAGGTCCCCCAAGTGCACCGACACTTGAAGAAACAGACCCCGCAACAAATGAATGTCCGTTTGCAGAGTTCAAATTTTAGATAAATCTCTCTCTCTCTCTCTCTCTTCATCTCCTTCAATTCTTCTTCTCCTCTTCTCTTGCTATTCTACGGCTTGGTGAAGAATCAAGCCACCTCCACATCGCTTGGGTGCTTCGGCTCTCCTAGGATTGCCTCCTTCGCTTCGCGGGCCCTCACAAGAAAAAGAAAAGAGAATGTGTAAGAAACAGAATTATCAAATATGATAAAAAATGAAACAAATGTAGTGTATATGAACAATGAAGTGAATGATAAAATATAAACAGATATGTACAACCAAGAATAACAGGTCAAAAGAGAAACCTATCTACCCTCGCCTTGCCTCCATGGCAACAACACCATTTTGTTGTCGCGAGCTCTTCGAAGATTGGTTTATGGATGATATATGGTCGTCGTTATCCCCAAAATTCCCGCGACAAATAATCATTTTTTATTTTGCTACTTATTTACTTGTATAGCGGACATGATCGAACTTAGGGAGGCTATAATTCCCGAGGGTTATTCAATTAATCGAAAATCAATTAAAAGAAAAAGAAGGAATCTCAAAGGCAAACTATCCTTGGTTTTTGTAGTTTTTTTTTATTTTTTTAAATTTTGTTTATTTTATTTTTTATTTTTTGATTTTCAATTTTTTTAGTGATTTTAATTTTGCATTTTTTATCAAACAATATGCACAAAACAAGAAATACGCACACCAACTCTTTTTGTAATTTTCAATTATATAAAAAATGATCAGAAAAATTCAGAGAAAAAATTTTTGTGTTTTAAAAATTTTGGAATGTTTTAGGAAATTTTTGTGGAATTTTCAGATGTTTTTGTATTTTTTCAAAAAATCAAACAGTGACAAAAAATAGAAATAGTGCACAACCTAGAGTAATTTGCAACTTAAAAATATTTTAACTGCCCAAAACTCATGGCAATTATTTGATAAAATATGGACACTTATCTAGAAACAGATACTGAAATCACTATTTTTGGATTTTTGTAGAGTTGTTTATGACTTTTATAATTTTTTCAGGATTTTTTAATTTTTTTGGTTTTTTAAATGATTTAAACACAAAAATTGGACAGATATTAAAAGACACCAAAATACACCTACATTAATTTTATTGGAATAATAAGGCAAATTTTCGATTTTTTTTCAAATTTCAGGCAGACAAAAAGATGCTGTTTTTGATTTTTAGAAATATCAAATGATAATAAAAATTGATGAATAATTTATATAATGATAAAAACTACAGCAGAAACATACATATTTTTTTGAGAATTTTTCGAACAATAACAATATTTATTCATCAAGAAAATCACGCAAAGTTTATGTCTGGAAGCACAAGGACGTAATTGCAAATATTTAAACGTTTTGCACTGAATATAAAATAATAAATGTTTCAGTTAAAAGGTGAAAATTACCCAAATGGCACATGCGCAGCACGCGGTCTTCTGAAGCTCATGGTTGACTCTGCAATTTCAAAAACCTTTGGGGGACTAAAATGTAATTTTCCTAATAAAATAATCCCTAGGGCTCTTTTGTCCCTTCGTTCTTCTCAAAGTCCAAAAGGAGGACGAATCAAGGGGGTGGCCGCCGCCCACACATCTTGGAGGTGCGTGGAGGAGGTGCGTCGACAGGGATGCTGGCGGCCGAGGGGCTTCACGCGGCGTGGTTGAGAAGGCGAAAGACGCGACCGTGGGAGGTGGAAGCTACCAGGGGGAGGCACGCAAGAGCGGCTGGTCCGCTGGAGGTGGCTCCCTGGCGGAAGGAGCAGAGGTGGTGCATCGGCAGGGGCTGCTGGCAACCGAGGGGCTTCGACCTTGGAAGGTGGAGGCACGGGTCGCTCTGGAGGAGGCATTGGGCTGGGGCGCGGTGGCACACCTGCGAGGAGGGGCGGCGCCGTACCTCGCGCATAGGGGCACGGTTACGGTCGTCAGCGAGGGTGATGAGGCACAACCTTCATGCGGGTGGCACGATACCGGGCGGATGAAGGCTGAGCGGAGGAGGCAATTATGGTGTCGGTGAGGGTGACGAGGTGCAAGCTTCAGGCGGGCGGCGCGATAGCAACTATATACTTATACTATATACATATATGACATTATATACATGGGTAAATGAGCAAATTAGTTTTTTTAATTATTTTTATTTTTATTTTTTATTTTAAATAATTAGTAAAAATATTTACAAATATATACAAATACAATATGTACAAAATAATGGGAAAATTGCATAAACCACCCTAGAAAACCAACTTTTTACTCGTAACTCCAAAATTATGAAAATACAGCCATTTTAAAGATAATTTAATTTAGAATCCAATGGAAGTGAGATTGGTTCAAGTTGAGTTCATATGGAGTTGGAATTGGTCTTTCAATTAGTTCTTAGTGGTTTTTTTCCATGTGTGGTTGCTTTTATTCTGTACATTATTTAATTGTGCAATTATTTTTATTAATTAGAACACATTTTTATTTACTACTTTGGTTTTGAATGTTATTTGATTTGAGGTCAATTAATGTACAAATAAAATAATGTAGTATACAAATATACACTACACACAAATTTTTTGGATTTTTTGATTGAGGATCCTATCTCCCCCTACTTTATTCCTGGTCGATCAGGTCAAATCTTGACCTTCTCTTGGGATTCGGGTCAGCTTGTATCTATTACATATATACAGTCTTCCTTTTTTTATTTTATTTTCTTTATTTTTCCTTTACTTATTTATTTATTTTAGGTTAAAATGGTAAGAAGTGTACAATATTTACACACAAATAAAAATTAGTAATAATGGGAGTTAGTTTTATATACATGTGTTTTATAAGGGATTTTAAGCTAAAATAAGTGAATAAAGATAATGAATCGCAGATTCATCAAGTAGCCCCATGGCTTCATTGTTGAAGAATGCAATGTGTGCAAGCTAAGAAACTCCATCTATGGACTCAAATATAGATTCTTGTAGTTGGAACATCAGATTTGATGAAATTATAAAGGTTATAATTTCAGATAGAATCTTGATGAACCATGTAATGCTTAGTGGGAGTGCCATTGTGTTCATCACACTAAAAGTAGATAAAAATCCTAATCATTTGGAATGATATAAGGATGATAATAAACATTTTATAATTTGATTGTTCTGTATCGTGAGATGAAAGATCTCAAGTATACCTCTTAGATATTAGTTCTGAAGTTGTTCAGAAGCAAAGAGAAGAGAGAATTGGGATTGCCACATTAGTGATACATCTTGGACATATTCCATTTTTTGGAAAATCCAAGGAAGATTTCTTTCCCTTAAGATATGGTTCTGACCTATATGAAGGGATAACATCTCAAAGTGTTGGATGATGTGAATACCAAAGCTACATGCACTAATGCATCAGTTATGGGAAGCTCGACGTATGCTAGATATGTACAAAAGGCCAGATGTCTGCCATGCAGTGGGAGTGATTAAATGTTACTGTTCCTACTATGGAGATAAAACACTAAATTGCAGTAATATCAATATCTTCAAAAGAGGACAAGAATTTAGATATAGTGATCTCAAAGTCGTATATTTAAGAACTTAGGACTTTATAGATAGTGATCTACAAGGTCTTACCTATAGAGACGCTACAAGACTTAAGATTATATCTTAGTCTTAGGAGATAGAGATCTCCGGGTATAAGGGTATTCTGATAAGGATAATAAAACTTTATTGCTTGTTATAATAATTATTGGGTTATAGTGTCAAAGGCACTATAAGTGCTTTAACAGGATTGAGTATTGGTTGCATAAAATGTAACATTTGCATTGAATGCGAGCACTGTTACTAGGAGATATGCAAGTACCGTAAAAAGACTTGGCATAGTCTCTCAAGAACAGAGTGACTGGTCAGCTTACCAAGCTATTTTTCTAAATAGATTTTGATTAGCACATGAGTGTGGGTTTAAAGATTATCCCATTAATGGCTCTCTGGGCTAGTGGTATATGATCATACAACTGTTGATTCAATGATTGAATCATAGTTGCTCGTGTTTGGATGATATCTAAAGAGTTAGATTGAGGGTTCATCAAGCACCGTCAAATAATTGTTAAGAGACGATCTCCATCCTGAGAAGGAGATGGCAATCCTTCTTTAAAGGTTGATATCTGACCGACCATTTGATGCAGGTCCTCTACATAGGAATAGAGATAGGTTGATGACCTATTCAAGGTCTATACACCGACGAGATGGTATGCACATGTGGGCATACAAATGATACAATCTCTTAAAGGGATCATAAATGTTCATTACTGAATCGGAAGACTTGAGCTCACTCATGAGGTATTGGGATTGATCAAATTCCATGCATGGTCGTCTTGCTTTGGAAGCATGACAAGAATTTATAGGTATGATATATGTTTTTGGAAAGCATATGATTGATACCAACTCCTAATGACCGAAAGAGAAACTTAATGATAAAATCACTAGGAAGATAGTCTAAAAGAGATCTAAAACTTTAGGTTTATTACAGGTCTTCCTGTATGCAGGATGTACAGGTTTTAGGAATACTCGAGGGTGATGTGATCATAAACGCATGTATAATCATGACGCTTCCATTCCGGGGGAGTGACGAAATAAGTTTGGATTTTAGTGACTCCTCTCAGTAGATAAGTAATCTAATCTTAATCCAAATGCCAGACATTGATCTAAATACGATTCGGATGGAATGAGAAGATTAGATTTATGGCTTTGATTTAATCAAACATCTATGAGAGGTCCCCGAGATCTAGATTTGAGATATGATCTCAATATATAAGTCACTATATGTGGAACGTACAATCGCCCTATCTTTATCTCCAAGTATTTGTTGAGCACCAGAATTCGGGTTTTTATTTGGATGAATTATTCATAAATGTCGTCGCAACCCAAAGAAGCGTCAAACAAAACCTAATTATTCTCAAGCAAAAATAATTACAAAATGTAGCAAGAGAATTTGATATTTAATTTACCTGTATAGCTAACATGATCGAACTCAAGAAGGCTACAAAATTACTGACGGTTATTTTAAGTAATGAATAATCAAGGAAAGAATTAAGGAATTTCTATGCATACTATACTTGGTTTTTATTTTTTTGAATTTATTATTATTTTTTATGAATTTTAATTTTTTATTTTCATCTTGTTTTTTGTTTTTTTGTATTTTTTTTGTTTTTTATTTTGCAAAAGATATTTTTTAAATCAATGGAATATTAAAATAAAAATAAACACATAAAATAATGCACTCTTTTTGGATTTTTTAACTTTAGCAAATATACACATAAAATAGGAGTAAAATAATTTTTAGATTTTTTTAAATTTTTTGATGTTTTTTTCTTTTATTTTTCAGATTTTTTTGCATTTTTAATATTTTTAAATAATTGAAAAACATTGATTAATGCTAACAGAATGCAACACAGATGTTTTTGATTTTTCAAAATAATAAATAAGGACAAAAAATGGGTGGAATATGTACAGAATAAAAGATATTTTTTTATATTTTCCAGATAGCAATTTCATGATTTTTTTGATTTTTAATTGAATTTATATAAATTTTTAATGTTTTTGATTATTTTGTAATTTCATGGATTTTATATACGATAAATATGTAAAAATGATACTGTAATAAAAATAATTCAAAATAAGCACTCGAGATTTTTTTAAAATTTTTAGAAGAGTTTTTATATTTTTTATGATTTTGAATTGCAAATAGGATGTTTTTATGGAGTTTTTAAATTTTAATAAATAATAAAAAAATAAGAAAATGCAATCTAGAAATTATGGATGTAAGATGAATTAAACATGATGCTAAGATAATTTTTGTAGAATTTTTTAAGTTATTTTGCTAATTTTTATTCTATTTTAACATGAAAAATATATATGCAAACTTACAGGGACTAATATGCTATTAATTTCAGAATACAAACTAAATGATAACAAGAAATAAAACCACAGGGCTTAATGCATTGTTTTCCCAAAAAATTATGCATATAGGCATGTGTGCCCCACTGGACTAGACCAAAATGTAAATAAATTAACTTTAAGGTCCAGATCATAACTCAAAACATTCAGACTTTTATTGCAATTTTCACAAAACTCACGTGCACAACACACACTTAAGTTCAACATGATAGATATGCAAATGAATTAAATACCAAAAAAAATAATGCAAATGTTTACTAAAGGTCTAAATGACACGTGTCCTTGGAGGGACTTATTTAAAAATAAAATGAGGGTAGGGGCTTGTGCGCAAATATACCCATAAATGATGTGGAAGATAGGGTGGATCTGGTGCACTGGAGTCCTGATTGGATGACCGGGGATCTATCTCATGTGAAGGGTATCTATCTGCTCTGAGCTTGATCTACGACCGAAAAATAGGCATCAAGCAACGATCGTGATAGAATCTGGAGCTTGGATCTTGATCGTGTGGCTACAAAGGGTGTTGGATGCACTGGGAAGCATCTTCAACCTAATGAGCTTCGAATTCCAAGATCTCCCTCATCTCTCACCCTATCTGCATCAAATCACGCTCAGAAGATAGCCCAAATGATTCATCTCCATCGGGACTCCTCGGATTTGGAAGTGTCGGTCGAATATGAATATGTATGGCTGTGGAACTATAGCTCTCAAAAACTTTACATGAACTTCAGAACAATGCACTCCTCCTAAGTCAAACGCTCCTGTCACCTGCAAAAGTTCCTACGCTTGGATGCGACGCTCAAGCGATAGGTTATTTGACGAAAATCACCAAAATAAAGAGGAACATAGGGGATGGGTCAGATCTGATGAAATGCGGTGGAATTAGATCTGAACAACGTTCCGATCCAATGATCAGATTGAGGATAGGTTGCGAGGGATTATGAAGAAACGGGAGGTGGGTCGATTGAGGTGAAAGTCGATGAGTTGATTTGATGAAGGATGAGATCAGAACAATGATTAGAGTCTAATGCTTTGATCTACACTATTATTGGAAAATCAAACAAACTAAATGAAATCACACAGAGTTAAACCTAAATCTATGATAATGAAAGAAATACAAAACTATATCACCTACAACTAGGCCTCGACAGGGCACTGATTAACCTGGAAGCTAAGCGCGATAGTGCTCTGCTGGAAGGTCTTTGCCAGCAAGGATCACGCCTCCAGCTACATTCCTCTCTCTCCTGATCATGGAAGAAGGGAGATGTTACTTCGCCTCTCACCGGAGCTCGATCTCGGGGAAGAACAATGGCCAAATACAGACCGATCTACGATAAAGGTGAATGGGAGTAACATATAGGACATGCTCCGGTGAGATTTGAATTCAAAAATGGGAGAGATCGACAACGATTTGAGTGGAACTGATTATGTGGCGTGGAAGAGATTTGAATAGGCGAAAACTATGGAGAAGTGATCAGATGGTGTTACAAAGTGTTGCACGTGGGAAAAAAAGCAAGAAGAGACAGATGGAGACAAGTGTAGTGAACAGGGATGCAGACTGAGTAGTTGACCCGGGTCAACAAATCGGAGTCAACCAATCAGGAGGCGCTTATAATAACGCCAAAATAGGTAAAACAATAAAAAACAAGGAAAATGTTAAATAAATCAATAAAAAATCGAAAATAAATTTATTTATTTACATAATGCAAACAAAAATTATTAGGAATAAATTAAAGTTAATTTTCGTATTTTTTAATTAAATAATATAGTTACAAGGATTAAAATAAATATAGAGTGTTATTTACAAGTATGTATACTTATATATATATAGTATACTGATTTTTAATTAATTATTTATATACATATTTACATAAATTAAAATTTTATTTATTTACAATATTTTACATGGATTTTGATGATATTTTTATTTGATTTTTAGGTGTTAACTAATTAGATTAATTAAATAGGTATATGTACAATATATACATGGTGATATATATACAGTATATACATTATTTTATTTTTGTTAATTTTGATTTTGTGATTTTTATTTGTATTTTATATGATTTAAATACAATAATTTCAATTAAAAACACAATAATTAAAAACACAATATTTCTAAATATGCATAAAATAAACAATGAATTAAATAATATACATAGTATACAGAGGTATATTATACAATAATACCTCAATTAGCCACATTTCACACCTTAACTCTGAATTTTATAAAATCGCCTCCATTTTAAAGATAATTTAATTTGAAGTATAATGAAAGTGAGTTTGATGAATTTGGAATTAAAGTGTAGAAAATATTAATCTTGAAAGTTTGTACTTCGAGGCTTTTGAAGTAATGTTATTTATATAATATATACAAGTTTTTACTGAAATTATTTTTATTATTTACACAAGAATTTTATTCACAAATATCAAGAAGAAATAATGGTTATTTACAAAGGGTTAGGTGATGAATAAAATAATGAAAGAATTGTGTATTACAGACAATAATTTACATGAGACAAGTGTATTTATAGGCCTTATCTCCCCCTACTTTTCTTCCTTGTTAATTGGGTCAAGTTTTGACCTTCTCCCGGGGTTTGATTTTACATGTATCTATTACGTATATACACTCCTTTTCTTTATTTTTTCTTTATTGATTTATTTATTTTAGTTTAAAATAGTGATAAATATGCAATATTTACACATGGATGTCGGTTAGTAAGAAGATGGATTTATTGATATATACAGGAGTTTTATAAGGGATTTTAAGATAAAATAAATGAATAAAGATGATGAAATGCTGATCATCATCCCCCTATGCTTTACCGTTTCCTGTCCCTTAGCAAACACTTATTTGAAAGAACAAGTGAATAAAAGAAAACGAGAAAAATAAAGGAAAAATAATAAATAACTTAGAACAACATTGAGTATTAAACTTATCTTCATAAAATTGTAGTATGGAGCTCCGTCAGGCTTTTGGATTTTTAGTGTGTAGGAACCTTAATGGGAAATGGATTTAAAACCTAACAACCCTCAAGTTCCACAAGACTCCTATTCAAGTCACCTCAACAGTCTGGTCAGAACTAGTCTACATAGACAAATTCTTATGAATATGATTCTTTACTTGTACGGTGTAAGTGAAATATAGCTCCTCACCTCAAAAGTGGCAAAGAAACAACCTCCCTCAACAAGGTAACTCTAGTTCTCCAGTCTAGCAACTCTTTCCTCGAGGAGAGGGGATATTCCCTTCTATGTTCAAGTGCAACTAGATCAAGAAAAGGAGATGGAGAAAAGAATGTATGGTAGCCAGTGTATCTACCTATCCTTGGATGCATGGCCAATGTAGCCACGTCATCTAGCTACAAGCTCACAATAATTTGACTTTGAAGCTCATCCTTGTATATATACTTCGGCTGGCATTTTACTTTTCAATCAGGCCTGTCCACTTTTGGATATTCTGCATTTTTTTAATATATACACGGTACACCATGTACATATAGAGTTTTTCCTCTTGAGCTAGTAGACTATCCCTCTTTTGAAGCATTATTGCAACACCACAACATCCTGTCTTTAGACCTCAGTACCACTAGACCGGAGTGAGATGCACTACCCTCCCTAGAGGAAGACGGATGTTCTCACTCGTTGTTACACACCCGTATGCTACCCCAAGCCAAAGAATTCAGCCCCCTCACCACCTCATACATGAAGAGCTACGTGTAGAGTGCTTGTCCGAGATAAGACATGGTCTAGAAGAATCATGTGTGTATTGTTAAATATTCTACTTAGACTCATCAAGATGACATGTGAACATAGTCTTGTGGACTCGAAGGGACCTGAAAAGTCCCAACTCCAGTTTTTATAAGGTTTTTTTGAAATTAAGTGGATTAATATCATAAGCAAGCTCCATTCTTCAATTTTATTACAGACCAGTTTAAATGTCAATACTATTATGAAAAATGCACATGCAGATGCAGAACACATATTTTTTTGATAGAAAGATATAAAAATCTTTTTGAAAAAGTTTTCAAAGGGTTTTGCAAATTTATATGGTTTTTAAGTTTTTTTAAGGAAAGAAAAAGGGTTAGTAAAATATATACAAGTATATACAAGGATTATACAAATTTTATACAATAATTTACAAGAGGATTTTATATACAAGATATAGATACAAGTTTATAAAAGGTTTTTATATATAAAAAAGAATTTTATTTACAGGATAGAAGGTGATCAAAGTTCATATACACACATGGATTTTACATATTTATATACATCCCATTTATATCCCACGTGTAATAATAATTTTACAAACAACACACTTTTTATAGCCATTTTATTAATAGAAGTACGAGTTATGGCTAAAGTATATATACAATATATACGACACCCCCATACTTAGCTCGAACTATGTCCTCATAGTGATCAAAGAGCTACAAAGGAAGACATAACTCATGCTAAGTATAGAAAAGTGGAAAAGAATACTATACAACAATGACTGAAGGAATATATGAAAGGAATAGAAGTCGGTGATCCCCCCTATACTTTGGATCAAATAATCCTAAGTATAGAAGACTGTACAAATGGGGAACATCGAGGAAGAGGATGAACAAACTCAACGAATCGACTTTTCATCTCCTATACTTATGGTAAATGATCCCTAAGTATAGAAAAAGAATATCAACAAGTTGAATGACAAGCGAGAGATCCGAAGAAAAGTAAAGAAAATGAAAACATGAAAAACCATTATGAACAACATTACTCCCTCTATACTTAGGGTAAGGGATCCCTAAGTATAATCAACAACAAGAGTGATGAAACAGGGTGAATATGAACAACTCAAGTCATTCACCTCCCATATACTTAGGATAGAGACATCCTATGTATAACACACACACACACAGAAAAGAGGTGAACGATAAAAACAAAAGAAGAAAGAATACAACGAAAGGATATATACAAGAGGAAATTAACTCGTGTATCAGACTTATAAGATGTCAAGAAGTCATCGTTCGATACCACATATATAGAATCAACCACGAGCATGAATGTATCATGACCTTGATATTGCTTCAGCTGTTGTCCGTTCACGATGATGAATCTCAGATTCATCACTCTAAAAGGATCAATTAAGCTCAAATCCCCAAAATTCATTGGCATTTCTTCACTATATTGCATAATTAGCATTCATGCATGTACACATAATAATTGCATTTTATCACTCATTATTGCATATAATAAGAAGCCAAAAATCCCAGCCTAATTGACCTGTAAAATAAAATAACTTCCCTAATTTTTAACTAATACATGCTAACTCCAAATGACCTGAAACCACCTCCATTGTGTACATATTACTAACAAGAAAAAATAAAAAATACAAAAAAATCATTAACATAAATAAGTGGATCAGAAACTCAAAACCTAATTCCAGGAATTTTAGACTAAAACACAGATATCTTCCTCATACAGTGTTCGATTTGATTCTACACACTTTTGAACTAATGTACATTCGATTACCTTCAAAACAAGACCAAGTTCAAGTGAATCAGAGCTCATATGTGAAAGTTGGGTTTTGGGCCTCTTTTGTATATTTTGTATTTTAGTGGTTTTTGACCTAATATTTTAGGTACATATTTAAATCTTTTTATTTTATTTATTTTTCATTTATTTTCTTTGACGAATGTTTTAATAATATACATAAAAATCCAAATCCAAAATGAGCTTGAAAAAATCTATCAGAGTCCGAGTCATCACTAACTGTCTGTACAAAAATTGTCTTTTTCGTATTTTATTTTATTCTTCTTTTCTTAATTAATAAAAACACAAAAAATTAGATTAATGAGTAAATATTTATCTTTGATTTCATAATTTTGTTTCGGATTTTTATTTGATTTAAAAATAATAAAAAAAATATAAAACTCAAAAATCAAGGTGTTCTATGTACATAGAGTTCCCTAAAAATATCACTTTGAGCAAATGTCCGATTTTGGTTTTCATCCCTCCATCAAAGTTGTAGATTTCATTGAGACGAGCAACTTTTGTGAAAAACATTTTTCGATCTGAGGTCATTTGCTATTTCTTTTTTATTTTTCTTCTTCTTTTATTCTCGATTTTTCTGGTGGTGAGACGTGGTAGCTCTAGGAGCCGCCGTGTGCCACTCAAATTTAGCATTTACTTTTAATTTATTTTGTAAAAAAATTAAAAAATTAAATTAATTAAAAAAAACAAAAAATAAAATATAAAATCAAAAGCCACTTGGCGCCTTGTAGGCAACCCGATCTGACGTCCCATAAGCACCATCTCCTTCCTTCGTTCGCCCCAATCCATGCTGCCTCCCCTTTGGAGCCGCCTTCCTCTTCTGGCCGCACCGCCACTCTGCAATCTCGTCAGCCTCCAATCAAATCATTATTGCTTAATCCTCCTCAAATCTCCTCCCTTCTCTAATCCCACTGTCCATCCATCTGATCTCCTCTTCCCCTCACGCATCTCATCCCAGATCTCCCAATCAATCACCACCGACAATTCCCTAATTTGCCGGCCACCTAGTGTTATTTAACACCATGCCACCCCTCCCTCGCTCTTCATCTGCCGATTGCACCATAGAGAGGGCCAGGCGGTGTTAACAGTACCTGCTCTCCCTCATCTCTGGCGAGATCTTATATTGCATAATTAAGCTCCAATTAGCTCAAATCCCAAAAATTCATCGGCATTTCTTCAATTATATTGCATAATTAGCATTCATGCATGTACAAATAATAAGTGCATTTTAAAACTCATTACTTCATATGATAAGAAGCCAAAAATCCCAGCCTAATTGACCCGTAAAATAAACTAACTTCCCTAATTTTTAGCTAATTCATGCTAACTCCAAATCACCTAAAACCACCTCCATTGTGTACATATTACTGACAACAAAAATACAAAATACAAAAAAATCACTAACATAAATAAGTGGATCAGAAGCTCAAAACCTAATTCAAGGATTTCCAGACTAAAACGCTGATGTCTTCCTCATACAATGTTCGATTTAATCCTACTCACTTTTGAACAATTGTACATTCTATCACCTTCAAAACAAGACCAAGTTCAAGTGAATCAGAGCTCATATGTGAAAGGTGGGTTTTGGGCCTCTTTTGTACATTTTGTATTTTAACGGTTTTTGACCTAATATTTTTTGTACATATTAACTCTTTTAATTTTATTTCTTTTTAATTTATTTTCTTTGACGAAAGTTTTATTAATATACGCAAAAATCCAAATCCAAAATGGGCTTGGAAAAAAAACTAACAAAGTCTGAGTCTTCACTAACGTTTTGTACAAAAAAATATCTTTTTCGTAATTTATTTTATTTCTTCTCTTTTCTAATTAATAAAAATAAAAAAGCATATTAATGTGTAAATATTTATATTTGATTTTATCATATTTTTTCCAGATTTTTATCTGGTTTAAAAATAATAAAAAAGTATAAAACTAAAAAATCAAGGTATTATATGTATATAGAGTACCCCAAAAATATCACTTTGTGCAAATGACAGATTTTAGTTTCGGTCCCTTACGAAAGTTGTAGATTTCATTGAGACGAGCAACTTTTGTGAAGAAAAATTTTCGATCCGAGGTCGTTTTCTATTTGTTTTTGTTTTTTCTTCTTCTTTTATTCTCGATTTTTCTGATGGTGACACGTGGCACCTCCTGGAGCTGCCATGTCACTCAAATTTAGGATTTACTTTTCATTTATTTTGTAAAAAAATAAAAAAAAATAAATTAATCAAAAAATATAAAATATAAAATTAAAAGCCACGTGGCGCCTTGTAGGCTCCCCGATCTCACCTGATCGGACGACCCACAAGCACCATCTCCTTCCACCGTTCACCCCAATTCGCGCCGCCTCCCCTTTGGCGCCACCTTCCTCTTCTGGCTGCGCCACTTCTCTGCAATCTCATCATCTCCAATCAAATCACTACCCAATCCTCCTCCGATCTCCTCCCTTCTCCAATCCCACCGCCCATGCATCCGATCTCCTCTTCCCCTCGCATATCTTGTCCCAGATCTCCCAATCAGTCACCACCGACGATTCCCTAATTTGGCTGGCCAACTAGTGTTATTTAACACCGTGCCATCCCTCCATCACACTTCATCCGCCGATTGCACCATAGAGAGGGCCGGGCGTTGGTGACAACACCTGCTCGTCCTCATCTCCGATGAGATTCAGCCTCCCCAACGGCCGCTGCAGCTCCACCACCTTCACACACTTGCCTTGCTCCGACTTCAGTCATTGAGCCAACAACGCTCCTCCTCCATCGACAACATCCTCGATCACCATATCCTTCACTGATGTCGACATCCACAGCTGTACGTTGACTGCATCGCCTCTATCTTCACCACCTCCGCCCGTCTTCGACCTCCAAACACCAGGGTCTGCTCTGCCTTCACTTCGTCGCCTCCCCTGCAGAAGCAAGCAACCAGGACCAAGCTACAGGAGCTGTTAGATCAAGAACTCACAAGATCAGGATCGTCAAAATCCGATCAATTCTCACCCATCGATCAATCTTCATCGACGAACTAGATCGAGTCCAAGCCTATCGTCGAGACTCTTGCCTTGGATATACTCGAAGCAAGGACATACAACCACGTGAAAGCCTGCACTGAACCTCCCCAACGTGCCTCTCACGTGCGTGGGTGGGTGAATTGCAGTGGGGTCCCCGCCGTGCACCTAAATTTCAAGAAGGTTCCGGTTACGCGTGAAGCATGTGACCGTGGGACAAATTGCAGAATTAATCTCCAGAGATTTGATAATGACATATATGCCCCCGCTTGGGCAATTTACAGAAAGACCTTGCCGCCTTCATTAAATTGCTGAAAAGTCCTCACCAAGGGTAGAATTGTGAGCTTTCTATTTATTTTATTTACATTTAAGTCCCTGAACTTTAATATGTCATAACTTAAGCATTATTTGTCGGATTTTTATGTTCTTGGTGTCATTTTGAAGCTTATTTGATCCTCTATTGTCTTTAAAATTGTGATTCTATTAAGATATTATTTGACATTAAATAATTCAATAATTCATTTTGCTCATTATTATGCCGATCATTGACTTATAACTTGTAATTCATGGAGTTTTCTTTCGAAAAATTAGATAGAGCTTAACAAAATTATTTGCAATAATCACTTGATAATAGGCTTGGATCTTGGCTCGTTGCTATTGTTCTCATCTTACATTCACCACTTTACATATTTTCATCATATCATTGCATCAAAACAATTCTATAAAAAAATTACATTTGCTTATTTCTCTCACATGATCTAGCATAGCATTATTTTCCCGCATTAAGACTATTTTTCAAAACTCATGTATCATGCTACCTCTTTTAATTAATTACATTCTTAAATAAAAATCCATAAAAAGCTGAAAATTGCATTAAAAATACCAAAAGTATTCCACCTTGAAAACTATGCACGAAATTTGATAGACATAATTCTAGGTTGTTCCTTTGCCTCTTTGAGTTCGACCTTGGGACTTACCCAAGTAAAATAAACATAAAACCACGCTGATTAAAAATTGAATAAATTAATTGCGGTTATTTCTTGACTGATTCCGATTCCCATCCTACAACGAAATGACATTTCAAATGCTTAATAATTCACATAAAATAATGAAGGGTTTTGCGGCTCGTCAGATGGCAGCATTGCCGGGGAGGCAAACGACCTAAATTTTTGTTTAAAAAATTAGTGCAAAGTTTTTCATATTTTCGGTAGTCTGACCCTGAATCTTCATTGTAAATTTTCCATCTTTTCCCACATTTATTTTATTTTTATT
Organism: Ottelia alismoides; assembly: GCA_037367405.1. Classification (NCBI taxonomy): domain Eukaryota; kingdom Viridiplantae; phylum Streptophyta; class Magnoliopsida; order Alismatales; family Hydrocharitaceae; genus Ottelia; species Ottelia alismoides. The sequence goes on along the minus strand of JAZKJV010003338.1, from coordinate 86,785 downwards.
TTCATCATTTATTTTCTTATTTTATTTTGATTAGTTTTTTTGTCATTCTCTTACACACATGGTGAATATGCGATTCGTCATTTCATTCATTTATTTTAGCTTAAAATCCCTTATAAAATACCTGTTTATAACAATAATTCCATATTCTTACTAACTTGCATTTGTGTGTAAATATTGTACACTTCTTACCATTTTAACCTAAAATAAATAAATAAAGAAAGAAAGGAAAAATATAGAAAATAAAATAAAAAGGAAGACTGTATATATGTAATAGATACAGGCTGACCCAAACCAGAGAAGGTCAAGATTTGACCTGATCGATCAGGAATAAAGTAGTGGGAGAAAGGGTCCTCAATCAAAAAAATCCAAAAAAATTTGTGTGATGTGTATATTTGTATACTACACTATTTTATTTGTAAATTAATTGACCTCAAATCAAATAACTTTCAAAACCAAAGTTGTAAATAAAAATGTGTTCTAATTAATAAAAATAATTGCACAATTAAATCATGTACAAAATAAAAACAAACACACTTCTAAGCAGTAATTAACAAACCAATTTCAGCTCCATATGAACCTAAATTGAACCAATCTCACTTCCATTGGATTCTAAATTAAATTATCTTTAAAATGACTGTCATTTAAAAATTTTGGGAGTTACGAGTAAAAAGTTGGTTTTCTGGAGTGGTTTGTGCAATTTTCCCATGTATTTTGTACATATTTTATTTGTATATATTTGTAAATATTTTTACTAATTATTTAAAATAAAAATAAAAATAAAAAATTTAAAAATTTTAAAAACAAAAAGCTAATTTGCTCATTTACCCATGTATATAATGCCATATATGTATATAATATATGTATATAGTTGCTATTCTTAATTATCCACCATAAAAAAAATAAAAAAATAACATTTTTAATTCAAATAAATAAAGTAACGAAAATAAAAAAAGTAGTTAATTTTTGTAAATATTTTTATCTCTCTTTATCTTTATCTCATTTCAATTTTCATCTCTCTTAACTCTTCAACCAAAAATTCAAAAATTCAAATTTCATTCTCTATCTTTTCTATTTATATGACTCCATCTCTATCATTCCAACTTGATCAATCTTTGGTGAGAGGAGCCCGATCTCCGATTCTTCTTATCGTATAAGGGTGCCTAGCCTCCGAGCCATCCGGTGATAGCGCGTCGGCCTTTGTCGAGGTGATCAAGGTATTTTCCGATCCTAAGGTGAGATCCATTTTTTTCTTATTTTTATCCTAGATTAATCGTAGATTTTATTTCTCGTATTTTCTCTTCATTGTAATTTTTTATTAGATCCTAGAAACGCCACCATCACGATTTAATCCTCCTCCGACTCGAGTTTTCGTCTCACTTTCTCGACCTCTACGCGTTCTTTTCTATCTCCCACGATCTATCAACTCCGACCACGCATGATGGTCGGAGAACCGGATTCGATTCCTCATTTTTGTCGGATCCTCGTTCGCATATTCCGTTTAATTTTGGGAACGAAACATTGTGTTCGTATCCTAATTTGTCTATTAATAAAAAGAATAAAAAATAAAAAAAATTTGTTTTCCTTCTCTCTAATATTTATTTTGCAGGATCACGAAAAAATTAAATAAAATTTAAAAATAAAAATAAAAAACATTTTTATTCTCTATTCTTTATTCTCTATTATAGTTTACAAAAAAATTTCAAGAAATAAAAAAAACGAAAAAAATTCGTAGCCCGCAGGCTTCAGCCCCACCGGGTGTGGCCATCTCAGCGGCCTGTGCCGCCGCCGTTGCCACCAGCCACCGCCGTGCAGCGCGGCCCCGCCACCGCCCTTTTGTGCCCCCCTCCGCTCCTCCGCCTTCAGAACTGCACCACCTCGTGTGGTCCTCTGCAGTGTCCGCACGGTGCAGCTGCCCTGCCCTGCGCCACCACAGCGGGCAAGCCCCGCTCCGACCTCGCCTTCCAGAGCCTTCAAGAACACCGGCCACCAGCAGCCATGCAAGGCGGTCCCGCATCCCCAGACACCCCCGTGCAGGCCATCACCGCGCGGTGCGGTCACCCCCATCCATATCACCCTTCGTACGGTGCAGCCTGCACCACCGCAGACACCGCCGGCCTACACCAACCCGCCGCGGCACCGTCGACCTCCATCATCGCAGATCTGAGGCGACAACGCGTGCACCCTCTTTGCCCGAACGAAGCAGCCTCATTAAGCCCTAAGTGTTTTTAAAATTAAAAATTTGGGTAATTTTCACGTTCTTCCTTTTAATAATTTATTATTATATCATGATGCAAAAACTTTGAGTATTTACAATTCTGTCCCCATAATTTCAAGACATTAAACTTGCTTGAACTTTTCATCAAAATAAATGTTTTTAGTCTTCTAAAAATTCTGTAAAAATTTGTGTTTGCTCCTTCTATGTGGTTAAATATTGTATAAATTTTTCATAGCACTTGATTACCTTTTAATATTTTTAAAAAATAAAAAATAATGTCTTTTCGCATGTCTGGAATTAGAAAATTCATAGAAATAAAAAAATTGCCTAAAAATTTTAAAAAATAACTATAGGTGTATTTTGATGTCTTTTAATTTCTATCGAATTTTTTATGCTTAGATCGTTTATAAAACTCCAAAAATTATGAAAAATGAAAAATCTTAAAAAAATTGTAGAAAATTAAAGAGAAATCCAAAAAATATAATTTCAGTCTCTCTTTGTAGACATTTGTTCCTATTATATCATAAAAATAATTTCTAGGAGTTTTGGACATTAATATATTTTTAAGGTTCAAATTACTCCAGGCTGTGCACTGTTTCACATTTTTGTCTATGTTTGATTTTTTTAGAAAAATACAAAAACATCTGAAAATTTAAAAAAATCCCAAAAACATTTCAAATTCTTTAAAGCACAAAGATTTTTTCTCTGGATTTTTCTGAACATTTTTGATATAATTGAAAATTACAAAAAGAGTTGGTGTGCGTATTTATTGTTTTGTGCATATTGTTCTTGATTAAAAAAATTACAAAATTGAAATCACTAAGTGCGTTTTGTTCGTGGGTTATCCAGGGATGGATAATTTGTGTTTGTGTGTTTGGTTGATGGGTTAAGGGTTGAGAGGGTTTGTGTGATGTGATTGTATTGGAATTTGAAAAAGTTGTTAGTTATTATGATATGATGGTATTGAAATTTCAAAAAGTGGGTGGTTGTTGTGATGTGATTGTATTGAAGTTTGGAATAGTGAGTAGAAGTTGAGTATTTTATGATTTTTAGATGATATGATGGTATAATATATATTTTTTTTGATGGGAAGGGAGTGGTCCCCATTAGGGGGTTAAAAATGAGGGTTTTAGGGGGTTACCCACCCAAAGTGGGGGGTAACCCCCCAAACGAACGCACCCTAAAAATTTGAAAACCAGAACATAAAAAATAGAAATAAAAAAAATAAAAAAAAATTAGAAAGAGAAAAAATTCACAAAAATCAAGGATAGTTTGCCTTCGAGATTTCCTTTTTCTTTTAATTGACTTTTTTGTTTATTAATTGAATAAACCTCGGGAATTGTAGCCTCCCTGAGTTCGATCCTGTCCACTATACAGGTAAATAAGTAGCAAAAAATTCTCTTGCCTCATTATTTGCTTTTAGTTAATTTTGCAGCTTAAGAAGAAGAAGAAAAAAAATTATTTGTTTGTCACGAGATTTTCGGGGAAAGCAACGACATCCATATCTTTAAATTTCGATCCTCGAAGGTACCATGCTCAAAAAAATTTAATGCCTTTTAGAAATTTATTACCATTTAAATTTTTTACTAGGGGACTGTAATAAGATTTTTTGGATTTTTCTTTAATTTTGTATAATTTTTTTAACGATTTTTCATTTTTCATAATCTTTTAAAGTTTTATAAATGATCTAAGCACAAAAAATTGGACAAAAATTAAAAGACAAAAAACACCTAGAGTAATTTCTTTAGAATTTTTAGGTAAATGTTTTGAATTTTTATGAATTTTCTAATTCTAGACATGCAAACATACACTACTTTTTTTTAAATATCAAATTGTAATAAAGTACTATGAAAAATTTACACAATATTTAAGCACATAGTAGGAGCAAACATGAATTTTTATAGAATTTTTAGAAGACTAAAACATTTATTTTGATGAAAAGTTCAAGCAAGTTTAATGTCTAGAAATTACAGGGACGGAATTGTAAATAATTAAAGTTTTTGCATCATGATATAATAATAAATAAATAAAAGGAAGAAGTGATACCTAATTTTTTTATTTTAAAAGCACTTAGGGTTCAAAGAGGCTGCTTTGTTTAGGCAAAGAGGGCGCACGCGTCGCCGCCTCTGATATGCAGCGTTGGAGGTCGACGGCGCTGCGACGGGTTGGTGCAGGGGCTTCGACAGCATCAACGATGGCGCAGGCCGCACCGTGCGGAGGGCGATCTAGATGGGGGCTGCCACACCGTGCGTTGATGGCATGCGCAGAGGTGGCCAGGGATGCCGGATCACCTTGCGAAGCTGCAGGTGGCCGACGTTCTTGAAGGCTCTAGAAGGCGAAGTCGGAGCGAGGCTTGCTCACTGTGGTGGCGCACGGTGGGGCGGCTGCGCCACGCGGATGCTGTAGAGGACCGCGCGAGGCGGTGCGGTTCTGAAGGCAGAGGAACGGGGGGAGGGGGGTGGGCGTAGGGCGGTGGCGGCGCCGCACTGCACGACGGTGGCTGGAGGCGCCGACAGCGGCGCATGCCATTGAGATGGCCACACGCGACTGGGCTGATGCCTGCGGGTTGTGAATTTTCTTCAATTTTTTATTTTTTTATTTTTTTGTAAACTGTAATAGAGAACAGAGAATAAAAATGTTTTTTTTATTTTTAATTTTTTAATTTTTTTAAAATTTTTTGGTGATCCTGCAAAACAAATAATAGAGAGAAGGAAAATATTTTTTTTATTCTTTTTATTTATAGGCAAATTAGGATGTGAACACAATGTTTCGGTCCCAAAATTAAACGGAATATGTGAACAGGGATTCGGCAAAACGTGAGGAACGAATCCTATTCTCTGACCATCGTACGTGGTCGGAGTTTAGATCGCGGGAGATAAAAAATGAACGTGGAGAGATTGAGAAAATGAGGTGAAAACTCGAGATCGATGCAGATCAAATCGTGATATGATTTTAAGATCTACGTAAAAATGTCAACGAAGAATAAATGAGAGAAAATTAAACTACAATTAATCTAGGATAAAAAAAAAAGAGAAACGCGGATCTCACCTTAGGAGCGTAAATGATCGTGATCGCCTCGACGAAGGCCGACGCGCTGTCACCGGACGGCTCGGAGGCTAGGCACCTTTCTCGACAAGAAGACTCTCACAGATCGGGTTCCTTTCATCAAATATTGATCAAGTTGGAATGATGGAGAAGGAGCCATATAAATAGAAAAGATGGAGAATGAAATTTGAATTTTCGATTTTTTGTTAAAGAGATAAGAGAGATGAAAATTGAAATGAGATAAAGATAAAGAGAGATAAAACTATTTACAACATTAAATATTTTTTAAATTTTTTCAACACTTTATTTATTTGAATAAAAAATGTTATTTTCTTATTTTTTTATGGTGCTTAATTAAGAATATCAACTATATACATTTACTATATACATATATGACATTATATACATGGGTAAATGAGAAAATTAGCTTTTTCTGTTTTAAAATTTTTATTTTTTTATTTTTAGATTAAATAATTAGTAAAAATATTTACAAATATATACAAATACAACATGTACAAAATACATGGGAAAATTGCACAAACCACCCCAGAAAACCAACTTTTTACTTGTAACTCCAAAAATTATGAAAATAAAGCCATTTTAAAGATAATTTAATTTATAATCCAATTGAAGTGAGATTATTCAATTTGAGTTCATATGGAGCCGGAGTTGGTCTTTCAATTAGTGCTTAGTGGCTTTTTCCAAGTGTGGTTGCTTTTATTCTGTACATTATTTAATTGTGCAATTACTTTATTAATTAGAACACATTTTCATTTACGACTTTGGTTTAGAAAGTTATTTGATTTGAGGTTAATTAATGTACATATAAAATAGTGTAGTATACAAATATACACAGCACACAAATTTTTTTGGATTTTCTAATTGAGGACCCTATCTCCCCCTACTTTATTCCTGGTCGATCAGGTCAAATCTTGACCTTCTCTCGGGATTCAGGTCAACCTGTATCTATTACATATATACTGTCTTCCTTTTTTCTTTTCTTTTCTTTATTTTACCTTTATTTATTTGTTTGTTTTGGGTTGAAATGGTAAGAAGTGTACAATATTTACACACAAATGCAAATTAGTAAGAATATGGAGTTAGTGTTATATACAGGTGTTTGATAAGGGATTTTAAGCTAAAATAAATGAATAAAGATGATGAATCGCAGATTCATCATCCCCAAATGCTTTACCTTTACTAGTCCCTTAGCAAACACTTATTTGAAAGAATAAGTGAAGAAAAGAAAAAGAAAGGGAAAATAAAGAAAGTAGGACAATATTGAGTATTAAACACATCTTCATAAAATTGTAGTTTGGAGGTCTGTCGGACCTTTGGATTATTATTGTGTCGGAACCTTAATGGGAGGTGCATTTAAAACCTAACAACCTCTAAGTTCCATAGGACTCCTATTCAGGTCACCTCAATAGTCAGGTCAGAACAAGTCTACATACAACAATTCTTATGACTATGAATCTTTACTTGTACGGTGTAAGTGAGGTATAGCTCTCCATCTCAGAAGTAGTAAAGAAACAACCTCCCTCAACAAGGTAACTCTAGTTCCCCGGTCTTTCAAGTATTTCCTCGAGGAGCGGAGATATTCCCTTCTAAGTTCAAGTACAACCAGCTCAAGAAGAGGGGATGGAGAAAAGAATGGACGGTAACCAGTGTAGCTACCTATCCTTGGATACATGACCAATGTAGCCAAGTTATCCGCTGCAAGCTTACAAAAATTTGTCTTTGAAGCTCTTATTGTAATGTTTTTTATCCTTTTATATAGAATCCGACAAGCATTTTACTTTTCAATCAGGCTTGTGCACTTTTGGAGATTCTGTATTTTTCCATACTTTTTTTGAAAGCATATACAAGGTGCAACATGTACATAAGGAATTTTTCCTCTTGAGCCAGTAGATTATCCCACTTTTGAAGCATTATTGCAACCCCACAACATCCTGTCTTTAGACCTCAACATCGCTAGACCAGGTTGACATGCACTTCCTTCGCTAGAGGAAGACGAGAGGTTCCGCCTAGATGTACTACCCTCGTATGCTACCCAAAGCCAAAAGATTCTGCCTCCTCACTACCTCATCCACGAAGAGCTATGTGTAGAGTGCTTGTCCAAGATAAGCCACGGTCTGAAAGAATCATGCATGTGTTGTTAAATGTTCTACTTAGACTAATCAAGATGACATGTGAACATAGTCTTATGGATTCAAAGAATTAAGTCACCAGGACCTGGAAAGTTTTAACTCCATTTCTTATAAGGTTCCTCTGAAATTAAGTGGATTAAGGCACAACTAAGCTCCATTCTTCAATTTTATTTCAAACATAGTTTAAATGTCAATACTATCCTGAAAAATGCACATGCAAATGCAAGATAATATGTACAATGCAAAGAAAGCATTTTTTTTTGAAAAAATGATGCACATGCGAAAGAACATTTTTTTAAAACAATTTTCTAATTTTGAACTTTTTATGATTTTTTAGAAAAATGCAGATGTAAAAGAAATGTTTTTTTGATTATGCAAGTTTTTATAGAATTTTGATTTTGTAGTTTTTTTTCAAAAAGGAAAACACGTTAGTAAAATATATACAAGTATATACAAGATTTTGTTTTGTTTTTTTTGTTTTCTTTTTTCTTTTTTTTGTTTTTTTGGTTGGTTTTTTACACACATGGATTTTACAAAATTATATACATATCCCCCCAAAATAACCATATCTAAAAGTACGAGTTATGTCTAAAGTATATATACAATATATACGACACCCCCTATACTTAGCTCGAACTATGTCCTCATAGTGACCAGAGAGCGAAAAAGGAAGACTTAACTCATGATAAGTACAGAAAAGTGAAAAGAATCCAATGCTACAACGACTCAAAGAAAAGATAAAAAGAGAAGTTGGTGATCCCCCCTATACTTAGGATCAAGTAATCCTAAGTATAGTAGACTGTACAAAAGGGGAAAAACCGATGATGAGAATATACAGACTTAAAAATAAAAAGATACGATATGAGCAACATCACCCCCTATACTTAGGGTAGAGTTTCCCTAAGTATAAGCAACACCAAGAGTGATGAACCGGACGAATATGAACAACACAAATCATTCACCCCCTATACTTAGGATAAAGCACATCCTAAGTATAGCATACAAACACTAACGAAAAAGGGGTGAATGATAAAACGGGAGAAGAAGTAGTGAAATAAAAGGATATACAAGAGGAGTGTATGATCACATATCAGACGCAGAAGCTGGAATCAAAAGATAATCATCTGATACCACAGATATCGAATCAACGACGGGCATGACTGTATCATGATGTAGATATAGCTTCAGCAACTGTCCGTTCACACAAATGGCTATATGTTAGATGACAATCTAGATATGAAAACACTCCCATTGTCACGCACAGCTCTCATGATGAACGGTCCTGACCACTTGCTTTTCAATTTTTCTAGAAACAACTTCAACTTAGCATCAAATAACCAAACTTTCTGATCAGAGGAGAAAGTCTTTCTTCGAATGTGTTTATCATGCCGGCGCTTGACTTTCTCTTTATACATAAGTGAGTTATCATATGCAAAGTCTCGGAATTATAGTAATTTGTTCAAATCCAACTTCCTGTTCTTTCCTGCCTTCTCATAATCTAATTTGCATACACGAAATGCCCATAAAGATTTGTGAATTAATTCCACTGGCAGGTGGCAAGGCTTTCGATACATCAAATGTAGGGAGACATACCCAAAGGAGACTTGTACGCCATCCGATAAGCCCATAGAACTGAATCAAGCATCTGGGACCAGTTCTTCCTATCTTGACGTTCAAGTTTTTGCAATATTGTCTTGATCTCCCTATTTGAAATTTCTGCCAAGCCATTAGTCTGAGGGTGGTAAGGAGACACAACTCTGTGCTCAATGACGTACTCCTTCACAAGCTTCTTTACTTCTCTATTAATGAAATGTATTCCCCCATCTAAAATCAGTATTTTGGTAATACCGAACCGGACAATAATATGGCCCTTGAGAAAGGAACACACTGTATAACTATCTACAGCTAAGGTGGGGATAGCCTCCACCCATCGACTAACATAATCCACGGCGAGCAGGATGTACTGAAATCCCTGACTGACAGGAAATGGGCCCATGAAGTCTATGCCTCAAGCATCAAAAACATCAGAAATCTGTATATATCTTAGGGGCATGGTATCTTTGGATCCAACAGTTCCTCCCATTTTCTGACAATCAGTACAACCTCAAACATACTCTGTAGCATACTTAAATAATGTGGGCCACCATAGGCCACTCTATAAAACCTTTGCTACCGTGTGTTTCCCCGAATGATGCCCACCAGATTCTAGTTTGTAACAGTGATCAAGTACACTAGTGTGTTCCTCCTGAGGAATGCACCTTCTTCAGATACAATCCGCACCCCCGCGAAATAGGTACGGATCCTCCCACTGATAATAATGAATCTCTGACAGAAATCTGTCTACCTTGTACTTCGGCCAATCTTGTGGAACTTTCTTGGAGACAAGATAGTTCATAATATCAACATACCATGGGAGTGATTCCACAGACAAAATGGCCTCATCTGGATAAGTTTCGGAAATAGGTTTCATGTTCTGCTCAGAGGTCTCTGTATCTATGATACGGGAAAGTTGATCTGCCACAACGTTTTTCACTCTAGGTTTATCTCGAATCTCTAAGTCAAATTCTTGGAGAAGAAGGATCCATCTGATAAGCGTGGTTTGGCATCCTTCTTTTCCTGCAAGTATCGTATGGCAGTGTGATCCGTGTACACAATAACGTGTGAACCGATGAGGTAAGATCTGAACTTTTCTATCCCAAACACAACTGCTAACATCTCCTTCTCCGTACTTGTATAATTCTGCTATGCTTCATCCAGAGTCTTGCTAGCATAGTGTATAGAAAATGGTATCCCATCCCTTCTCTGTCCAAAAACAGCTCCAACTGTGAAATCTGATGCATCTGTCATGATCTCAAAGGGAAGAGACCAATCAGGTGGCTGTAAGATAGGAGCACTAATAACCATTTCTTTCATCTGATTGAATGCAAGGACTTCTCATCGACAAAAAAATCAGTCTCCTTACATAGAAGCTCAGTCAAAGGTCTAACGATTTTGCTGAAGTCCTTTATGAATCGAGTATAGAATCCTACATGTCCCAAAAATGACCTCAACTACTTCAAATTCTGCAGTGGCTCTAACTTGGAAATCACTTCAATCTTAGCCGGGTCAACCTCCATACCATGTTTGGAGATGACATGGCCCAATACAATCCCATTAGTCACCATAAAGTGTCTCTTCTCACACGAGAGCACTAGGTTTACCTCACAGCAACGTTGAAGAACTTGGTCTAAAAGAGAAAGACATGTGCCAAAACTATCTCCAAAGACCGAGAACTCGTCCATAAAGACTTCAAGAAAATTACCCACCATGTCAGCAAAAACGACCAACATACACCTTTGAAATGTAGTGGGGGTATTACACAATCCAAAGGGCATCTGTCTAAAGGTGTAGGTGACAAACTAACAAGTGAAAGTAGTTTTCTCCTGATGCTCAGGAGCGATAGCAAGTTGGTTGTATCCCGAGTACCCATCTAAGAAACAAAAAAACTCTTTCCCTACCAACCTCTCAATAATCTAATTAATAAAGGGCAGTGGAAAGTGATCCTTCTTTGTAGCTGAGTTCAGGTGTCGGTAATCTACACAGATACGCCATGAAGTAGGTACCCGGGTTGGAATCTCCTCACCACGATCATTCTCTACGATCGTAATCCCGGATTTCTTCGGGACCACATGTAAAGGGCTGACCCACTTGGAATCCAAAATGTGATATATATAGCCAGCATCAAACCATGTCTTGATCTCCATCGTGACAACCTCCCTTAGATTTGGATTTAGACGGCGCTGACATTCACTGAAGGATTTACAGTCATCCTCTAGGTAGATATGATGCGAGCACAACGCTGGATTAATCCCACGGAGATCTGAGTTATTCCATCCTATGGCCCTGTGATTTCTCTCAAGAACCTCTAGGATGCGAGATTTTTGTTCAGCGGTCAATTACGAGCTAAGGATGATCGGAAACATTTGGGGGGGGACCCACAAGGAAGGCATGTTTCAATGTTGATGGTAAAACCTTGAGCTCAAGTGGGGTCTGAATTAGCTCTGCAATAACCTCTACTACTAGACTGGTAGACGGTATGTGATATGTGCTCTGTAGACTATCCACCTTGGCTACTGATGGCTCAACTACTAGAATATCTGATAGATCTGTAACGAATGATCTCTGCTCAGAAAGGAAGGGCTCATCAGGATGTCAATATTCTTATCAATTAACGGTTCATATATCTCAGCAATAATCTCAGAAATACCTCTCTCATCTGTGCACAAATCAGGAAATTCAACGAATGTCTCAGATATCTGGACCTCAGAACTCTGCTCAAACTGCTCATCAACAACTATCTCAATTGGACCACCAAGGGAACTCATGTCGACTGTGTTTCCAGAGAGTCCATTCGGGAAAGGGACTCCTGGGTATCTATAAAATATGCGAAAAGATCTGTCTCTCTGGATTCAGCAAGAAAATCACAGTCATCTGGCTCTGATGTAACTTTCTCTGTATCATCTGTTGTTGGTGTCGGTGATGGTCTAGGATCAGAGATCGTCTCAATTTTCACCTTGTCACTACAAGAGTGGAAGAAGATCTCTCGAGTACCATAATCAACTGCTGCTTCGGCCGTTCAGGGGAACGGTCGACCTAGTACGATCGGGGTATGGAGTAACAGTGTAGGTGTGTCCATATCCATGACAACAAAATCAACAGGGAATTTCATTCCCTGCACCATTACAATAATGTTCTCTAAAATGCCTCTTGGCCTCTTAATCGATCTATCAGCAAACTGAAGGATCATTCTTGTTGTTTTAAGAGGCCCTAACTGGAAATAGCAACGGATGTGAGGTGCTCCCTTCTCTTTCTTTTTAGGCGGAAGGTTACTGATGGCATGAACTCTGGCCATGGTCAAGATGTGTTTCTCTGTTTCCTTTTGTGACGCTTTTGGGTACATGCCTCTTTCATTATCTTTTTTACTATAGGCATGTATTCCATGGCCTTCAGGTGTGGCATCTTTAAAAAGATGTTCTGTAAGATCTCAACCACTCCAGGATCAGATAGTGCTATTTTTAATTTTTTATTTTTTTAGCTTTAAGAGCAGAAGGAAATGGCACATAATCAAAATAAACATGCAAACATTCATTTCCTTCATTCAAAGTAGAATCATCATGTACAAGAGGACAACCAGAATTAGTCTGTACAGTGTTGTCCAAGATAGGTGAAGGAAAAACAGAATAAAAAACAGAACGGGATGCTGCTATTGGTGAAGAGGAAGAATCTACGACTAGTATATTCTCCCTTTCTGATGGTGATCTACATCTGCATGGTGAAGGTGGTGGTAAAGGCGGTGACACTCTAGATGTGGGTGCTGCTACACTGGGCCTCTCGACTGCTGGTGAAGGAGATGATGTAGAAGCTGATGCTCTCTCAGTGGATCGATCTCCCATCCCCAACTGCTGCGTAGGAAGCCGTAATCTCCTACCGCTCCTGAGATGAATGGCGTCAGATAAACATGTAAATCAAGGGACATACCTATCTCGAGGGTGGGTGGGCTATTGGCTACCTACTCTTTGCGTCTGAAGTTGTTGGGGTTGGCTTCAACCTGTGCTGGGATCAGTGTCTTGGTGGTGGTTAGGTCATCGATCCGCTGAGTCAGTTCATTCATGTTTTTCATAAGCAGTGTAAGTTGGTCTAGTGTTGGATAGACTGAAGGGGCCTCAGGTTGCTCATTGACTGGCTGTCGCTGAGGCTGATAGTACGGAGACTGTTGGTACCCATACGGATTCTGATAATGAGGAGGAGGAGGGGGGGGAATACTGTCCATAATATGCAGTCTGCTGCTGGTTAGGATAAGGGAAATACATGGACTGTTGTTGTGGCTGGCCTTGTCTCTAGTTTTTGATCTGAGGTGGAGACTGATACTGAGGCTGGAACTGTTGGTGCTGGTACTGGTACTGCTGCTGTCTGCCTCCCTTAAACTGGTGGGCGGGTCTCTGACCCTGTTGTGAACCCAACTGGCCTTGCCCTGACGGATGGGACTGGTTTAGCTCACGGTCGGACCAGATATCGTTCACCTCCTGAATACCAGGTGGAGATGGAGACTGCTGCTCAGGAATGTAGGATACTTCCTGTTGATACGGAACTATCTGATGCGAATGTTGCTGAACCTGATCAGGCGTCTGCACGTAGTAGACATGCTGAACTGTGGATGGTCCTCCGCTACTCTGCTTGGTGGAAGAATTCTGCTCCCTAGTAGAGGTATTGACTGATGCCCTCGTACTGTGGACTGCACTGATCGTACTTACAAGAAGCTCCAGGTGCTTTGTTATCTCATCCAGCTTATCCAGATTCTTTGTGCTCTGCTCGATCACATTAAGCTTATCAAGTTCCTGTGATCACTTTTCAATAATGTCCATTTTAGATAGGTGGTTTCTAATGATGGACAGGTCAGTGTTATCCACCGTATCCACTTCTTATGTTGCTGTCATATTGATATCCTTGTGGGGTACTGCATGGGAGGTGATGGGGTGCTTCTGAAAAGCACGTGAAGAAGATATAGCTGCTGAACTTTCCGCCATCTCCTCAAAAATTTGATAAAGAACATCCTCGTCCTTGTTGAAGTGGCTTCCCCCACAAGCGACATCTACCAGATTCTGATTCTCAATGCTTAAACCCCCAAAGAAAATTTATACAAGGCTGGTCTTTGGAATATCATGATGGGGGCATTTCTCCATCAGATCTTTGAATCTTTCCCATGCCTCGTGAATAGGCTCTTGGAGCATCTGGGAGAAATTAGCAATCAAGGATCGCATTTGGTTGAGTCGTCCAAGTGGATAATACTTGTTCAGAAATGTGGGCCTCAACTCTTTCCATGTAGTGACAACCTTCCCCAAGTGATTTAACGGATACAGAGCTTTGCCCATCAGACTGAATGGAAAGGCGGTCTTGCACTACTTCTAATGGGACATTTGGGTAGTGTACTGTTCCACAAATGCGATCAAACTGCTGGAGGTGTATATAAGGTTCTTCATTAATATTTCAATGGAATATTGGGAGAAGAGGTAAAATAGTAGGCTTAAGCTCAAAATTCCATGAACCGCAGGGATTTGTATCCAAGAATTTGTCTGTCCTGCCCTTGGATTATAAGCACCTTTTAGTGTAGGCTTAGTCCCAGGTTCTATGTGAGGTTCTTCTCCCCCATTCCTACCTCCAGGATTTCTGTTACCCCCCTCTCTCCTATCTTCTCTTTCCTATCTCAGCTCGAGAATCATGTCTCTCAATGCATTTTGAAAGTTAGCATGCTCTACTATATGGGCTTGAATTGTCTGGATGGAGGCTAACATGGTGCTGTTGATCTCGCTCTGTTCCGACATGGTTTCCTTTCCCTTTGGTGGCATCAAGTGTTCGATGTCTGACTCTAAAAATGTGCATGATACTCGATTAGTACTCAGTATTGATGGAGTCTCAGATATTAATTCGAGATTAAAGACAATCTCAAATAATGGATTGATGGATGCTGTGAAGGGATAAGTGGAGAAAGAGGAATATTCAGGAAGTGAGTCTCCCCGAATAGACGGTGAACGGCTCGAAGTGTAGAATGAGTTCGCAGAGTCCGAACGAGAAATACTCCGGTCCGACATCTTTGAAATCAATAGGCATGATGCGAGAACATGAGGTCAATGCAAGAGTGAAAGTGAATGAAGGCGTAAATTGCACAGAAGGATCTTTATCACTAACAAGCAAACACAATACAAACCTCCAGTTCACCAACTCAACTCAATGTGAAGACCGTAAAGTTTCGGTCAATTATCTTGTCAATTTTAGAGTTTGGTGAGAATACAATCTATTAGAGCGGTTTAAAGCAAGCTGTTAGGAACCCAATGCTCTCAGGAGACTGGCCCAATCCCAAAGTTAGATCTTTCCCAACCAGTATGAATTGCGGACCATTTACCGGCTACCCGATCAATTCAATCGGTTAAGGACGTCACGGGCCACTTTACCTTCTACTGGAGAGATCCTCACTTGAGAATGACTAACCCAAGATAGTAGTCTGAAAGATTTCGGGCGTGGCTCTATCCTAGTGTGAGGGTCGCTCTCTCGCTACATACAAACCAAACAATGAGGGGGTTACTCTCCCCAAACAATGATTTTCCTTGAGTTTATTTTAGGGTCGAGTTTTCTTTAACAGTCCCGTTATTTAGGCAGTAGTCACTTTGTTAAAATATTTTCAAAGAATCGCCTACCGAGTGTCCAATTTCCTTTTTAACTTATGTGAGTGAAAACAAGGAAGGAGATCGGAAATGCCAATGCGCGATTAAAATAATGATGCATGCATGGCTTAGAGATATGCACCTTGTCGCCTACACTCTACATGCAAGTGATCCACGCAGAATTTAAATAAACTATCCTATATGATGCAAGTGAACTGTCCTAGATGGTAGCTTCTATTAGCGAGCAAGAACAAGTTAATTTGACTAAGTCCAAATTAAGCTGTACTCTATAGGTATAGAAATTCTTGTTTAGGGTGTTTGGACCAAATTAATTACCTGGCTCAAGCAAATTAATTAAAGCAATCTATAGGTAGCTCACGAAATCCACAGGAAACAAAGAAAAATAAGGCGATGAAAACAAAATCGGTGAGATCCCCTAAGTGCACTGGCACTTGGTAAAACAGATCCCGCAACAAATGAATGTCCGTTTACACAGGTTCAAATGCTAGAAATCTCTCTCTCTCTCTCTCTTCTTTTCTTTCTCCTTCAATTCTTCTTCTCATCTTCTCACGCTATCCTGCGGCTCAGTGAAGAATCAAGCTGCCTCCACGTTGCTTGGGTGCTTTGGCTCTCCTAGGATCGCCTCCTTCGCTCCGCAGGCCCTCGCAAGAAAATGAAAAGAGAATGTGTAAGAAATACAATTATCAAATATGAGAAATAAAAATGAAACAGATGCAGTGGATATGAACAATGGAAAAATGTGGCAAATTATAAATAGATATTTACAACCTAGAATAGCAGGTCAAAATAGAAACCTAACTACCCTTGCCGTGCCTCCCCAGCAACGACGCCATTTTGTTGAGCACAGTACCTTCGAGGATCGAAATTTAATGATATGGATGTCGTTGCTATCCCCAAAAATCCCGTTACAAACAAACAATTTTTTTCTTCTTCTTCTCAAGCTACAAAATTAACTAAAAGTGAATAATAAAGTAAGAGAAATTTTTGCTACTTATCTACCTGTATAGAGGACATGATCGAACTCAGGGATGCTACAATTCCCGAGGGTTATTCAATTAATTGACAAAAAATCAATTAAAGAAAAAAGGAAATCTCAAAGGTAAACTATCCTTGGTTTTTGTGAAATATTTCTTTTTTTTAAAAAATTTTTTTATTCCTTTTTTTATTTTCTGATTTTCAAATTTCTAGTGATTTCAATTTTTTAATTTTTTTAATCAAGAACAATATGCACAAAATAAGAAATACGCACACTGACTCTTTTTGTAATTTCCAATTATATCAAAAATGTTCAAAAACTCCAGAGAAAATATTTTTGTGTTTTAAAGATTTTGAAATGTTTTTGAGATTTTTTAGAATTTTTAGATGTTTTTGTATTTTTCTAAAAAATCAAATAGTGACAAAAATGCGAAAGAGTGCACAATCTGGAGTAATTTGTAACTTAAAAATATTTTAGTTGCCCAAAACTCCTTAAAATTATTTTTATGATAAAATAGTGACAAATATCTACAAACAAAGACTGAAATCAGTTTTTTTGGATTTTTCTTTAATTTTCTATAATTTTTTCAAGATTTTTCATTTATCATTTTCATAATTTTTTAGAGTTTTATAAACGATCTAAGCACAAATATTTAGAAGAAATTTAAAGATAAAATAATACACCTACATTAATTTTTTTAGAAATTTTAAGCAAATTTTTGAATTTTTATGAATTTTCTAATTCTAAATAGCAAAAAGACACTATTTTTGATTTTTAAAAATATTAAATGGTAATAAAGTGCTATGAAAAATTTACACAATATTTAAGCGCATAGCAAGAGCAAACACGAATTTTTACAGAATTTTTAGAAGACTAAAACATTTATCTTGATGAAAAGTTCAAGCAAGTTTAATGTTTGGAATTTACAAGTACGGAATTGTAAATACTCAAAGTTTTTGCATCATGATATAATAATAAATAAAAGTAAGAAAGTCAAAATTACCCATTTTTTATTTTTAAAACACTTTGTCTTCAAAGAGGCTACTTCATTCGGGCAAAAAGGGTGCAGGCGTCGCCGCCTCTGATCTGCGGCGATGGAGGTCGATGGCGCCGCGACGAGTTGGTGCAGGGGCTCCGGCGGCGTCCGCGGTGGCACAGGCTGCATCGTGCAGAGGGTGATCTGAATGGGGGCGGCCGCACCGTGTAGTGATGGCCTGCACGGAGGTGGCCGGGGATGTGGGACTGCCTTGCGCGGTTGCTGGTGGCCGACGTTCTTGAAGGATCTGGAAGGCGTGGTCGGAGCTGGGCTTGCCCACTGTGGTGGCACACAACGGGGCGGCTGCACTACGTGGACGCTATAGAGGACCGCGCGAGGCGGCATGGTTCTAAAGGCAGAGGAGCGGAGGGGGGGGGTAGGGCGGTGGCGATGCCGCATTGCATGACAATGGCTGGAGGCGCCGACGGCGGCACATGCCGTTGAGATGGCCGCACGCGGCGGGGCTGAAGCCTGTGGGTAGTGAATTTTCTTCATTTTTTTTATTTTTGTTAATTTTTTTGTAAACTGTAATAGAGAACAGAGAATAAAAATATTTTTTTTATTTTTATTTTTTTAAATTTTTTGGTGATCCTGCAAAACAAATATTAGAGAGAAGGAAACCAATTTTTTTATTTTTTATTCTTTTATTTATAGACAAATTAGGATGCGATCATAATGTTTCGATCCAAAAATTAAACAGAATATGCGAACGGGGATCCGACGAAATGTGAGGAATCGAACCCTGTTCTCTGACCACCGTACGTGGTCAGAGTTAATAGATCGTGGGGGATAGAAATTGAACGTAGAGAGATTGAGAAAATGAGGTGAAAACTCGAGATCAATGGGGATCAAATCATGATATGATTTTAAGATCTACATAAAAATTGTCAACAAAGAACAAATGTGAGAAAATTAAACTACAATTAATCTATGATAAAAATAAGAAAAGAGAAATGTGGATCTCACCTTAGGAGCGGAAATGACCGTGATCGCCTGGACGAAGGTCGATGCACGGTCACCGGACGGCTCAGAGGCTAGGCACCTTTCTCGACAAGATTACTCTTGGAAATCAGGTTCCTCTCACCAAAGATTGATTAGTTGGAATGATGGAGAAGGAGCCATATAAATAGAATAGATGGAGAATGAAATTTGAATTTTTGAATTTTTGGTTGAAGAGATAAGAGAGATGAAAATTTAAATGAGACAAAGATAAAGAGAGATAAAACTATTTACAACATTAACTATTTTTTGAATTTTTGTCACTTTATTTATTTGAATAAAAAATGTTATTTTTTTTATGGTGGTTAATTAAGAATATCAACTATATACATATATTACATTATATACATGGGTAAATGAGCAAATTAGTTTTTTTGTTTTAAATTATTATTATTATTTTTTAAATAATTAGTAAAAATATTTACAAATATATACAAATACAATATGTACAAAATATATGGGAAAATTGCACAAACCACCCCAGAAAACCAACCTTTTACTCGTAACTCCAAACATTATGAAAATACAACCATTTGAAAGATGATTTAAATTAGAATCCAATGGAAGTGAGATTGGTTCAATTTGAGTTCATATGGAGACGGAATTGGTCTTTCAATTAGTGCTTAGTGGCTTTTTCCAAGTGTGGTTGCTTTTATTCTGTACATGATTTAATTGTACAATTATTTTTATTAATTAGAACACATTTTTATTTACGACTTTGGTTTTGAAAGTTTTTTAATTTGAGGTCAATTAATGTACAAATAAAATAGTGTAGTACAAATATACACATCACACATTTTTTGGATTTTCTGACTGAGGACCCTATCTCCCGCTACTTTATTCCTAGGTCAAATCTTGACCTTCTCTCAGGGTTCGGGTCAGCCTGTATCTATTACATATATACAATCTTCCTTTTTTATTTTATTTTCTTTATTATTTATTTTTTTATTTTATGTTAAAATGGTAAGAAGTGTACAATATTTACACACAAATGCAAGTTAGTAAGAATATGGAGTTAGTGTTCTATACTCGATCATTCTGTGCATTTGCGCTCTTTTCTCTATATCTTTTGACTTGACCCTCGTGCTCTCCCGATCCCATCTCCTGTTTCGAAGATGGTCGACTGGAGTTATTTTAATTCGATCTTCGCAGACTTCTCACACTCTCAAGACGATCCACCTTCCCTTTTCTAGGAGGACTTTACTCCTGATTTTTGTGCATATCTGCCTAACCCATTATTTCAGGAATCAGACGATGATTTTCACCCAGCCTCATTCAACCCACCCGATCCTGGGATTTTAGAGTCACCTTTCATGATTTCCACACTTGAGACACTGAACCAAATGATGGAGCATATGAATTCGAGGATTACCAATCTATTTATCATAAATACGAGCCAGAACGCTGCTCCACTGTTTGAGGATATGGATTCACTTGGGGATAATCATGAGAGCTTACAATCGCCAAAATACAAAAAAATGAGAAAATTTTAAAAATCCAAAAAGATTCTGGGAGACACATTATTGATTCATTTTGTGAGGAGAGGACCCAAATGCCCGATCATCTACCCGCACATATATCCACCACATGTCCTGACCTTGACCCCGAGGTTTCCACTATACAGAATGCTCTTTGCAATCCTCATGTACATGTTGATTTTGATCTCCTCCCTTGTATGGAGGAGGTCCAAAAATTCAAAAAATGTTGACTGAACCTGAAGTGGTGGCCACCATTCATGAGATTATTAAAGCCCCACTTCAACATACCATGACAGATTTATCTACTTATCAACACAAGAAGAGAAAGCGAAGGAGAAGATATGAGCATCACATCTTGACCATGGCCACTGCCTACGCCATCTCTCACCGTCCGTATTTTAAGAAAGGGAACACTGCCACACCTCTTGTGAGTTGCTCCATATCTGACTATTCTTGTGATAACACTCTCCTTGATGACGGTTCGTCAATCAATATAGTACCCTTCTCTATGGTACATTCTCTTCATCTTGGGCCTCTCAAGAAAACCACGATGATAGTTCAATTTGCTAGTGGATCTGTCAAGAGGCCGAAGGGTATTCTAGAAAATACTGTCATTCTTATTCAGGGCTTGAATTTCACTTCGGATTTTGTTGTATTTCCCATGGAGACCTCCACCCCTGTGGAGCACCCTCTAATCATCCTGGGACGACCATTCCTCACCTCTGCGGGAGCTATTATTGATTATGGTTTAAGAGAGGTTCTCTTCCGTTCTGATGCAGGGAGCGATGTGTTGATCACTACACCCACTACTGACCAGAGACCTGGACCCCATGAGAGCCCGCCCGTGTTAGCCAATCCCAAGGAATTTGACGTCTATGATAATATCAGAGATTCTTGTTATATGTTGGATGATAAGGAAACCCAAGAATTCCTCTCGAAGGAGGAAGACTCCAAAAGCATAGACTTTGGAGTTCCCCCTTCTAGTATGTGGAGATGAATTGATGACATCTGCAGAATTTACACAATAGAAACCCTAGAGCAGAAGGCATACTTTGAGACTAGACATGACGTACATGATTCGACTACTTTCACTGATGAGTCCGTTCCTATTCACCCTGATTCAGACGAGACCGATCATGCTAAATTTGATTTGATTGCTTTTATAAAGGAATTTGGGCCTTTTGATAAAGATGATGATTCGGTAGAGGCTCGCCTAGCTGAAATTGTTCCTACATTTTCTGATAATGATTTCGAGCCATTTTACTTTGATGTTTGCGAGACTTCCCAGGCAGAACATTACCACACTACTTCCAATAACCGGTTTAGGCCTGCATAATCTGAAAACACTGAGGATACATTCTTGGTCGATCTTGATCAGTTCATATCTAATGATAACCCCAATATCGACCTACACCTTGTCAAATCCATACCTCAGCGGTCCTGCAAGAAGGTTCACTTTCGACCTTCTTAACCTTTGTACATCCACTCCTTTTGTATATCCTTTCGTTTCACTCTTTCTTCTTCCGTTTTATCATTCACCCCTTTTCCGTGTGTGTATATATGCTATACTTAAGATGTGCTTTATCCTAAGTATGTGGGGGGGGGGTGAATGATTTATGTTGTTTATATTTGTCCAGTTCATCACTCTTGTTGTTGCCGATACTTAGGGATACTCTACCCTAAGTATGGGGGTGTGATGTTGTTCATATCATCTTTTTATTTTTTTGAGTCTATACATTCTCTTCATCAGTTTTCCCCTCTCTTCATCAGTTTTCCCCTTTTGTACAGTCTACTATACTTAGGATTACTTGATCCCAATTATAGGGGGGATCAGCAACTTCTCTTCGTATCTTTTCTTTGAGTCGTTGTAGCATAGGAGTCTTTTCACTTTCTATACTTAGCACGAGTTATGTCTTCCTTTTTTCGCTCTATGATCACTATGAGGACATAGTTCGAGTTAAGTATAGGGGGGTGTCGTATATATTGTATATATACTTTAGACATAACTCGTACTTTTTAAGATAATTATTATGGGGGATATGTATATAATTTCGTAAAATCCACGTGTGTAAAAAAACAACAACAACAAAAACAAAAAAACAAAAACAAAAAAAACAACAAAAACCAAAAAAAAACAAAAAAACAAAAAAAAGAAAAAATAAAACAAAAAGAAATTCTCGTATACACTTGTATATATTATACTAACATTTTTCCTTTTTGAAAAAAAACTACAAAACCAAAAATCTATAAAAACTTGCATAATTAAAAAAAACCTTTCTTTTACATTTGCATATTTCTAAAAAAAATCCATAAAAAGGTCAAAATTAGAAAATTGTTTTAAAAAAATTCTTTTCAGACGTGCATCATTTTTTCAAAAAAATGATTTCTTTGCATTGTACATATTTTCTTGCATATGCATGTGCATTTTTCAGGAAAGTATTGACATTTAAACTATGTATGGAATAAAATTGAAGAATGGAGCTTAGTTGGGCCTTAATCCACTTAATTTCAGAGGAACCTTATAAGAGATGGAGTTAAGACATTTCAGGTCCTAATGACTTAATTCTTGGAGTCCATAAGACTATGTTTACATGTAATCTTGATTAGTCTAAGTAGAACATTTAACAACACACACATGATTCTTTTAGACCGTGACTTATCTTGGACAAGCACTCTACACGTAGCTCTTCATGGATGAGGTAGTGAGGAGGCAGAATCTTTTGGCTTGGGGTAGCATACGAGGGTAGTACATCTACGCGAAACCTCTCGTCTTCCTCTAGGGAAGGAAGTGCGTCTCAACCTGGTCTAGCGATGTTGAGGTCTAAAGACAATATGTTGTGGGGTTGCAATAATGCTTCAAAAGAGGGATAGTCTATTGGCTCAAAAGGAAAAACTCCTTATGTACCTGCTGTACCTTGTATATGCTTTCAAAAAAAGTATGGAAAAATGCAGAATCTCCAAAAGTGGACATGCCTGATTGAAAAGTAAATGCCTACCGGAGTGTATATACAAGGAAAAAAATAAAATACAATAAGAGCTTCAAAGACAAATTTTTGTAAGCTTGCAGCGGATGACTAGGCTACACTGGTCATGCATCCAAGGATAGGTTGCTACACTGGTTACCTTCCATTCTTTTCTCCATCCCCTCTCCTTGAGCTGGTTGTACTTGAACTTAGAAGGGAATATCTTCGCTCCTCGAGGAAAGACTTGCAAGACCGGGGAACTAGAGTTACCTTGTTGAGGGAGGCTGTTCTTTGCTACTTCTGAGATGGGGAGCTATACCTCACTTACACTGTACAAGTAAAGATTCATAGTCATAAGAATTGGTGTATGTAGACTTGTTATGACCTGACTGTTGAGGAGACCTGAATAGGAGTTCCGTGGAACTTAGAGGATGTTAGGTTTTAATCCGTTTCGCATTAAGGTTCCGACACACTAATAATCCAAATGTCTGACAGTGCTCCAAACTACAATTTTATGAAGATAAGTTTAATACTCAATATTATCCTACTTTCTTTATTTTCCCTTTCTTTTTCTTTTTCTTCACTTATTCTTTCAAATAAGTGTTTGATAAGGGACTAGCAAAGGTAAAGCATAGGGGGATGATGAATCTGCGATTCGTCATCTTTACTCATTTATTTTAGCTTAAAATCCCTTATAAAACACCTGTATATAACACTACTCCATATTCTTACTAACTTGCATTTTTGTGTAAATATTGTACACTTCTTACCATTTTAACCTAAAATAAATAAATAAAGAAAGAAAGGAAAAATAAAGAAATTAAAATAAAAAATGAAGACTGTATATATGTAATAGATACAGGCTGACATGAACCCCGAGAGAAGGCCAAGATTCGACCTGATCGACCAGGAATAAAGTAGGGGGAGATAGGTTCCTCAATCACAAAATTCCAAAAAAAATTATCTGCTATGTATATTTGTATACTACACCATTTTATTTGTACATTAATTGACCTCAAATCAAATAACTTTCAAAACCAAAGTTGTAAATAAAAATGTTGTTCTAATTAATAAAATCAATTGCACAATTAAATCATGTACAGAATAAAAGCAACCACACTTGGAAAAAGCCACTAACCACTAATTGACAGACCAATTCTGGCTGCAATGAACTCAAATTGAACCAATCTTACTTCCATTGGATTCTAAATTAAATTATCTTTAAAATGGTTGTATTTTCATAATTTTTGGAGTTACGAGTAAAAAGTTGGTTTTCTGGGGTGGTTTCTGCAATTTTCCCATGTATTTTGTACATATTGTATTTGTATATGTTTGTAAATATTTTTACGAATTATTTAAAATAAAAATGAAAATAGAAAAAATTAAAAATTTTAAAACACAAAAGCTATTTGGCTCATTTACCTATGTATATAATGTCATATATGTATATAGTATATGTATATAGTTGCTATTCTCAATTAACCACCATAAAAAATAAAAAAATAACATTTTTTATTCAAATGAATAAAGTGACAAAAATTCAAAAAAAATAGTTAATTTTTGTAAATATTTTTATCTCTCTTTATCTTTATCTCATTTCAATTTTCATCTCTCTTATCTCTTCAACCAAAAATTCACAAATTCAAATTTCATTCTCTATCTTTTCTATTTATATTTGTCCTTCTCCATCATTCTAACTTGATCAATCTTTGATGAGAGGATCCCGATCTCCGATTCGTCTTGTCGTAGAAGGGTGCCTACCCTTCGAGTCGTCCGATGATAGTGCGTCGGCCTTCGTCGAGGTGATCAAGGTCTTTTCCTATCCTAAGGTGAGATCCATTCTTTTTTTTATTTTTATCCTAGATTAATCATAGATTTTATTTCTCTCATTTTCTCTTCATTGTCAATTTTTTTATCTAGATCTTAGAATCGCCACCATGACGATTTAATCCACCTCCGACTCGAGTTTTCAACTCACTTTCTCGATTTCTACGTGTTCTTTTCTATCTCCCACGATATATCAACTCCGACCACGCACGATGGTCGAAGAATCAGATTCGATTCCTCATTTTTGCCGGATCTAGTTCGCATATTCCGTTTAATTTTAGGATCGAAATATTATGTTTGCATCCTAATTTGTCTATAAATAAAAAGAATAAAAAATAAAAAAATTTGTTTTCCTTCTCTCTAATATTTGTTTTGCAGGATCACCAAAACAAATTTAAAAAAAATTAAAAAATAAAATAAAAAACATTTTATTCTCTATTCTCTATTACAATTTACAAAAAAAATTTAAAAAATTTAAAAAATAGAAATAATCTGCAGCCCGCAGGCTTCAGCCCCGTAGCGTGAGGCCATCTCAGCGACCTACGCCGCCGTCGGCGCCTCTAGCCACAGCTGTGCAGCGCGACGCCACCACTACCCTGCGGTGTCCCCCGCCGCTCCTCCGACTTCAGAACCGCACCGCTTAGTGCGGTCCTCTATAGCGTCCATGTAGTGCAGCCGCCCCGCCGTGCGCCACCACAGCGGGCAAGCCCCGCTCCGACCTCGCCTTCTAGAGCCTTCAAGAAAGTCGGACACCAGCAACTACGCAAGGCGGTCCCGCATCCCCGGCCACCTCCGCGTAGGACATCACCACGTGGGTGCGTGGTGCAGCTGCCCCCATCCAGATCGCCCTCTGTGCGGTGTGGCCTGCACCACCGCGGACGCCGCTAGAGCCCCTACACCAACCCGCCGTGGCTCTGTCGACCTCCATCACCGCAGATCAGAGGCGGCGGTGCGTGCACCCTCTTTGCCCGAACGAAGCAGCCTCTTTGAACCCTAAGTGTTTTTAAAATAAAAATTGGGTAATTTTCGCTTTCTTCCTTTTATTTATTTATTATTATATCATGATGCAAAAACTTTGAGTATTTACAATTCCGTCCCTGTAATTTATAGACATTAAACTTGCTTGAACTTTTCATCAAAATAAATGTTTTTATTCTTCTAAAAATTCTGTAAAAATTCATGTTTGCTCCAACTATGTGCTTAATTATTGTATAAATTTTTCATAGCACTTTATTATCATTTAATATTTTTTAAAAATAAAAAACAATGCCTTTTTACATGTCTGGAATTAGAAAATTCATAAAAAATCAAAACAATTGCCTAAAAATTCTAAAAAAATTACTATAGGTGTATTTTGTTATCTTTTAATCTCTCCAATTTGTTTGCTTAGATCGTTTATTAAGCTCCAAAAAAATACGAATAATAAGAAATCTTAAAAAAAGGTAGAAAATTAAAGAAAAATTCAAAAAATCTGATTCCAGTCTCTATTTGCAGATATTTGTCCATAAAAATAATTACCAGGAGTTTTGGACACTTAAAATATTTTTAAGTTGCAAATTACTCCAAGTTGTGCACTATTTCGCATTTTTATCACTATTTGATTTTTTAGAAAATACAAAAACATCTTAAAATTCTAAAAAATTCTCAAAAACATTTCAAAATCTTTAAAAGACAAAAATATTTTCTCTGGATTTTTCTGAACATTTTTTATATAACTGAAAATTACAAAAATAGTTGGTGTTTGTATTTCTTGTTTTGTGCATATTGTTCTTGATTAAAAAAATATTACAAAATTGAAATCAGTAAAATTTTGAAAATCAGAAAATAAAAAAATAAAAATTTCACAAAAATCAAGGATAGTTTGCCTTTTAGATTTCCATTTTATTTTAATTGATTTTTTTGTCGATTAATTGAATAACCCTCTGGAATTGTAGCCTCCCTGAGTTCAATCATATCTGCTATACAGGTAAATAAGTAGCAAAAATTTCTCTTGCATCATTATTCACTTTTAGTTAATTTTACAGCTTGAGAAGAAAAAAAAATTTGTTTGTCACGGGATTTTTGGAGATAACAACGACATCCATATCATAATTTTCGATCCTTGAAGGCCTGTAGCACAACAACACACTCTCTTATTTTTTGTGCGAGGTACTCAACATATGTGAAGCGATTTTCAAAAAACTGACGCATCTTCAACGACTTCCGAAAAGCCACCCAAATTTAAGATCGAGTCAAGTCATGAGAGAGCGTAGAGTTTAGGATTGTATTTTCTGCAATTTTAATTTTTGTAGTTAACTGCTCATTTTCAGCAGTGTCCGATTGGACTCTCGCATGTGTAACAAGACCTTGAACTTTTTCTGTGGTGTGTCGTGGCCTGTTTCACTCTCCGATGAGGGTGAGCCCGACTTGAGTGGCTCATAGGTTAGACCTGCACACACGGCTATTAAAGCTTATAGGATTTTATTATTTGTGCCTGTAAAACCTAGGACTACACTTCACAGTAATTGAGACACACATTAGATCATTCAACTTAGTCAAATTCAAATCAGTTCTTCCCGACTAATATAACTTTCTACTAGGTGCGGTTTTTGTCGGTTTGCATTCGTATAGATTAATTTTTAAATTCTTGTATTTTAAAGGAAATTGGATTAGACAATAGATGTGCATTTGTGCTCAACTAATTTTCCAGTGATCGCCTAATTAAAATTGGGACTATTAAATAAGATCAACTTTATTTAACCTATAAAATCAAGAATTTTTGCCAGAGAGCAACCCCGACCTTGGATTCATTTATCTATCTCAGTGAGTGGGAGACGACTAAGGCTATAGCCCAGCTCTGGTATCTTCGCTCAAACTAATGATTCTATAAAAATGATTAGCTACTTCTTAGTGAGGAAATATGGGTAGCCGGTAAACGGTCCAGATTTCCTTAGCAGAGTGGGTGGTTTAATGGACACTGTATAAGGCTCCATCCTTACGTAATGGGTAGCAATTTTACGGTCCATACTTACACCCATACTGGGTGAAAGTAGGTGCAACTAGTTGTAAGAATTCGGGCCAGTATTTAAGAAAATCTCCGGCACCCAACAACTCACTAATTCTTTTCCAAGATTGATTTATTACCAACAAAAATTAAAAATATATTGCCGAACTCTTGGCTTCATTGTGTAAGTTGGTGAACTTGGGGTTTGTATTGTGTTTGCATTGGTGTGCGTGATCCGAATTCGACTGCACACTTGTGCCATCGATCTCCTTGATTTATTTTTTTTGGTTCCTTCGTATAAGTATCCTGTGCACTTGCATCGAGATCAACCATGTAGATTCATCATCCCGCTATACTTATTCATCATCAACCCCCTTTGACAAAGACATGACAATGGTTCAAGTACCCATCTGATCTATACTATGAAAATGAATTTGTCTCAATCTTACCCAAAGCATCTAAACCCTCTTTTATAATGAATCCTCCAACATTCGTGAGAGACTTTGACCCTCAGATGAATGCGATCGAATCTTCGAATTCAAAACCATTTTACCCTGATCTTTCGATCAGTTTATCTACTTCTACATATATCCTATCTCCCTCGACCTTTCCTACATGTGAACCACTACCATCTTGGGATGCCCCAACTTCTGCCAGATTTCTTTCTAGAATCAAAGAACCATTTGAAGAATAAAACATTGAAACAAACGACTGGAAGCAATATCAACCCCAACCAACTTCATTCTTTCCTCACAATTTTGTTTGGATAGGTCAACATTACACAAATCCACATCTTTCCTAGACCATAGGGAATAATATGGAAGCCCTATCACACCAGATGGAGAGGTCCACACCCAATGATCAATCATAGTGGATTGACCCTAACGATCAAATCCCTATTGACCAACCAAAATACCACTCTTTTGGACAACCCGCACATACAGAGGACCAAACTGATGATATCGACACATATGAACCCTGTATGACTTCATTGTTTGGGGATACGACCAATCATGACCATGGAAGTAGACTTTACTCAAATCAGCATTGCATGCCTGAGTCACGGTATGCTGAGTATGAGACCTACAGATTCCAACAAAATCCTCCCACTGAGCAGACTCCTTCCATGATTTTTGACGAGAAAATTTCAGAAAATAACAATCATATATTGGATATTCCAAGAGAATCTCCTCCTAGCTCATACAGGAAAATGGAAGATGAAATGACTAGATCTCAAATTCAAAAACGAGAACCCATACAGATTACTCCAATGATTGATCATGAAAAGTTTTCGGATGATGACATTTCGAGGTTTACTAAGAGATATGAATTAATTGAGGATAAATTTCGAAATTTCACTGACCGACTAATTTCATTCTATGGTGGCTTGGATATAAAAATGGCAGATAAAAAGTCTGGATCTCCTGTTCAAAGCCCAGAGGATATTCAGAAACCCATAGACTTTGTTCACGCTAGGGACGACTCTGACAGTGACACTTCTACATATTTCTCCCCTAGGGATGACTCTGATTCTGACTCTTACTCGGCAAATCAAAATCCCCCATCATCTACGGAAACTACCACATCTACACACCACATCGAAAACACCAACAAAATCGAAAAACCGGAAAATTCATAAAAATTAAAAGTGAGGAGGATTTGTAGAATTTGGATCCTGCTCTAAGGGAAGCACTAGAAAAAAGATTGATTTTGAACTTCCCTTGATACAGGCCATTGAACACTTTCCCTGACCTTAAAGTATTTGTAATGAGCAAATTAATGATGAAAAAGTCGGACAAGACAAGAACAAAGACTGAAAGACATATATTGTCAATGACCACTTCTTTGATAATAAGAAGAAAGACCCAGGGCCGCAGAGTGAAGTAGTTGCCTAGATTTGATCGTGGAATCAAAGACACACTATTTACCCATGCTCGAATAGATGACAACTCACCAATCAATATCCTCCCGACCTTTGTATTTGACAAGCTCATATGGAAGTGTGATCCGTGTACACAATAACATAGGAACCAAGGAGGTAAGATCTGAACTTCTCTAATCCAAACACAATTGCAAACACCTCCTTCTATGTCACTGTATAATTCCGTTGTGCCAGATCTAGAGTCTTGTTAGCATAATGTATAGCAAACGGTATCGCATCCCTTCTCTGCCCTAAAACAGATCCAACTGCAAAATATGATGCGCCCGTCATGATCTCAAAGGGGAGAGACCAATCAAGTGGTTGTAGAACAGGAGAACTAGTAACCCTGTCTTTCATATGATGGAATTCAAGGAGGACTTTCTCATCAACAACAAACTCACTCTCCTTGCACAGAAGCTCAGTCAACCTGGTGATCTTGCTGAAGTCCTTAATGAATTGCCTATAGAATTCGACGTGTCCCAGGAATGACCTCAACTGCTTCAAATTATATAGTATCTCAAGCTTGGATATCACATCGTTCTTAGTTGGGTCAACCTCCATACCATGTTTGGAGATGACGTGGAACAATACAATCCCATTAGTCACCATAAAGTGACTCTTCTCCCATGAGAGCACTAGGTTTACCTCACAACAATGTTGAAGGACTCAGTCTGAATAAGTAAGATACATGTCAAAACTATTACCATAGACCGAGAAATCATCCATGAAGAACTCTAGATAACTACCCACCATGTCAGCAAAAACGACTAGCATACACCTTTGGAATGTAGTGGGAGCGTTACATAATCCAAAGGGCATCCGTCTAAAGGCGTAGGTGCAAAACGGACAAGTGAAAGTAGTTTTCTCCTAATCCTCATGAGTGATAGCAACCTGGTTATATCCTGAGTACCCATCCAAGAAACAAAAGAACTCTTTCCCTACTAACCTCTTAATAATCTGATCAATAAAGGGCAGTGGAAAGTGATCCTTCTTAGTAGCTGTGTTCAGGCATCGGTAATCTACATTGACACGTCTTAAACTAGGTACACCGACCGGAATCTCCTCACCATGATCATTCTTTACAATAGTAATCCCATATTTTTTTCCGGGACCACATGCAAAGAAGTGGCCCATTTGGAATCCGAAATGGGATAAATAAAGTCAGCATCACACCATTTCCTGATCTCTTTCATGACAACCTCCCTTAGATTAGCATTTAGGCTGCGTTGACACTCTTGGGAGGGTTTACAATCATCCTCTAAGTAGATATGATGCGAGCACAAAGTTGGACTAATCCCACGAAGATCTGAAATATTCCATCCAATGGCCTTACGGTTTCTCTCAAGAACCTATAGCACGTGAGATTCTTGGTCATTGGTCAATTGCGAGTTGAGAATGATCGGAAACATCCGGGAAGGTAACTGTAATGAAGGCATACTTCAATGTTGATGGTAAAGCTTTTGAGCTCAGGTGGGGTCTGAATCAGCTTTGAAATGACCTCTGCAAGTGCACTGGTAGAAGGTATATGATTTGTACTCTGTGAACTGTCCACCTTGGCTACTGTCAGCTCAACAAGTAGAATCTTAGAAAGATCTGTAACGAATGATCTCTACTCTAGAAGGAATGGCTCATCAGGATGTTCATGATCCTTGGTAGTCTCAGAAACAAAGGGTTCAGATATCTCAGCAATAATCTCTGAAAGGTGCCTTTCATCGGTGCATATGTTAGTGAACTCAGCATGTGGCTTAGATATCTGTACCACAGAACTTTCAGAAGGTGTTATATCATCAATAGTCACAAGATGACGTGTCAAAGGAATATCAAAGGATACCTCCAAAAACTCAGACTGATCCTCAGAAATCAGCTCAAACTACCCATCGACAAACAACTCATAAGGATCAATAAGAGAACTCATGTTGACTGTGCTTTCTAAAAGGCCCTTCTGAGATAGGAACTTTTGGGTGTCTAGGAAATCAGTAAAAAGATCTATTTCTCTGAACTCAGTAAGAAAATCACAGTCCTCAGGATCTGGTGTAGCTGTCTGCCTCTCATCTGTTGCTGCTGGTGGCGGTGATGATCTAGGATCTGGGTTCATCTCAATTTTCACCTTATCACTACTAGAGTGAAAGATGATCTCTCCAGTACAATATTCAACTACTGCTTGGATGTTCGGAGGAACGATCGACCTAGTATGATTGGGATCTGGAGTAACGGTGCAAGTGTGTCCATATCCATTACAACAAAATCAACATTAAATTTCATTCCCTGCACCGTTACAATAACATCCTCTGAAACACCCCTTCGCCTCTTAATCGATCTATCAACAAAATGAAAGATCATCTTGGTTGATTTAAGAGGTCCTAACCAAAACTTAGTGAGTAGAGAGGATGGCATGAGATTAATGAAGGAACCACTATCGAGAAGACTGCGATCAAATTCATGATTAAATATGTGGCAACGGATGTTAGGTGCTCCCTTATCTTTCTTTTTGGGTGGGATGTTGCTAATGGCATGAACTGTGGCCATGGTCAAGATATGCTTTTCTATCTTCTTTCATCTGTTCTTCTTTATCTAACGCTTTTGTGTACGTACTTCTTTCATTCCTTTTTTCACTCTAGGCATTACTCCATGTCCTTGAGGAGTGACATCTCTAAAAAGATATTCTGTAAGATCTCAACCCCTCCAGGATCAGATAGTGTTGTTTTTATTTTTGGATTTTTTGGTTTTATGTAGGGTAGTAGGAAATGGTACATAATCAGAAGAAATATGCCAATGCATATTTCGATTATTCAAAGTAGAATCCTCTTATACAATAGGACAACTAGAATCAGTCTATACAATGTTGTCCAAAATAGGGGAAGGAAAAGAAAAATCTAAAACAGGTTGGGCTGTTGCTGCTGGTGAAGAGGAAGAATTCATGAATGGCGTGTTCTCCCTTGCTGACGGTGATCTGCGTCTGCTGGATGAAGGTGAATATGATGATTGTGAGGAAGAAGATGGTGAAACTCCATGCTCAGGTGCTACTACATGGTTCTCGGCAATGATGGTGAACAAGACGATGTAGAAGGTAAAACTCTCTCACTGGCTTGATCTCCAAATCCCATCGGTTGTGGAGGCGATTGCAATCTCCTACCGCTCTTGAGATGAGTGACATCAGATAAACATGTAAAATCAAGGGCCATACCTATCTCGGGTGTGGATGGATCATGGGCTACCTGCTCCTTGCATCTGAAATTGTTGGGATTGGCTTCGGCATGTGCTAGGATCAATGTCTTTGTAGTGGTCAGGTCATCAAGCCTTTGAGTAAGATCGTTCATGTTCTTCACAACAATGCCAACTGATCAAGTGCGGGATTCATTGAAGGTGTCTCATGATGCTCAATGACGGGCTGACGTTGAGACTTATAATGAGGAGGCTGATGGTATCCATACTGCTGGTAATGATGAGGAGGAGGAAAATATGCAGACTGCTGTTGATGGTAAGGCTGTGGAAAATAAGCAGACTGCTGCTGGCCATGTCTCCAGTTATGGAAGTGATGTGGAGACTGATACTGAGGCTGGAATTGTTGGTGCTGGTACTGCTGCGGTCTACCTCCATGAAACTGGTGGGCGGGTCTTTGACCCTACTGGTAACTCAACTGACCTTACCTTGATAGACGGGGCTGGTTGCACTCTCGGTAGAACCAGATTCCGTTCACTTCTTGAATAATAGGGGGAGGTGGATCTTGTTGCTAAGGAATGTATGGACTTCCCAAGACAATATGCTATGAATGACGTGGGACCTGATCAGGGGTCTACACATAATATACGTGCTGAACTATGGATGGTCCTCTGTTACTCTGCTGGGTGGGAGTGGAAGATGTCTGCTCCCGAGCAGAAGTGTTGGCTGCTGCACTCGCGCTCTGACATGCACTAATCGTACTCACAAGAAGCTCTAGATGCTTTGTTATTTCATCAAGCTTGTCTAGGTTCTTCATCCTCTACTCGATAACTTGGAGCTTCTCAAGCTCCTTAGATAGTTTCTCAATTATATCTACTTTGGATAGGTGATTTTCAATTATGGTCATATCAAAACTGTCCACCCTATCCACTTCATGAGATGCCATCATATTGACAGCCTTGTGGGGTGCTGCAGTAGTAGAACAAGCACATGATGTTTCTGGAATGCCTGTGAAGAAGACAAAGCTGTGGAGCTCTCTACCATCTCCTCAAAAATCTGTATAGGACATCCTCATCCTTGTTGAAATGACTAACCCCACAAGCGACATCTACCAGTTTCTGATTCTCGTGACTCAAACCCCCAAAGAAATTTTGCCCTAAGATTGTCTTTGGAATATCATGATGGGGTCACTTCTCCGCTAAATCTTTAAATCTTTCCCACACCTCGTGAATAGGCTCATGGGACATATGGGAGAAGTTTGCTATCAATGGTCGCATTTGGTTGAGGCATCCAAGATGGTAATATTTGCTTAGAAAAACAGACCTCAACTCTTCCCATGTAGTGACAACTTTTCCTAGATGATTTACACAAAAAAGGGCCTTATTCATCAGGCTGAAGGGAAAAGCCATCATCTTCACTACCTCTAACGGGATGTTAGGGTAATGGATTATGCTGCAGATGCAATCGAATTGTTGAAGGTCTACACATGGTTCTTCATTAATATGCTTGTGGAATATGGAAGCAACGATAATATAGTTGTCTTAAGCTTGAAATGCCGATGAATCGTAGGAATTTGAATACATGTATTCATCTGTCCTGCTCCTGGATTATTGGATTCCCTTAGTGAAAGCTTAGCCACTGGCTCTATACGCTCTTTTCCCCTATTCCCACCTCCTCCATTGTTTCTATCCTCCTCTCTCCTGTCCTGCCTCAGTTCGAGAATCATATCCCTCAACGCTGCTTGAAAGTCAGCCTACTCTACCAACTGTGCTTGAATGGACTAAATGGAGGCTAACATGGTGGTGTTGATCTCGGACTGCTCATCCATGGAAGCTCTTCCCTTAGGTGGAATTAAGTGCAGTGTTTCAGTTTCTGCAAGTCTATAATGCAGTGGATTAGTCTGCATGAAGGATGGAGTGCCAAATGAGATTAGAGTCAATTTTGAAAAGCAGATTGATGGATGAAGTGAAAGGTGAAGTAGAGAAAGAGGAATACTCAGGAAGTGAGTCTCCCCGAGCAGAAGATGACCGATTTGGAGTGTGAAATGAGTTCACAAAGTCCGAATGAGAAATGCTCAAATCCGGCATTCGATATGAAGAGGCGAGATGCGAGAACACGAAAGTCAAACAAGAAAAGAATGAGTAAAAGTTGTGAAGAATGCGGAAGGATATCTAAGACTAGTAATCAAACACAAAACAAACCCCCTTTTCACGAACTCAACACAAGTGAAGATCGTAAGAGATCGGTCGGTTATCTTTTCAATTTTATTTGGTGAAAAATACTATCTTTGAAAAAGTTAACGAGTTCTTAGGTGCATGTATTTCCCTAAATACTAGCTTGACTCTTATGACTAGTTGCTCCTACTTTTAGCCAGTATGGATGTAAGAATGGACCATCGAAACGACGACCCTTACTTAAGGACCAAACCTTACGCAGTGCCCTTTAACCATTCACTCTGCTAAGGAAATCCAGATCGTTTAGTGGCTACCCGCATTTCCCACTGAGAAGTAGCTAATTATTTTTTATAATCAATAGTCTATATGAAAATCCTGGCTTGGCTCTATCCTAGTGTCCGTCTCTCTCTCACTTGCAAGTAAATTCAAACAATTGGGGGTTACTCTCCCCAAAACAATCGATTTGGTCCTTACGTTTAATTTTAGGGTCGAGTTTTATTTAACAGTCATGATTTTACAAAGTTATCACTCTTTTTGAATATTTTGCAATAAATGGCCTACGGAGCATCCAATTTCCTTTTTAAATTATGTGATTGAAAACAAGGGAGGAAATTAGAATGCCAATGCATGATTAAATACAATGATGCATGGAAGAGTTTAGAGATGCGTACCTTGTCACCAACACTCTACATGCAGGGTGATCTATGCATAATTTAAATACAGAAAAATAAACTTATCTAAATGATGCACGTGAATCGTCTTGGCAATAACATCTATTATCGAGCAAGAACCAACGAATATAACCAAGTCCAAAATTCACTCTACTCTATAGTTACAAAAATTCTTGTTTAGGGCTTTAGACCTAATTAATTACCTGGCTCAAACAAGTTAATAAGGAAATCACTAATGGCTCAACGTAGATAACAATGTGAAACAAATATAAACAAGGCAGTGAAAAACAAACCTGTTGAGGTCTCCCAAGTACATCGACACTTGGTGAAACAGACCTTGCAAACAAAGTATATAATATCCTTTTTACTAGAGTTTGAATGGGTAAATAAATACTATAATCTATCTAAGTCCAATTCTCTAATGATGGTCTCCTTCAAATCTTCTTCTCCTCCTACGCTCTCCTATGGCTTGGTGAAGTATCAAACTGCCTTCGATTTGCTTGGGTGCGCTGGCACTCCTAAGAATACCGCCCTTGCTCATCGAGCCCTCGCAATAAATAGGAACTAAAGAATGTGTAAGAACCGCTGTTATATAAATATGAGCAAAAATAATTAAAAGGAATATAATGGTTCTTGACAATAGAATGAATGAAAGAGATTATAGACAAGAAAAATATACAACCAAGAATAGCAAGGTCAAGGGAAAAACCTAACTACCCTCATCGTGCCACCCCAACAACAGTGCCATTTTGTTAAGCACTAGAATTTTGGTTTTTATTTGAATAAATTTTTAACAAATGTCGTAGTAAACCAAAGAAGCATCAAACAAAAACTAATTATTCTCAAGCAAAAATCATTACAAAATGTAGTAAGTGAATTTGCTATTTAATTTACCTTTATAGTTAACATGATCAAACTCAGGGATGCTACAAAAATCTTGAGGGTTATTCTAAGTAATGAATACTAAAGGAAAGAATTAAGGAGTTTCTATGCACACTATGCTTTGTTTTTGCCTTTTTGAATTTAATAATATTTTTTAATGAATTTTAATTTTATATTTTTATTTGGTTTTCTGCTTTTATATTTTTCATTTTAATTTACAAAAGATATTTTTTTAAACCCTGGAATATTAAAAGGAAAATAAACACAAAAAACAATGCACTCTTTTTGGAATTTTTAACTTTAGCAAATATTCAAAGAAAATTGGATTAAAATTATTTTTAAGTTTTTTTTAACTTTTTCAATAGAGAAGTAGTCTAATATTAATCCAAATATCGGACATTGACCTGAATACAATTCAGATGGAATGAGAAGATTAGATTTACGGTTTCGATTTAATCAAACATCTATGATAGGTCCTTCGAGATTTGGATTTGAGATATGATCTCAATATACAAGTCACTACACGTGGAACATACAATTTCCCTATCCTTATCTCCAAGTATCTGCTGAGCACCGGAATTCAGGTTTTTATTTGGAGGAATTATTCACAAATGTCGTCGCAACCCAAAGAAGCGTCAAATGAAACCTAATTATTCTCAAGCAATAATAACAAAATGTAGCAAGATAATTTGCTATTTAATTTACCTGTATAGCTAACAAGATCGAACTCACAGGGATTACAAAAATCTCGAGGGTTATTCTAATCAATAAATAATCAAGGAAAGAATTAAAGAATTTCTATGCAACTATGCTTGTTTTTTATCTTTTTGAATTTATTATTATTATTATTTTTATGGATTTTCATTTTTCATTTTTCATTTGATTTTCTATTTTCTATTTTTTATTTTTAATTTTGCAAAAGATATTTTTTAAAATAATTGAATATTAAAAGAAAAATAAACACATTAAATAATGCACTCTTTTTGGAATTTTTAACTTTAGCAAATATATGCAGAAAAGTAGAGTAAAATTATTTTTAGATTTTTTTAACTTTTTTTATGTTTTTTTATAAATTCTCTAGATTTTTTCACATTTTTTTAGATTTTTAAATAATTGAAAAACACTAAATAATGCTAACAGAATGCAATGCATATGTTTTTGAATTTTTAAAAAAATAAATAAAGATAAAAATGGGTGGATTATATACTGAAATAAAAGATATATTTTTATAATTTCCACAGAGAACTTTTATAATTTTTTTCAATTTTAATTGAATTTATATGAATTTTTTAATGTTTTTGATAGTTTAATAATTTTAGGGATTTTATAGATGATAAATATGCAAAAATGATACATAATTAAAATAATTCAAAATAAGCACTTCGGATTTTTTTTAGATTTTTTGGAAGAGTTTTTATATTTTTATGATTTTTAATTGCAAATAGGTCATTTTTAAGGAGTTTTTGAATTTTAATAAATAATAAAAATTAAGAAAATGTAATCTGCAAATTATGGATGCAAGGTGAATTAAACAGGAAGCTATGTAATTTTTATAGAATTTGTAAGGTATTTTGCTAATTTTTATTCTATTTTTAACATGCAAAATAAATATACAAACTTACAGGGACTAATATGCAATTTAAGAATGCATACTAAATGATAACAAGAAATAAAAATGTCGGGCTTAATGCATAATTTTCCCAAAAAATCACGCACATGGGCACGTGTGCCCTGCTCGACTAGACCAAAATGCAATTAAATTAACTTCAAAGTACAGATAATAGCTCAAAACATTCAGACTTTTATTGCATTTTTCACAAAACTCACGTGCACAACATACTCTTAATTTCAACATGACAGATATGCAAATGAATTAAATACCAAGGAAAATAATGCAAATGTTCACTAAAGGTCTGAAAGACACATGTCCTTGAAGGGACTTATTTAAAAATTAAAATAAGGACAGGGGTTTGTGCGCAAATATACCCATAAATAACGTGGAAGATAGTGCAACTCTGAAGCATTGGAGTCCTGATCGGACGGCTTGGGATCTATCTCGCGTGAAGGGTGTCAACCCGATATGAGATCTTGATCTACGATCGAAAAATAGGAGTCAAGCAATGGTCGTGATAGAAAATGGAGCTTGGAACTGGATCATTCGGCTATAAATGGTTCTGGACAAACTGGGAAGCGTCTCTGACCTAATGCGCTTTGACTTCCTGTATCTCCCTTATATCTCACCCGATCTACTTCAAATCACACTTAGAAGACAAATGGTCTGTCAGATTTAATCTGAATTGCTGTGGGACTGGAGCTCTCTGAAACTTCTAATGATTTTCAGAATAATGCACTCCTCCTAAATCAAACGCTCCTGTCACCTGCAAAAGTTCCTAGGCTCGGAGGCGGCGCTTCAATGATATGTTATTTGAAGAAAATCACCAAAATAAAGGGGAACATAGGGGATGGGTCGGATCAGGCAAAATGCGACGGAATTGGATCTGAAAAGCGATCCGATCTGATGATAAGATTGAGGATAGGTTGCGAGGGATTATGAATAAATGGGAGACGGGTAGATTTAGTTGAAAATCGAGTCAATTTTATAAAGGATCATATTAGAATAGTGATCAGAGCCTAATTCTTCGATCTGCACTATTATTGGAAAATCAAACAAAATAAGTGAAATCACACAAAATTAAACCTAAATCTACGATAAGGAAAGAAATGTGAAACTAAATCACCTACAACTAGTCCTTGATGGGTCACTGATTGACCTGGAAGCTAAGCGCGACGGTACTCCGCTAGGAGGTCTTTGTCAGTAAGGATCACACCTCCGGCTATGTCTCTCTCTCTCTCCTGATTGCAGGAGAAGGAAGATGTCACCTTCGCCTCTCACCAGAGCTCAATCTCGGGGAAGAAGAGTGGACAAATACGGATCGATCTGTGGCGTAGTTGAATGGGTTTAATTTATAGGACCTGTTCCGACAAGATTTGAATTTGAAAATGGGCAAGATCGACGACAATTTGAGTGGATCTGATGATGTGACGTGGAAGAGATTTGAATAGACAAAAATTACGAAGAATAGATCAGATGGCGTTACAAAGTGAAGCACGTGGGAAAAATGCGAGAAGCGACGGGTGGAGGCGAGGTTAGTGGAATACAAGTGCAGACTAAGCAGTTGACCCATGTCAACAAACTTGGGTCAACCAATCAAGAGGCACCTAGAATAACACCAAAAAAGGCAAAACGATAAAAAAACCAAGAAAATGTTAAATAAATCAAGAAAAAATTGAAAATAAATTTATTTATTTACATAATGTAAATAAAAATTGTTATGAAAAAATTAAAGTTAATTTTGGTAATTTTTAATTAATTAAATAATATAATTACAAGGATTAAAATAAATATATAGTGTTATTTACAGGTAGGTATACCTATATATACAATATTCTGATTTTAGTTAATTATTTATATATATTTACATATGTTAAAATTTTATTTATTTACAATATTTTGAGAGGATTTTGATGATATTTTTATTTGATTTTAGGTGTTAATTAATTTGGTTAATTAAATAGGTATAGGTACAATATATACATGGTGATACATGTACAATACTTACATGATTGTATTTTTATTGATTTTTGATTTGTGATTTTTATTTGTATTTTATATGAGTTGAATACAATAACTTCATTTAGTTAAAAAATAATATTTACCAATATGCACAATATAAATAATGAATTAAATAATATACATAGTATACATAAGTATATTATACAATAATACCCCAATTGGCCACATTTGACACCTTAACTCTGAATTTTATGAATTCACCTCCATTTTTAAGATAGTTTAATTTGGAGTATAATGAAAGTGAGTTTGATGAATTTGGAGTTCAGGTGGAGAAAATATTGATCTTGAAAGTTTGTACTTTGTGGCTTTTGAAAAGTTATGTTATTTATATAATATATAGAGGTTGTTACTGAAATTATTTTTATTATTTGCGCAAGAATTTTATTCACATATCTCAAGAATAAATTATTATTATTTACAAAGTGTTAGTGATGAATAAAATAATGAATGAGTTATGTATTATAGACAATAATGTACATGTGACAAGTGCATTTATAGGCCATATCTCCCCTTACTTTTCTTCCTTGCCGATCAGGTCAAGTCTTGACCTTCTCCCGGGGTTTGATTTAGCCTGTATCTATTACATATATAGTACTTTTCATTATTTTTCTTAATTAATTAAATAATATTAGATTAAAATAGTGATAAATATGCAATATTTACACAAGGATGTTGGTTAGTAAGAAATGGATTTAATGATATATACATGTGTTTATAGGGGATTTTAAGCTAAAATAAATGAATAAAGATGATGAAATGTAGCTTCATTAGTATCTGCGAGAAAAGCATGTTATTCTTGAAAGAGTTAAAAAATAATTCCATTGATGAATAATGTATCTGAGCATTGAAAAATTGATAATTAAATGTGATGTTATTATCATGAATAATGTGAATATGATTCATATTATTTAGATGTATGAGAATGATGATCCAAAATAATAAAATATGTTTTAATTATGAAGGATATGAATAATATGGATAGCACTATCCATATTATTTATATTATAGATGTGATTTATAATATATTAGAGAGAGCTAATTGCAAAATAGTATTTACGAATTAATTGTTGATGTGAGTTTGATTCACATTAGATAATTAATGGAAAATATAATTTACATGTTATTTTGGATATATGAACATGACATATTTTTTTCTAATGGAATGATTGATAATATTCACAAATTAAGTTGGAATTAATTCTGTGAATATATTTACAATAAAAGTTGTTGCAAATATATAGAGGATTATGTGAGATATGAAATCTCACATAAATTAAGAGGATGAGCCACCTTCCATATATGGAAGGCGGACGACCACGCTTGACTTAATCAAGGGTGGCCATCCCACTATATTTAGAAAGTGGACCCATTCTTCATCCTATTATCCAATATGATTAAATTAAATTAAATTATGTTGATGGTAGTTCAATATATATATATATATTTAATTTAACGTAAATTAATTATTGTTGCATTTTTAACCGATATGATCATGGCCATTGATTAAAAACACAAATCAATCTAACCATTTAAGCAATATGATCCCTGGACTCCCAAAATACTATAAAAGAAGAGGCAATCCTAGCTCTTCTTTTACAACACTTTGCAAGTCTCTCTCTCTCTCATTTTAATGCCCCAACTCTCTCTCTCTGTCACATGTGGCCGTCCACCCTTTGTACTAGAGAGAGTCACCATCGTCGCTACACAGTCGTGCGCTGCTTCGATCGCTCGTGGATCTCCATATTCTTCAGTGCTCCTTGATCGTGAAAAGACTTTGGATTCGTGTGACGAAATCAGGAGATCCGTTGCTTGGATCATCATCTTGGATTGTGAGAAGCCTGCGTCTCATCAACGTGCTCGCAATCTTCTCCATCGGGTCATACTTGAGACATACAATCTCTTCCTTTAGAGACTTCGATCATAACCACGCTTCGGAAGGCATTCCTTTATCTTGTTTGTGATTTGATGAAACGATTCGAGAAGTGTTCTTGAATCATGTGGTTTCATCTTCTTAAATTTTTTAAAATTTTCTTCCCCATACAACTAGTATGACTAGTCGCTCCCGATCGCATGAGATGTAATCATCACGCTTCTGTGATGCACTTAAGACTTTTCCCATAGCTTTTGTGTTGGATTAAAGAGCACAAATGATGTGTAGGGGCCTTCTTTGTCCATAGAGATTTAGTAGAAGACCCATAGCAACATGGCTACAACCTCGATCCATCTATTCAACCTCTACAAATGATTGAAGATGAGCCAAGTCCTTCATCTTCGATTTGAAACTATAACACCTGAGCCAAAACTTTAAGAGCATCACTAACCTACTCTACAACACGTCAACGAAGAATCTAACCTTTATATCCACATATCATAGAAACACGTCTAAGAAGAAGAGGAGTCCATCCTGTTCAATCATCGAGCTCCTCCATTTGGGGTTCCATTTGATCAATTTGCAACAGTTCCATTGTGGTTTGCCCTCGATCATGTGTCAACAGAGGTAACCCCAACTCCTTCGACCCTTGCCACCCTTTCTCGACAACCAGTAGGAGCTGGTCGCCTCCTTCTCCCGTACACTTCTACTCGCATACACCTTCAAAAACTTCAGTCGAAGAAGAAGCCTCGTCATCGAGCTTCTATCGTGTGACGACTAGTCTCATGCCATCTTCCTTCGCAACGAGACATTCATATGAGGAAAAAATAAGGAGGAAGGGGCAGATGCAAAGCTAAAATTTCCACTGATTCCACCCTCATCCTTCTCATCCAACGAACGAGAGAACCTCTTAGCCCGAGATCCGAACCTACAAACTCAGTTGCCTCAAAGCGCTACATCTCGCCACGTGGATCAATAGCTCCATAACACCACCCAAATTTCCCAGAGCACGAGCACCGCATGTGTACATGGATATTTTTCATCCACACCCCCACCTTCTTGGAGAATTTCATTCACGCGCCTGTTGGCCAATGGGCACATGCATCACACGTGCCATGTTGCAAAATTTGCACTAGAGCCCTTGGGATACTTGGTAATTAAAGAAGTGCTCATTACGTAGTATTTTTTTAATTATTCATTTTATTCTGTATTGCATCTACACCCCTATGTTTTAGTCTTAATTTGAACAACATTGCATCAAATTTATATTAAAAAATTGCACATTACGAAACCATTAATTTGTCGTCTTGTGCATATTTTAAAATATTTTTGCAGTAGTGGTTGATTTATTAAAATTAATCCGGTGAAACTTTACATATTTTACCCTACCTGTTTTAGAATTTGTTATAAATCATCATTGCTCTAAAAATTTTGAAACTTCACATTAGATAGGATTAATTGTGTTCTATGATCTTTCTAAAAATCATCTCATTTGCACACATATAGAGGGTCCAATAAATTATTTTGTGAATAGAGTAAGTGATTTTCAATTGATCCGTAACTTAATATTTTAGGAAATTAAAAGTTGTTCTGGATTCCTCATTATCAGAGATATTTAGAAAAAATAGTTTGTGAAATTATTAAGTTTTAATATTTATTAATATTAAATTACTTAAAATCACATATTCTGCATATTTAATTCATTATAAACTCATCGTGCAACTAAAAATTCCAAAGAAAATCACAGTATCTTAATTTCATCATTTTCAATATTCTAGCAAAGTATTAGGATTTTTGGACATCATTTGACTAAAATTTATAATCTAGCACCTAAACTTAACTAAAATTTCATTGTCATCATTAATTGCATAAAAAAATAGAAAATGCTTCTATGAAAACCTAACATATAGATCTTCTAAAAAATCAACCCAAGGAGAAAGTGGCCCTCTTGAGTTCGACCTTGGGCATGTCCAAGTAATAAATAAATCTGAATGCTCACTATTAACTTGAAAATTAATTAAGTGGTCTTTTTGATTAATTTAAGTTATCTGCCTATAATAAATATCAATGTTAATTTACACAATTAGCGAAGGGTAAATCTCGGGTTCATCAAATGGTAGATGTGAGGAATCG
This sequence comes from Ottelia alismoides, assembly GCA_037367405.1. Taxonomy (NCBI): domain Eukaryota; kingdom Viridiplantae; phylum Streptophyta; class Magnoliopsida; order Alismatales; family Hydrocharitaceae; genus Ottelia; species Ottelia alismoides. The sequence continues at coordinate 42,453 of JAZKJV010003338.1, read as the reverse complement.
TTGGTTCCAAAAGATGAGATGCCAATGAAGCATGTCATCATTTGTGATGTCTTTGACGCTTGGGGCATCAACTTCATGGGCCCATTCTCGTTTAGCCATGGATTTGAATACATCCCTATTGTGGTGGATTATATTTATCAAGGTGGGTGGAGGCTATCCTGACCCGAATTGCAGATAGTAGGATTGTCTATAAGTTTGCCAGAGAGCATATTATTTCTAGGTTCGGGGTCCCCAAAGTGTTGATATCTGATGGGGGTAGCAATTATGTAAATAGATCCGTGAAGAAACTTGTGATGGATCACTGCATTGTGCACCGTGTTGCTAGTCCTAGAAGGAAGTAAATAAAAATATTTACTACACATTAATGTACCCGATTGTTAAGTGGGTTGAAAGATTTCATCTGAAATAAAAGTAAAAAATAATATACTTTAATATCATTATTAAGGAAATTAAACAATTTATTATTTTTAAATCAAGAGTTCTCGTACTTTTTGTACTTTGAAATGCTTTTCGTTATAAGCTTTCAAAGCATCATTCAGGCTTAACCAATGGCATCACTATGAGATCTGAGTCTCCTTTCTATTTTCATAGAACCCCAATAATATGAGAAAATGCAACTACGATGAAAGAAATGGAAACTCTTTCCACCGTACAAGTCCAACTTGTATTCTTAGTTCGATCTTCAACACCCGCACCCCCTAGATATGGAGTTAGCATGTTGTCGATTAAACCAACCATCAATGAGTTAATATCAACTTACTCTATGCACAATCCAACTCTGCCTCAATAATATGGGAAACAACATTGGGGTCACTACGCATACGACCCATCTCTTTTGAGAAATGAAGAATCCGATCCATGCGAATTTGTATTTTGGAGTCATGACTACTGATGAATCTGCGATTCATCACTCTACAAGTTGAAAATACAGCCTTGTTCCCGAGTAATAAGAGGCATATTTCCACCCATATTACATAATTAACATTCAAGCATGCATTGATAACATCTGAATTTTGGCATCCACATCTGCATTAAATAAGAAGCCAAAGTCACTTGTAAAAATCACTCATTTGTACATATTTTACACTAACTTCAAAACCCATAAATTAAACTTTACATTGTATATATTACTAACACTAATACAAGAAAAATACCAAAAAATGCTAACTTGTAAAATTGACCAATAGAACACCAATCCAAGTTTGAGACCATGGACCATAAAATGCATATATCCCTCTCATACAACCTCCAATCTAGGTCTACTCACTTTTAAAATAATATACATTTAGAGACCTTCGAAATGAGTCCAATTCCATTAAAATCGGAGCTAGTATGCAAAGCTTGGGTTTTGGGCCCCCATTGTGTACAATATGTACTTATATTTGTACCCTTGTATTTTATCACTTCATTAGACCTCATTTCCGTTTTTGGTCAACATGAAACTTGTAGATATCATCGAGATCTACAACTTTCATGTTTTGATTTTTTCCAAATTCAGCTATTTTCACCTTTCTTCCTCGACCAATCTGATTGGGCCATGTGGCGCCCTCTGGTTGCGCCACGCAGCCCACTCCATTACGCGCTACGCGCCCCTTTTTCTCCATTGTCCGATGGCTTCCTCTTCCTTCAGATCCAAGCCATCCATAATCGCATCACCTCGCAACCGTCTAATCAAGGCTCAGATCGCATCTGGACCGATCACTTGTGCCTCCACCGCAACGCTCCACGTGGTGCTATCTACGCCTCTCGATCCTCCATTCATCTATCGCATCCCCACCTTCGATTCCTGTGAGATTCGCACCCTCAAATCCAACGGCCATGACTTCTTCTTCCACCTCCGGCCACTTTCCTCGCACACGTCGCCTCTCTCACGCACCATCTTCTCCCTTCCCATTTCCCTCGCTCCTTCCGCCACCACCTCCACTTCCCAACAAGCACACGACGTAGCCCCATCAACCATCATCCTCGCCAACAACCACAATTACCATGACCCCCTCTCCCTTGCTCCATACACTCCACACAAACCACCTCCTCCATCGCCCGGACCTCTACCTTCTCCCTATAAATACTCCACCTCCGGTGAGCTTCAACCCCATCCGCCCTTGCACGAGAGATACCAGATCTCCCTTCTACCTATCGGTGACAGAGATTAGGACTGAGAGCGAGCGACGATGGTGTTCCCCTTTCCGGTGAGATCTACGGTGAGCTTCGCCGTGCAGCAGCTCCTCCTTTGAGCTGCACGAGCTCGGGTTGCTACCGACCCTCGAGCGACAACCAGAGACACCCTGTCGAGCCTCCAATCTCAGGTAGCTTCCTCCCTTCCTCCTCTGATCTTCTTCTTATTTTCCTTCGATTTTCTCCTATTTTTCCTGCCTCCCTCGCTCGTCAACACATTCAGCTAACCATCACCTGAGCTCCACCTTGGAGCTCTCATATTCGCCCCACCTTCCATTCACCTTCACGACACATCAATCCACTTTCGACCATCACTCTGTCGGTCACGATGGAAGAACACCACCGCCCGCTCCCCACTTCACTCCAGAAGGCCTCAAGCACTCACTGCACTTCACGCGAACACGAGCACCATCTTTTGGCATACCCTAACCTTGCAGGTACCATCTTCGACACTGGTTGGACCTTCGTCGGAGCTACTTCGAGCTTCGTCGCCACCAGCCTACACACCTCCCCAGCCTCATCTAGGATCTCCGCTGGCTCCCCAATGCTTCCAAGATCATTCCCAACATCCTAGGAGTCCTCGAACATCTTCTCCGAGCAAGGAGCAAGGCGGCGGAGCCAGGAGGGCTTCGTCGGAGCCCAGCCACATCCGCCGTAGGAGGCGGTGGCCCAGAGGAACAAGACGCACAGCCACCGTCCGATCATCTTGATTAGACAGTCCTTATCGGTCCACATCACAATCGTCAGCAACACTGACCTCCTTGGATCATCCTGATCTAACGGTCTACCTTACGCCACATCAAACGATCAGGAGCTCCAGATATAGTCTGATCACGCAAGGATCTAACGGCCTGCATCACTCCACGTCCACTGCTACCTCTATCAATGGATCAGTCTTGATCTAACGGTCCACTTGCAACCATATCACTAGCTTTGAGCCTCTTCCCCGCCCCTTAGGCTCGGAGCACCCGAGCCTCTCCCGAAGCTACGTTCGAGCCTATAGAGCACCCGAGCCAACGTCCAAGCCTCCGAAGCTTCCCGAGCCTAGCACCTCACATGTTCCTCACGCGCGGTCTGGGAATTTTGCATTGAGGCCCTTGCAAATTTCCAATATTGCACTTTAGTCCCCGCTAGGCGCATCACATGAGGCACACGTGTTCCCGTGGAAATTTTGCATGCATAACCTTGGCATTATAGGTAATTGCATTTTAGTCCCTGTACGCATGTTTTGATTTAATCAATTTTAATTCCTGTTTGCATTTTAGTCCCTGTGTTTGCACGTTTATTTAGGCATTCATTTAGCATCATTTTTTAAGCTCCAAAAATTGCATATTGTAGAGAAACTTGTGATTTATCATTGTGGACACCTGTCATATTTTTGTGAGCATCAGGGAATTTAATATTATTATTTTTGTTGAAATTTACATAGTTTTGCCACTGTGTGCCTTAAATTCCATATTAAATTATTTGTTGCTACAAAAATCACCAAAAATCACAATAGGTTTAGTTTAAGTTATTCTACTTCATGCCCAAAAATCACATCATTCGCACGCATCACGAGGCCTGAATAAATTAAATAGTATTTTGCTTAATTGATTTTTAGTAGGTCCAATGTACATCATTTTTTAGATCTATCAATTTTCCTGGATTCATCTCACATAGAACCATCTAGGATAATTTTTATATCTGAAAATAATGTATTTGGTATTTCTTAAAATTAACTTTGCAAAAACTACCGTGCATTCATATTTAATTCATAATTAATTTATTTAGAGTCTAAAAATTCCAAAAAATTGCAGTAGCTTAGTTTCATTGCATTTCATATTCTGGTCAAATTTCATCATTTTTGGACTTCATTTGATTATAATTTGTTTTTAACTAAAAATTTAGCTCGAATTGCATCATAGTTTTCTTTAATTTCATTAAAAATCAAAAAAATATTCTCCTAAAAATCTAACATCGAAATTGACTTCAAATTAACCTAAGGAAAAAGCTGCCACCCTGAGTTCGACCTTGGGCTTGCTCAATTAAAATAAAAAAATTTGTCGCTTGTGTTTAATTCAATTAATATAAGTGGTTTTTGATCAATCTCGATTTACCCAACTACAACGAACGACACATTTAATTTGATCGATGACATGGTTGAATTAGGTAGGGTAGGTCGAGGCTCTTCAAAATGGCGCCGTTGCCGGGGTCATTTATCTGACCATCAATTATTTTCGTGCGAGGAATACGAGGAGTCGAAGGCGCTTCGCCAAGCGAGCTGATAAACATGCATTAAAATAAATTGAGTGTTTTTGAGAGGACTTGTAATTTTTTCATTTTTATTTTACATTTCCCAACAGTTCCCATTTGGGTTCTCGCACGTGTAAGTCATACTAAAATGAGTCCCCCACTTGTTGTGTGGTTGCTTAACATAGAATAGGACCTGCACTTGCGGCTCTAAGAGCTCTCTTAAGGACTTTTTGTACTCGTAAATTCTAAGACCACACTTCACACTTAAAAGACACACTTAGACCGCAAGACTGTAGCCAAATTTTACCTATTCTTCATGGCTAATAGAACTGCTTGTCTAGGAGCGGCTTTTTCGCTTGCATTCATATAGTGTAAAATTCAATTCTATTTTGCATCTTGTATGTAGAGTGCGAGGATCACAGTAAGTCTTCTGAACTTGGCATACATCATTATTTTATCGTGCATCGGCTTTTCTCAACTCCTTCCCCCTTGGTTTTTCAAGCTTAGGTTTAAAGGAAATTGGGACTGGATGATAGGAGTGCCTTGTGGTTGGACTAATCAAGTGGTCAAATAACTTAAAATTGGGACTGCTAAACAAAATTGATAAAATTCAATAAAATCAGAAATTCTGTTTACGGGAGATTAATCCCGAACTTGATTTTAGGCTGAGTAAGGGTACAAGAGTGTGTGTGCACACCCTAAGGCAGAGCCAAAATCCCCACCTTCCATATCGCGTACCCCGATCCGAGCAAATATCACAGGCTGAACTATGGGTTCAACTGACCAGCGTCAAGTAGCCTCCGCCTAATCCGGTAGGTAGATAGGGGCGAAATTGCGGTGCACCGCGACAAGTTGCTAGTAGACTCCGCCTGCTCCGGCAGGTAGATATGGGCAAAGTTAAAGCCTTGTCAGCCTCCGTCTACTTCGGTAGGTAGATAGCGGCAGGTCCTTGAATTCTCGACTGGTGATAGGAGCGAAGAAAGGAAGGGAGTCGGTATCTTAGGCGATAGGCTAAACAGGGAAGCTGCATCCGGATTTGAGCCGACTTCCCTATAGGCTGTGTAACCTTTGCTACTTGCTTGAAAAATCACACCTAAAATCAATCAAACTAATCAGGCTCGGTTTCGGGTCCTTCACCGTGTTGAGTGTGAAAATCAGGGTTTGTGATGCACTTGCTTGCTTCAGGTAGGAGTAAAATCCTATCTTTACACTTATACTCCTGACCCTTCTTTCTGCCATCAAGATTACTGACTGGGGGGATATCCACTCATGCTTCGCAAATCTCTCTTTGAGCCCCTCACGAAGTTTGTCTTCATCGGTCCAAGCTCAACTTGGGCCAACCGAGCTCATGACTCTCTTGAGTTCGGGATCCATCACCCTCTGGATGGTTACCCTCCAACCATCCCTTTTCTCTCCTCTCATTTCATCGAGGAAAACCATCGCCTCAGTGAGAATGCCTTCATTAATATGTCCTCTAACTTAGACCAATTTCTTTACCTACGTAGAGAGGACAAGATGCCTCCTAAGAAACCCTCGGAAGAAGAGGAACACCGAGATGATCCGATGCACCAAGTTTTCACCTGATTGGCTAGAGCCGAGCAACAGAATGCATGACTAATGGCTAGGATGGGACATGTGATCGAGGCAGGTGGAATGGACCGACCGATGGTAGATGCCCACAACCCCAAAGAAAATGAGATACATAATTGGCTTGTACCTGAGGTACCCCCAGAAGCGTTCGAGATGAAGCCACATTTTCTGAGTATGCTACCGAAGTTTAATGGGAATGACAACGGAGAACCATATGCTTTCCTAAGAGACTTCGAGCTGGTTTGCGAAAACCTTAGTCACCTTAGGGTTGGATAAGATTACATCAGGCTGAAGGCTACCCCGTTTGCCTTAGAAGATAAGGCTGCTCATTGGCTGAAAAATCTCGAAGTTAGATGTATGACCTGGATGCAATTCAAAGACCTATTATTGAAGAAGTTCTACCCACTCAGTAGGACTAACCAGATGAGGACCAAGATCACTAGCTTTTCCCAGGGCCCCCACGAACCATTTCATGAAGCCTGGGATAGATTCAATGACTTAACTCAAAAATGACCCTGCCATGGCATTACCAAAGCGATCTTAGTTCATACCTTGTTCTATGGCATGACCCCAGAAATGCAGGGGTTAGTGAGTGTAGCATGTGAAGGTAGCTACCTGAATAAGAACTAATACGCCATATGGAAGATTCTTGAGCAGATGGCGGAAACAGGCAGATCTTAGGCCACCAGGGCCTATCAGCTGTCTTCCTCAAGCCTATCCAATGAGACAACTAGGAGGACTATAGCGGATCTGACAGATGACCTCATCCTCAGCATATAGCTGATAAGCTCACCATGGTAGAGCAGATCCACAAGAGGGTCACCGACCTTGAGGCGTTTCTACGATTGTCGAAACAAGTGGAGGAATTGACTGAGAAGGTAGCCAAGATACGACTACCTGCCCTTTCTACACCACTTGTGCCTGTACATTGAGTTCATCTTTTACAGGAGCAGGTACAAGGGCCTCAGACTAGCTGGGCTGAGGAGTAGTAGTACACTCAGCAGGAGCAACATGCACCCCCATAAGTGGAGATAGTCTACGAGAAGCTTATGCAGGTGTTTGAGATCAACGGGTTGTGGTACAACCATGACCCTGTCGACAGACAATCGGGGATAGGGAACGGTCAGCCACACTGACCTTCCTTAGCTTACCAGGAAACCAGCTCCGTCCCCGTACCGTGCTTTGTACAATCCCGGCCCGGACAAGGGAACCAGCCTCAACAACACTAGCAGCAACACACATTCCACTCGGGCCAACAGGGCCCTCCACCACCTTCCCACCAGCAACAGTATCGGCAGGACCAGCAGGGCCAATATGGACAACTGAATCACTCGTCCTCTAATCAACAGCAGCAAGGCCCGCCCACTAGTGAATTGGAGTCCCTCACCTTGTCCATCCAGACCCTGACTGATAGGGTCCAGCAGATACAAAATGACTACATGGATATTAGAACAAATTTGAACCGCATTTCATGTACCCAGGACCAGCAGATGGCGTCGAAGACCCCAGTTCCCGCCCAGGTTCAGGCCAACCCAAATAGCCTGAATCAGGGCCAAAAACGACCACACGATCAGGTATACCATTTGGTTTATTATCTATCTGAACATGGGATCCTTTCATATGATAATGTAAATCATATGTCCCTCAAGAGAGGAAGGACCGTGATCGTACCTGATCGGGCACGTCCCCAAGAGGAAGATGCCGCCAAGTCTCTACCTGAGGAGAACTTGGAGGCAGAGGAGCAACACCACCATCACCATCACCAGCAGAATAAGAGGATTTCTAAATCATCGAAGAGAAAGGAGAGGAGCACTAGCAGTGAATATGACGAACGAGATGAGGAGCCCGCACCTCCATCTGAGGAGGACGTCCCAGAATTCACGGAAGACGCATCACCTGTTTCACCAACAGAATTTCTTTTTTGTTTGAGTCCATGTTTGAGTCAGAGTCAGTGTCCTGTAAAGAACTCAATTTCCCATTTCAATGAATATCTTTCAGTTTCAGAATCTGAGTTAACTTCAATAATCCCTTCCCCCATGCTCTTAAGGGTGGAAAGAAGAAAACAAAGAAAATCCAAAAAGATGACCATGAGATGGTAGAATTCTGCAACAAGTACATCAAGGTCACAATCCCTTTCGATAAGTATGTGGACATGACATCTGCATTTCAAAAATATCTTAAGGTGAGATGCACACCTACTAGGATCAGCAGGAAGACCAAAAGCCATATTGAAAAGCACGTTCTGTCAGTAGCCACTACTTGCGCAATTAAAAATGCGTTTCCAAGGAAACGAAGGGACATGGGTGCCCATTATGTGGCGAGTCATGTAGATGGCACCGCGTTTGCACGCACTCTCCTAGATAATGGATCCTCAATTAATCTGATGCCTACGACCCTCTATGAGCAGCTAAATCTAGGACCTCTTAGGAAATCCAGAGCCTTACTCCAGTTCGCAAACAAATCAACCAAGAGGTCCCGTGGAGAATTGAGGAACATAATCATCAAAGTCGAGGGTCAAGTTTACATGGTGAACTTTACAGTCCTTGATATGGAGACCCCTCGAAATTGGAAAGATTCCCAGATTATCCTAGGAAGTCCCTTCCTCAGAACAACGGGGGAATTTGACTAAAATATCGGGAAGATTCAGTTCCAAACTCCAGGCGGAGATGAGGAACTTGAGATGAAGCAGACAAGGTGGCAGAGGCCAGATTCCGAATCCAGCACCGAGTACTCTTCATTAGAAGCATATTGTGTTCATGTAGACACCGCAGAGTCAAGGAGATAGAACCCAGCTAGCACCGATGACTCCCTCTCATTTGGAGAAGATCTTGTGCATGATACAGTTTATGAGAACCTTAGGAACGAGTACAATGCATAAAGTGCATCCCCCTACATCTTCGATGACGTAGAGGCCCAGCTGCGCCTGTCAGTCCTTCCCTCTGTAGGACAATCAGAAGAAGAGGATGATGAGTTGGACGTGGCTTTTGCCGATTGCTTGGAGACATTTGATGATTGGACTCCAGAGCTGAATGAGTTGGTGGCAGTTACTTCAAAGATAGATCCAATCACTATCAGCACAGATCTAGAATCGATTGAGCCAGACATTCTTGATGATCACACCTTACCTGAGCTCAAACCATTACCCACAACACTTAAATACGCATTCCTTGTGGGACAAGAGAAGAAATATTCGATCATCATCAGTTCATGATTGGTCGAGGAGCAGGAATCTCGCTTGCTAGAGATCCTGGAGAAAAACCGCAAGGCGATAGGCTAGAGCATCTCAGATCTCCACGGGATAAATCCCGCTCTGTGTTCGCACCATATCTACTTAGATAATGAAGCTAAACCCTCTCGTGAATTCCAACGCTGGTTGAATCTAGATTTACGAGAGGTCGTGAAGAAGGAGATCGAGAAATGGTGTGCCGCAGGTTTTATTTACCCCATCTCTGATTCCAAATGGGTGGCATCTATCCATGTTGTCTTAAAAAATCGGGTATTCAGACGACCACCACTGAGGATGGAGAGGAGATCATGACACGAGTACCTACGTTGTGGCGCATCTGTGTGGATTACATATGCCTGAATGCCGCGACGAAGAAGGATCATTTTCCCCTACCATTCATTGATCAGATCTTAAAGAGATTAGCAGGAAAAGAATTCTTCTACTTTTTAGATGGGTTCTCAGGCTACAACCAAGTAGCCATTGCTCCTGAGGACTAGGAGAAAACCACTTTCACATGCCCCTTTGGTACCTATGCTTTCAGGTGCATGCCCTTTGGGTTATGCAATGCTCCCGGTACCTTTCAAAGGTGCATGATTGCAATATTCACCGAAATGGTCGGTGAATTCCTGGATGTCTTCATGGATGACTTCTCGATCCATGACGATTCCTTCGATTCTTATCTTAGGAATCTGGACTGAGTCCTCAAAAGGTGTTGTGAGGTTAATCTGGTGCTCTCATGGGAGAAAAGTCACTTCATGATGATGAAGGGAATTGTGTTGGGGCATGTCATCTCCAAGAGAGGAATGAAGGTTGAATCTGCCAAGGTGGACGTGATCAGACTACTCCAACCACCAACCAACATGAAAAAATTGCGGTCATTCCTCGGGCATGTTGGATTTTATCGGAGATTTATCAAGGATTTTTCGAAGACTGTCCGACCGCTAACTGAGCTTTTAGGAAAAGAAATGGAGTTTATTGTCGATCATAAATGTCTTCAGGCCTTTAAGCAATTACAAGGGATGATCATGGACGCTCCGATCCTACAAGCCCCATATTGGTCTCTTCCTTTTGAGATCATGACGGACGCCTCAGATTTTGCTATTGGGGCTGTGTTAGGATAGAGGAGGGATGGCATCCCATTTTCCATACACTACGCAAGCAAACTGCTTGATACTGCTCAACGTAACTATACAGTTACCGAAAAGGAGATTCTTGCAGTAGTGTTCACCTTGGAAAATTCACATCTCATTTAATTGGATCTAAGGTGATTGTGTTCACGGACCATACAACACTATAATACTTAATGGAAAAGAAGGACGTGAAAGCGCATCTTCTTAGGTGGATTTTTCTCATCCTGGAATTTGATTTGGACATTAGAGATAAACCTGGAAAGAAGAACATTGTGGCTGATCACCTCTCTCGTATCAAAAATCTTGATACTTCTGATGATACGCCTATTCGAGACTCGAGTCGGTTTTTGTTATCGACTCACTCCCATGGTACGCCAATATAGTGAACTATCTTGTCTCCAAGAAAGTTCCCTAAGTTTGGCCCAAGATCCACATAGACCGGCTTAAGTCGGATGCAAGAGATTACCATTGGAAGGATCTGATCCTTTTCATTGAAGGACCGGATTGTGTCTGTAGGAGGTGTATTCCTCAGAAGCAATATCAAAGTGTCCTTACTTTATGCCACAGTCTGGAGGCAGGAGGACACCACTCCGGGAAGAAGGTTGCATGGAAGGTACTTCAATGTGGCTTATACTGGCCGACTCTATTTCGCGATGCGCTCACCTTTGCGAAGTCGTGCCCAGCATACCAACGAATGGGAGGAATCGTTGGTTCCAAGGATGAGATGCCGATGCAGCCTATCATCATTTGTGATGTCTTTGACGCATGGGGTATCGACTTCATGCGCCCATTCCCGGTTAGCCATGAATTCGAATATATCCTTCTTGTGGTAGACTATCTGTCAAGGTGGGTGGAGGCTATTCCGACCTGAGCCACGGACATCAGGACTGTCTGTAAATTTATTAGAGATCACATCATCTCTAGGTTCAGGATCCCCAAAGTGTTGATATCTTATGGGTGTAGCCATATTGTGAACAGAGAAGTGAAGAAACTCTTAAAGGATTACGACATCGAACAATGTCTCTAGTCCTTACCACCCACAGACCAATGACATGGCAGAGGTGTCGAATAGGGAGGTGAAAATGATATTGCAGAAGCTTGTTCGCCCAGACAGGAAGGACTGATCTCAGATTTTGGATCTGGTCCTTTGGGCTTATAGGACAGCTTACAAGACATTCTTAGGAACCTCCCCATTCAGAATGGTGTTTGGAAAGCCGTGTCGTTTTCCCGCAGAATTAGTGCACAGATCCAAATGGGCAATTAAGAAGGTCAATTGGAACACATACCTAGGGCAGAAATAGAGAGAGATGGATCTGAATGAACTTATGGAAGTCAGAAACCGAGCATATGACAATAGTTTGGTGTACGAGGACAAGGTATAGCGTTGGCACAATAGATATATCAGACGAAAGACCTTTGTTCCTGAACAGATTGTAGGGTTGTTCAATGCGAGGCTAAAGGTTTTCCAAAGTAAGCTGAAATCCAAGTGGACGGGTCAGTTCATAGTCCGTGCTATGCATGATAGTGGATGCGTAGAGATCTTATATCTTACAGATGGAGCACAGACATCCCTAGTTAATGGACAACTACTGAAACACTTTGTCGAACCCAATGAACAATTAGTCCATGTTGAGGAGATTGTTTTCATGTGCGAGGCAGACTCGTAGACACACATAAAGCCGCACATGAGACCTTGCAACAGTGAGCTCTCGCCATTAGCAGCATCGAAAAGATTCAGATCGCGATCCTTGTATATACTCAACCTTCCTGTATATATTTTCTTTCCCTCCCTCCCGTGACTCTAATCACTTGCCCCAGCTTCATATCTTTTCATTTTACGACTATACTTAGGATGACCAAATCCTAAGTGTAGGGGGGAGAGTGACCCTAGTCTTTTCACCATTTATTGTACATCCTCCAGATCCCATCGGTTCTCACACTCACTCATGTCCTATACTTAGGATGACCTGAGCCTAAGTATGGGGGTGGGGACCGATGCCCATCATGTATATATTTTCATCCATTTCCCTCTTGGCCTCGTCCACCCCATTTTTGATTTTCTTCTACACTTAGGCTGCTAGAGCCTAAGTATAGGGAGGCGGGACGACTTCTATACATTTTTCTTATTTAAGCTCTCCTATGCTTAGAACGAGCTATGTCTTTTTCCTCACTTTTCATGCTCTGAGGACATAGCACACGCTAAGTATAGGGGTGTGTGTATATATTACATATATACTTTACCCATAGCTCGTACTTTCGCGTACTTTGTGTATATACTAAATAATAATTACGGGGCGAGTAAAAATTGATTTTTTTTAAAATACATGTATATTTGTGATACTCTTGTATAATTTTGTGAAAAAAATAAAAAATAAAAAATCAAAGGCTTCCTATTTACTCTTACATATCATCCCTGCATTTAAAAAAGAGAGTCTTGCATTCATCTACATAGCATGTCATCTGCATATCCAGCATATGCAAAGTGAAAAGTTAGTGGGTCCTGAACCAAGTTATGAATATATGTTGAGGAGGGACTTGATTTGACCTTAATCCACCTAATTTCAGAGGAATCTTATATGAAATGGAGTAAAGATTTCTCAAGTCAAGTGACTTATTTCTTTGAGTCCGCAAGTCTATATTCACATGACATCTTGATTAGTCTAAGTAGAATACCTCATGCACATGCATGATTCTTTTAGACAGTGACCTAACTTAGACAAGCACCATGCACGTAGCTCTTCATTGATGAGGTGGTGATGAGGTAGAATCCTTTAGCTTGGAGTAGCACACGGGTGGAAACATCCGTCCTCCTCTAGGGAGGGAAGTGCATCTCAACCTAGTCTGCTGATGTTGACATCTAAGGACGGGATGTTGCGGGTAGCAATAATGCTTCAAAAGAGGGATAGTCTACTGACTCAAGGGGAAAAACTCCCGATGTACATGCTGCACCTTGTATATAGTTCAAAAAAAAGTCCAAGAACTCCAAAAAAATAAGACAGGCCTGAGTGAAAATAAAATACCTGTCGGAGTATGTATATTAGCAAGAAGTCTGCAACTGGATGACTTGGCTACACTGGTCAGGCATCCTGGGATAGGTAGCTACACTGGCTACCATCCATTCTTTTCTCCACCCCCTCCTCTTGAGCTGGTCGCACTCGAACTTAGAAGGGAATACCCCGCTCCTCACGGAAAGAGTTACTGCACCGGGGAATTAGAGTTACCTTATTATAGGAGGCTGCTTCTTAGCCATTCCTGATGTGGAGAGTTACATTTCACTTACACAGTACAAGTAAAAATCACAGTCATCAGAAATTTGCGTATGAGGATTTGTTCTGACCTGACTGTTGAGGCGTCTTGAATAGAACACTTGTGGAACTTAAAGGATGTTAGATCTTAAGTTCAGTCCCCAATAAGGCTACGCCACACAATAAATCTAAAGGTCGAGTCAAGCTACAATTTCAACTTTTATTCATGACCTTTGTATGGAACCTAATTTCATTTCACTTTTGCATTTCCTTTTAGTTTCTTGGGGACGAGCAAGGTTTAAGTATAGGGGGGTTGATGAATCTTTGATTCATCACTCTAAAAGTTGAAAATAGAGCCTTGTTCCAGAGTAATTAGAGGCATATTTCCACCTATATTACATAATTAACATTCAGGCATGCATTGATAACATCTGCATTTTAGCATCCACTTTTGCATTAAATAAGAAGCCAAAGTCACTTCTAAAAATCACTCATTTGTACATATTTTACACTAACTCCAAAACCCATAAATTCAACTTTATACTGTATATACTACTAACACTAATACAAGAAAAATACTAAAAAATGCTAACTTGTAAAGTTGACCCATAAAACCCCAATCCAAGTTTGAGACCATGGACCATAAAATGCATATATCCCTCTCATAGAACCTCCAATCTAGGTCTACTCACTTTTAAAATAATATACATTTAGAGACCTTAAAAATGAGACCAATTTCATTAAAATCGGAGCTCGTATGCAAAACTTGGGTTTTGGGCCCCCGTTGTGTACTATATGTACTTATATTTGTACAATTGTATTTTATAACTTCATTTGACCTAGTTTCTATTTTTGATTAATATGAAACTTGTAGATCTCATCGAGATCTACAACTTTCATATTTTGAGTTTTTCCAAATTCTGCCATTTCACCTTCTTATTTCACCTTCTTTCCTTGACCAATCTGATTGGGCCACGTGGTGCCCTCTGGTTGCGCCACGCGACCCACTCCTTTGCGCGCCACACGCCCCTTTTCCTCCACCGTCCGTTGGCTTCCTCTTCCTTCAGATCAAATCCGTCCATGGTTGCATCACCTCACAACCGTCTGATTAAGGCTCAGATCGCATCTGGGCCGATGACTTGCGCCTCCACCGCAGCGCTCCACGTGACGCTATTTGCGCCTCTCGATCCTCCATTCATCAATCACATCCCCACCTTCGATTCCCGTGATATTCACACCCTCAGATCCAACGACCACGACTTCTTCTTCCACCTCCGGCCGCCTTCCTCGCACACGTCGCCCCTCTCACGCACCATCTTCCCCCTCCCATTTCCCTCTCTCCTTCCGCCACCACCTCCACTTCCCAATGAGCCCACGACGTAGCCCCATCAACCATCATCCTCGCCAGCAACCACGATTGCCATGACCCCCTCTCCCTCGCTCCATACACTCCACGCAAACCACTTCCTCCATCGCCCGGACCTCTACCTTCTCCCTATAAATACTCCACCTCCGGTGAGCTTCAACCCCATCCGCCCTTGCACGAGAGATACCAGAGCTACCTTATACCTATCGGTGATAGAGACTAAGATTGAGAGCGAGCGACGACGGTGTTGCCCTTTGCGACGAGATACACGACGAGCTTCGCCGTGCAACATCTCCTCCTTTGAGCTGTACGAGCTCAAGGTACTACCGGCCCTCGAGCGACGACCAGAGACTCCCCGTAGAGCCTCCAATCCCAGGTAGCCTCCTTCATTCCTCCGATATTCTTCTTCTTTTCCTTCGATTTTCTCCTATTTTTCCCGTCTCCCTCGCTCGTCAACACATTCAGCTGACCATCGCCTGAGCTCTGCCTTAGAGCTCTCATCTTCACCCCACCTTCTGTTCACCTGCACGACACATCAATCCACTTCCGACCATCGCTCCGTCAGTCACGGTGGAAGAACACCACTGCCCACTCACCACTTCACTCTAGAAGGCCTCAAGCACTCACTGTACTTCACGTGAACACGAGCACCATCTTTTGCCTTACCCTAACCTTGCAGGTACCATCTTCGACACTGGTCAGACCTTCGTCGGAGCTACTTCGAGCTTCATCGCCATCGGCCTACAGACCTCCCAAGCCTCATCCAGAACCTCCGGCGGCTCCCTGACGCTTCCACGATCATTCCCAGCTGCCTAGGAGTCCCCGGACATCTTCTCCGAGCGCGTAACAAGGCGGCGGATCCAGGAGGGCTTCGTCGGAGCCATCCACGTCCGCTGCAGGAGGCAGCGGTCCGGAGGAACAAGACGCAAAACCACCGTCTGATCGTCTTGATCGGATGGTCCTTATCAGTCCATGTCGCAATCGTCAGCAACACCAGCCTCTATTGGATCATATTGATCGAACAGTCTACCTTACGCCATGTCAACCGATCAGGAGTTCCAGATACCGTCTGATCATGCGAGGATTTGATGGCTCGCATCACACCACATCAACCGCTACCGCTATCGTTGGATCAATCTTGATCTAACGGTCCACTTGCAGCCATGTCACTAGCTCCTAGCCTCTTCCCCGCCCCTTAGGCTCGGAGCACCCGAGCCTCTCCTGAAGCTATGTCCGAGCCTCCAGAGCACCTGAGCCAACGTCCGAGCCTTCGAAGCTTCCCGAGCCTAGCACCTCACGTGTTCCTCATGTGGGTATGGGAATTTTGCACTAAGGCCCCTGCAAGTTTTTAATATTGCACTTCAGTCCCTACCAGACACATCACGTGAGGCACACGTGTTCCTATGGACATTTTGCATGCATAACCCCAACATTATAGGTAATTGCACTTTAGTCCCTGTACGTATGTTTTGATTTAATCAATTTTAATTCCTGTTTGCATTTTGGTCCCTGTGTTTGCACATTTATTTAGGCATTCATTTAGCATCATTTTTAAGTTCCAAAAATTACGCGTTGTAGAGAAACTTGTGCTTTATCATTGTGGACACTTGTCATATTTTTGTGAGCATCGAGGAATTTAATATTATTATTTTTATGGAAATGTACATAGTTTTGTCATTGTGTGCCTTAAATTCCATATCAAATTATTTGTTTCTCCAAAAATCACCAAAAAATCATAATAGGTTTAGTATTCTACTTCGTGCCCAAAAATCACATCATTCACAGGCATCACGAGTCCTGAATAAATTAAATAGTATTTTGCTTAATTGATTTTTAATAGGTCCAATATACATCATTTTTTAGATCTATCAATTGTCTTGGATTCATCTCACATAGAACCATCTAGGATAATTTTTATATCTGAAAATAATGTATTTTTATTTATTAAAATTAACTTTGCAAAAACTACCATGCATTCATATTTAATTCATAATTAATTCATTTAGAGTCTAAAAATTCCAAAAAAATTGCAGTAGCTTAGTTTCATTGCATTTCATATTCTGGCCAAATTTCATCATTTTTGGACTTCATTTTATTATAATTTGAGTTTTAACTTAAAATTTGGCTCGAATTGCATCACAGTTTTCTTTAATTGCATAAAAAAATCAAAAACATATTCTCCTAAAAATCTAACATAGAAATTGACTTCAAATTAACCTAAGGAGAAAGTTGCCTCCCTGAGTTCAACCTTGGGCTTGCCCAAGTAAAATAAAAAAATAGCCGCTTGTGTGTAATTCAACTAATATAAGTGGTTTTTGATCAGTCTCGATTTACCTGACTACAACGAACGACACATTTAATTTGATCGATAACATGGTTGAATTAGGTAGGGTAGGTCGAGGCTCTTCAACTACGCATAAGCGTCTCCAAAAATAGAGCCCATGACGACAGAGTTCTCCGTAATGACAAGAGACCATGGATGTTATCATATGATTTAGTCCATAACATGTTTACATAAATGATTAATCATTTCAATTTATTTTAAATTAATGATTAATCATTTCAAGTCATATTCTCATGATTAATCTAAGGGATATAGCTAGGATGCATGCTTATTGTCTTAGTTTTAGTCTAATTAAAACAATGATACTTAAGGAATACTAGTAAGGATTTGATCCTTTTATGCACTTGATGTTACCATATAGTATTACACCCTCACATAGTACAATGTAATGTTATTATTTTAGTTGTTAAAGTACGCCATGACTCTTCATGCTACCTTTCCTTGAAACAGATCTCGCCAGGTCGGACGAATAATGCCAACAGGGAGCGCTTCCATTGCAAGTGCGGTACATGGTGCCAAATAAGTAACCCATTATCATATCCACAACTTAGACACCTTCTCCGAATCAATCCAAGATAATTCAATCGGCACCTATTATACTAATGAGGTTATATTGATCTTTCGACCGTATGCGATATTATATAGCAACTCTTAGATATTTTAGGAATTAAAACTCCTTTTAATTTTCCAAAAGGTATACTGCAACAATCTAGACACCTTTTGAAAAAAAATGCATTTGAATTTCAAAAGGTCTAGTGCAACAATCTAGACACTTCTTTGATTAAAATAATTTCAGTTGTAAAGGAAGTCTAGTACAACGATCTAGACAATTCACAGTTTCTGATTGCATTGTAAGTATTCAAGTGTATAAATACTAAAAGAAAATATGGAATAAAAAAGACTTTCTAATTTATTTCATATATTCAGAAACAAACAATGATTTCATATTCTAATTTTCAAGCTGCAACCATCACACTTCAAATTAGAGATTTCATATTCTAATTTTCAAGCTGCGACCATCACACTTCAAATTAGAAGACATCATATATCTTGGAATTAAAATTTGTTGTGTCCTCAAATATTTCCAAAATATTAGGTCCAACTCCTGTTGTCAATATATCAAATATATTTCTATCAATTTAGAGTCCCAAAATATGAGAAACAAGTCAATAAGACAATGAGTCCTCTTCCAAGTCTGCCTATGGAGAAATCCAATTTCTCAAGGCCACACAATTGGAATCGCACGGAACTTTTTTTTGCAATGATATGGGGACTTTATTTATGACTTATTAATCCATATTTTATCATGTTATATGACCAAAAGAAGTAGCTAAAATTTCATAATTTTAATATTAAGATCTTTGGTCGAAATCGGAGTCTACGATCATTGTTAACATCCCAATAAACTCCCGCGTGTCACTAAAAATTGACGCTTCTTTGGGTATGAGTCCAGACCTTTAGAACTCATCTATATCTGAGAAACATGTTCAAAATAGGGGAGAATAGTAGCAACTCCAAAAGTTGTCGAATGATCTGAATTGTTAAAACTATCGCAAGATAATGTACCTGATAAACGAGATGATCTGGACGATTGTTTATCGAACTTGGATGCAATCCAAATTCTTAAAACATTTGTCTCTTATATCAATTGAAGGAAGTAAATAAAAAAAATTACTACACATCGTGGAGAATGCAGAATATTTACCAAACAATTTTCCAAAATAATGTTAGTTCATCATATGAAGTAGAAAATGTAGCACAATGATTTATGCTTCTAGAAATCAAAAAAAATAAGAAAATGACTTCCTTTAGGATTTCTAATATTCATGATGAACAATGAATAACAAATCATGGTTACCTCTTGATGCGTGAGTCTCTAAAGTAATAGACCTCCTAGATCAAGTCCAATCTATAGAAGTCTCTCTCGTGGGCATGGAGATGAATCAGGTTGCTTCCCATGAACCCGGAAAGCAACAAGAAGAGGCGTATGAGAGACAGAGACTCTCAAGACTCTTCAATATGTCATAGGACACAAACTTTCTAAGGACTATTACTCTCAAAAAATGTGTTGTAAAAGAGAGGGCCTTGCCTTCTTTTATACTTAAACCACATGTCCAACGTGTGTGTTGTCGTCCCTTGGATTTTAAATCAAGGGCTTAGAGCAAGTCCTAATTAAATAAATATTATCTTTTTTTACCTCCAATTAATAGTTACTAATTAACAATAAATAATCAACAACATAACTTAACTAAAATTAGTTAAGGTTGTTGCCTTTTTATCTATTAATTAATTAACTTGACTAACTAACAATAAATAAGCAACAACTTAGCTTAACTAAAAGTAGTTAATGTTATTATATTTTGATCTATTAATTAATTAACTATATAATCCCATTATCAAAATTAGAGAAATTATGGTATTAATCCTCAAAGCATAGAATTAGATTTGTGAGCTCAAAAATAAAAAGTAAACCCACTTTACATCCTCAAATATATTGTGAATCAAATTCACACAATTTCTTACCTTGAAAATATTATGTAAATCATATTTTTATAAATATTTATATGAATCATATCCATATAAATATTAATTATTATGAAACACTGTTCACATTAATTAGTGAGATATATTTGTGAATCTTATTCACAAAATTACCCTTACAATAATAACTATTATTATTACAATATTGGCATCAATAGGTATGAGTCCTAGTCCAATTAGGACTCATGAGATACACATGCAGATACTTGGAGATAATGTCAGGGAGATCATACTATCCATGTATAGTGACATGAAATGCAGGTAACTATTTAATTTTAGGGATTATACATTTTTGCTAAAATTAGTCATATACGAATGTTGAGCACGGACTGTAACGCTTTACACTCTCAGTGAGCTCAATGAATCCAACTTTCTTGACCAATTCTAATCACAGTCCAAACCATTTGGAGCTATGAAATGAGCTTAAGGAGCTTGTATATTCCATTTCCATGACCATTTCTGTTTCCAGCATTTGGAAATTGAAATTGGAATTGGGAATTGGATGCAAATGAATTGTGATTTAATCCAATTAAATCACAAATCATCTAGCTAAATAGAGCCACTAAAATCCATCATGTTTCATCGCCTCTTCGAAATGGAAGTGTCATGGTAGATGATCCATTACAACAACAAGAGTAACTTGATTATTCCAAATACCCGTCCATCCTTCACACTAGGAGACATTGATAAATCCGAAGTTCAAACCCTGGTTTGACTGTCTTCTTCAGAATGTATCAGTAGATTTCTCATTTGATAACTGGGCGACATTATTAATCATATACTTTCCAAAAGCATATATTAATATCTCGAATTTGTGCCTTATTTCATAAATAAGATGACCATGCATGGAATTCATTTTGACCCCAATCATCTCACGAGTGAGCTTTGTCTCCTGATTCATCAAGTATGAACCTGTATGATTCCATCGAGAGATCATACATCTCATATGAATTCATATGCACACCAATGCATCGTTACATGGACCTTGGCTAGGTCACCAACCTATTGGTCTGTCAAATGTGCATACTAAACCATATAGATGCATATCTCTCTCAGATCAAAGGAAGTGTGCCTGATCATGGAAGTTACGATTCATGTATTAGTTTATCTCGTCCTCATCAAGTCAGCTCTTTGACTTGATTAGGCCAACACTTCCGAATCCCCATTCCTATGCAGATGACCTGCATCATGTAGTCAGATGGAAATCAGTCTTTAGAGAAAGATTGCCATCTCTTTCTCAGACTGGAGATCTTTATTGAATATCACATGTTTGAAGCCAGTTGTGTCCTCCCAACTGCATGATATTCAATATGGCAATGGTACATTACCCTAATTGTACAAAGGGGCCTTAATAGTAAAGTGCATTCATTCAATATTTCATTTCAGATGGACATGATAAAACAATAACTTTTATTGCATTAATGGGTCGCCAAGGGCTTACGAGTCCAATGATGAATCCACAATTCATCGTCTTTATTCTTTTATTTAGCTTCATTTCCGTAGTCAAACACCTGCAAATACCCACTAATGCCATTAATTTACTATTTTGCATGCATTTGTTAAATATGCATTTTTAACACTTTTTGTACATGAATAAAAGAATAAAGAAGATAAGAAAAAGAAAAGAAAAGATGTATTTATGCAATAAATGCAGACTGACCCAAACCACGAGAGAAGGTCAAGACTTAACCTGATCGACCAGCAATAAAGTAGGTGGAGATAGGGTTTTTTGTCAAAAATCCAAAAATAATTTGTACATAAATTTCTTGTATATTTGTATAAAACGTGCACTATTTTATTTGTAGATAATTTGACCTCAAATTAATTATTTTTGTAAACAAAAGTTATAAATAAAAATGTGTTGTAAATAATAAAAATAATTTCCAAATAAAATAATGTACATATTGCAAATAATCGTACCTAGAAAAAGCCGCAAAGTGATAATTGAAACACCAATTCCAGCTACATACGAGCTCAAATTTAATCAAAATCACTTCCATTACACTCTAAATTAAATTATCTTTCAAATGACTGTAGTTTCATAATTTTTGGAGTAACGGTTGAAAAGTCGGTTTTCTGGGATGTTTTGTGCAGTTTCACCACTTTTTGTTGTAGATATTTATTAATATTTATTTTTATGTACATAATTGTAAATATCATTTTTACTAAAAATAACTAAAAAATATAAATAAAAAAATTAAAAAAGATATAAAAATATTTCTTTATTTGTACTTGTGTATATTGCATTATATGTACAAAATATGTGTATACAACTAACTTCCTTTTATAAATAATCACCAAAAAATAAAATATCTCTCATTAATTTATTTATTTAATTTAATTATGAAATTCATATTTAATTATTTCATTTATTGGATTTATTTGAATTAATTGATTTTATAACATACCATGTATATAAGATTCGATTTTCTACCTTAAATAGACACCATTAAAGTGGCTAATTAATTTTTGTAAATTAATTAATTATTTTATATTAATTAAATCTGAATTTCGTTTTTAATTAATTTATTTATTTAATAAATTAGTTTATTTATTTAAATAACCACTAAATACTTTCCTTATTTGTACATACCTTCCTTTTTTATTTTTCTTCTCTTTTTAATGGGCTCCTCCCACTTCATTCACACTTGATCAATCTTTGATGGAGAGGAGCCCGATCTCCGAGAGCGATCTTGTCAAAGAAGGGTGCCTAGCCTCCGAGCCGTCCGGTGACAGCGCATCGACCCTCGTCGAGGCCATCATGGCATTTCCGAACCTCGAGGTGAGATCCATTTTTTTTTCTTTTTATCATTTTTCGTAGAAAAATCATAGTTAGAATTTTTTTTGCTCACATTTTATTACTCTCTAGATCTTAAAAATCAAAAAAATTCGTCACCACACAAATTTGAATCTGACATGGATTTTCATACCATTTTCGCGATCTCTACATATTCACGTTCTACCTCGCACAACCTATCAACTCCGACCACGCACGGTGGTTAGAGATACGTATCTCTCTTCCATTTCGTAAGATTCGTCCATTCACACATCCCATTTTTGTATATAAATAAAAAAATATAAATATATTTTTCTTATTATCTCACATTTGTTTTTTCAGGAAGAATTAAAAAAAGTAATTAAATTTTTGTTTTCCTTTTTCTCTCTAATCTTTGTTTTGCAGGATATTCAAAATAAAAAAACTAATTAAAAAAATAAAAAAATCTTCTTTTTCTCCTATCACATTATCTGTTTCAAAATAAAAAAATAAAGAAATAAACTTTTTACTATATGTTTACATTTCATAAAAAAAGAAAAAAAATAAACAGGTCGCCTGCGGCCTGCGTCGCCCCTTCCCCGTGCGAGGGCCTCAGCCCAGCACTGCATCTCTAGACTGGCCAGCCCTGCACGCTGCCCTAGTCGCCACTTGTTATTTGCTGGGAACAAGAATGAAGAACAAGATACCTTGGGGCTTTGGTTTTTAAAATAAAATAATATTTGAAAAATTTGCAATCAAAGCCTCTAAAGGTTATCAAATTTGCAAAACCACCCCTGTGCTCCAAAAGATCACATGCAAGGCATGCGCCTTATTGGGTAAATTGTGATTATCATCCTACATTTAAATGTCAGTTTTCTCTAAATGCAGAAACTGTGAACATTTGCATTTTTGTCCCTGTACGCCAGACTTAATTTTGCTTGCTCTCTTTGAAAGAAATAAATGCTATTTTTGATCTAAAAACTATCAAAAAAAATAGATATGCTCCTGATGTAGTCTTTATCATTGTACAAATTTTTCACCAATTTTTACTTTCATTTGACATTTTTAAAAAATAAAAAACATGATATTTTGTTTGCCCAAAATTTAAAATCCATAAAAATTCAAAAACTCGCCTAAAAATTCCAAAAAAATTACTGTAGTTGTGTTTTGTTGTCTTTTAATTTCTGACCAATTTTTTGTATTAATTCTTTATAAAAACCCAAAAAATTGTGAAAAATAAAAAATCTTTAAAAAATTGTATAAAATTCTAGAAAAATCCAAAAATTGTGATTTCAACTTTTGATTGTATATATTTATTTGTAGTTTGACATAAAAATAATTTCCAGGAATTGTGGGCAGGGCTTAAAGAATTTTTAATTGCAAAAGAGTTTTGGTTGTGCATTACTTTCTTTATTTTCCAGTGTTTTCGTTTTTTAGAAAATCACAAAAAAATCAGAAAAAATCAAAAAAATTATCAAAAATATTTTAAATTGTATAAAACATAAAAACATTTTCTTTTTAATTTTCTGAGTATTTTTGACTATTATGAAATATACAAAAGAGTGTGATGTTGTGCATTGTTTATCCTTTGTGCTTGTTTTTTAAATAAAAAGATAAACATTCAAAAACCACTAAAAATTAATTCTGAAATTTGACTACTAAGTTTTTAAATCATGCTCCTTGTGTTCGACCCTGGTCGTTTTACGAGGTAAAAAGAATAGTGAAAACCACTTACATTTATTTTCATTGATTCAATTATTTTTCATTAAGTGGTTAAAATAAAATTTTTCTCGATTGACCGCACATGGTGATTTGGGTCACAACAGCCATTAATTAATTCATACTTAACCCTGGTTGTCAGGTGATTAATCCGCGATTCATCATCTCAATATCTTGATCTTAGCAAAATCTCCGAGTAAAATCTGAAATAAATGTCTCCAAAAATCAAGAAATTAACAAATGACTCTTGTAAATAAAACATACTAATTATTGTATATTAGATTGCACAAAATAAATTAACAATAAAAAGCCTCAAAAATAAAGGAGTTTTTCAACTGTAAATAGCCCAAAACTTCATGTATTTTTAATAATTTAATTTCAAATCATTTTTAGCTAATTCTTTCGCTATCTTGCTCATAAAAAATGTATATAAAAATACAAAAAGTATAAATCAATTTGACCTCAAATAAATGCTCCTAGACCCCAAAGACAAAAAGGCCGTAAAGTCTAACTTCATGGCCAAATTTCCGCTCTGTATGAACTCCAAATTCACCAACTCACTTTTAAAGTTCAAGTTAGAAAATTTTCTATCCAACGGAAGTGGTTTCATTAAAATAGGAGCTTATTTGCAAAAGTTGGATTTTGGGACCTAGATGTACATTGTATATTATGTACATATTTTTTCTTTCTTCATTTTTTATTTACTCTTCTTAATCACTAAAAATCCAAAAAAAATTAATTCTGTGTTGTATCTTATTTCTAGTATTTTATTGTATTTTTCTGTTCTAAATATCTTTTATTAAAAATACAAAAAATTAAAATTAGAAAAGTAAAAAGAAACATGTACATGTTGTTTATCTTCTTTTGTAAATTCTCCACTATTTATTTTCTTCTCTTTTATTTTATTATATTTAAAGTAGCCTACTTTATTTATTTATTTATTTATTCTTTAATCTTCATTCTCTACAATAACCACCAATTCAACTCCATTATTCCACCATTTTTCTAACTTCTAATTCAACTCCACCATTTTATTAACCTCAATTCCACTCCACCTTTATTCTAACTTACATTTTTTCTATCTCTTTATATACATTCCGTCCTCCTCAATTTACACTTGATCCATCTTTACGAGGGGCCTTGCCTAGCCCTCTCCTCCTCCCCATGACAGGGGAGGTCCGATCGAGACACGAAGACGACGAGCAGACTTCGGTGAGACCCGCCACCTTCCATGGCCGCGTCGCGGAGCTCAGCTTCCTCTCGAGCTGCCCCACCTGGCTGAGGGGGTCCAGCGAAGACCTGGGGTTCACCTCGAACCCCACGCCCAAGCCACCGCTCCGCCATTACCTAGGTAAGTATCCCTCAATCTCCATTGTTTATTCTTCTTCCTTCTCTTAATTAATTAGCTCACTACACACACCATCGCTCTCCACTGATTACTTCGTTAGCTTCACCACATCACCCCCATTCACGCGCACACCTCCTATAGCACCCTTCTCTTCTCCAGACCCTCGACACCCTCCGCCACCTTCCCTGTTTATCATTTATTTCATTCCCTGTTTATTATACATCGGAGGCAAACGTCTTAGGGATAAATTTAAAAAATTTGGACTTAGATTTTCACTTACTCGGGTAGTCTGACCCCGAGCCACTTGTAATTAATCAATTTTTCGTTTAGTTATTTCTCTTCACATTTTTGTATATATTTTGTTTTTGATCTCTCTAATAGAAATTTTATTTTCCTTGCGAGGGCCCGGTAGACTTGGAGTGCATCGGAGGTCGACAGAAGCGACGCGCGCCGACTGCTGAAGAACAAGAAAATTTATTTATTTTTGAGAGAATTTTTGTATTTTTTTGTAATTATCATGTTATAATTATTTAGGTAGTTTGCTCCTTTACAGCAGCTCTTGTTTGAGAGCTCGCACATGTAAAGAGACTTGGAATTTACTTTGTGGTGTGTCGAGACATGTTTCACTCTTCGATTAGGGTGGGGCTCGACTTGAGTGGCGATTTTAAGGATTAGGCATACGGTAGTTTAGAATCAAGTTTGTTTGTGCCAATCATAATTTAGGCCACACATATCCTATAAGATTCACTTATCTTATAAGATTCATAATGAGACGTACATAGACACATACTACTTAACTCGAATTCAATCAATTCTTCCCCGCTAATAGTATAATTTTTTGGTATGGTTTTCTCGATCTGCATGCATTTAGTGTAAACTTTATAAAATCACTTTTGCATAACGCATGGAGAGTGCTGCGATTCACTATAAGTATACCTTCTTCTGAGCATGCATCATAGTTTCACGTTTGCATTCTTATTTCCGATTCCCCTCTTGTTTTATAACTTAAGGTCAAAAAGGAAATTGGGACTGAACGGTAGATGTGCTTTTGTGTTCAGATTAATTTCAAGTGATAACCTAACTCTATAATTAGGACTGAATTGAGCAGGTCTATTAAAAAAATTGGAATAAAAAGAACCCCTGTTCTCGGGTGCATAAAGCCCTCATTGTTTGTTTTACTTGCAAGTGAGAGAGAGAGACGACCCTAGGATAGAGACAAGACTGGATTTCTTACTTACTATTGGTTCTTTATTTTTAGGTGATTAGCTACTTTTCAATGAGGATCTATGGGTAGCCAGTAAACGGTCTGGATTTCCTTTGCAGAGTGGGAGTTTTAGAGGACGCCTTAGTCCTCAAGGAACGAGTAGCCGTATTTATACGGTCCGTACTTACTCCTATACTGGCTGAAAGTAGGTCCAACTAGTCGTAAGAACCGGGTCAGTCTGTAGGAAAATACGGGCACCTAACAGCTCGTTAATCTTTCCAAGATTGTATTTATCACTGAACCCTCACGGAGATCACATGTTGAGTTGGTGAAATTGAGGGTTTGAATTGTGTTTGTATTGTGTGAGTTAGTCCGTACATTTATGTGCACCGTAGAACTAGCGCCTCATTGAAATTGTATTCTAATCGGTTCTTTTAACATTGAAGATGTCCGATTGGGGGGATATTTATTCGAGCTTTGCGAATCTCTTGTTGAACCCTCCAAAAAGTACGTCTTCAAAGGTCCAAGCGCAACTTGGACCAACCTGGACTCATGACCCTCTTGAGCCCAAGGTCACCAACTCTCGGGATGGTTACTCTCAAACCATTCCCTTTCTCTCTTCCCACCTCACCGAGGAAGACCTTCACCTCGGTGAGAATATCGTGATTCATAAATCCTCTTCTAATCAAGAACACATTGTTGATTCAGGACTTAAAGAAGATACTAGAAAAATGCCTCCAAAGAAGAAAGAAGAGGAAGAAGAGAACCATGAAGACTCGTTGAGAATGGTACTTGCCAGATTAGCTGCATCCGAGCAACAACACACACTACTCCGAGCTCAGTTAGGACAGCTAAATGTTGGGGTCGAACCACCAATGGATGTGGCGTATAACCCTGGACAATAACAAATTCGGAACTACTTGAGTCTGGCAGAGCCCACATTTGATTTTAAGTTGAAGCCACACTTTCTGAACCTGCTGCCTGATGAAACTCGATTTCATCATCTTTATTTCTCATTTTTAACCCCCTTGCTTAAGCTGAGTGTCAATAAAACCCAGTTAAAGTCTTGTAATTATCAGAGTCCTAAATAAATTAAATACCTCAAAAAATGGCAAAATAAAAATTCATGGTATTTTTAGACTTAAAAATACCTTCAAAAATATTTTGGGCCTTTGTTTTATCTCATCTATAGTTTTGGTCGACATGAAACTTGTAGATCTCATCAAGATCTACAACTTTCATGTTTTGAGTTTTCTCAAATTCAGCCATCTAGGCCTTCAAACATCAACTGGAAGATTAAATAAATCTGATTGGGCCACGTGGCCCATTCTGGGGGCGCCACGTGGCCCGCCTCTCTTGTCTTATCCGCCCTCGCTCTGAGCCGTTGGATCTTCTCTTGATCCAACGGCCCAGTCCTATCCACGTACCCGCCTTCTCCTTTACCGTCAGATCTCCCCCTATCTCTCATCTCCACCACCCGTTCCCGTCGAATTCTCCATGCGCCACATGTCGCGTCGTCAACCATTAGATCGACAACGATCCTTGCCATCTTAGCCGATCACTCCTCCCATACTCTCCACCCTCAGATCCTCTCCATCTCCTGCTCATCGCCGTCCGTTCGCGCGTCTCCCTTAGTCTGACACGTGGCTGCTCTGCAGCCCTTCGATCACAGCGCATCAGATCTAATCTTATCCTTTGCTTCGCGCTTCATCGACAGCCGTTGGATCGCCAGATCCAACGGTCCTCGTTCGTCATCTACCTCCCAAAGACTCTTTCTCCCCACGACTTCCAGCTCGCGCACACGCCTCCCCCTTCCCATTATTGTCAACTCTTCCGACCTCCTCTTCCTTCACCAACCGTCCCACAGCCTTCTCCACTCAACCACGACCCTCGCCAGCGACTAAGCTATCCCTAACTTCCCTCCAGTCGCTCCACGATCACGGTCGAACCCCACGCCCTCGCCAGCAAACCATTGAGCTCAACCTTTTAAATACGTCGCCTCCTCCTACTGCCGCGGTCGTCCACCTGTACGTGGGAAACCTCCCAGCGAGCTCCCGCCCTCCGGTGACAGCGAGGGGGCGGTGAGGAGCGCGAAGACGAAGGTATGCCCTGGTGATGACCCCTGGCCATGGTAGGCCAGGCCTGCGGAGCCCCGTCTCCGCCAAGCTACTCCCCGTAGCCGGGGGAGTTCAGCGATGACCCCGAGGTCCTCCAATGACCTCAGCATAGGCCCCGCTCCGCCCAACCTTCGGTAAGTCTCCGATCTCTTCTCTGATTTTTTTGTCTACTTTGCTCGATTTAATTAGGCCTCTCCAGTCGTTGTTGCCTTTAGTTGACCATCCCGTTAGCTCCGCCGCACCTCCCCCTTTCTCGCGTACTCCTCCGCTCATCTCCTCCTTCCTCCAGACCCTATAGCGCCTCCGACCCATCTCCTCCGCAACCCATGGCGGACGAGCTCCGAGCTCTCGCTTTCTCCGCTCGTCGAGCTCCCACTCGCTCACTCACGCACCCACTTCACGTGCTTCGGCTATAGGACTAACTTTGCAGGTCACCTTCTCAACGATCGGAGCGTCGTCGGAGACCACATCTTCACAGCCGTTCTCGACTCCAGCCATCTGGTGGTCTTCTCTAGAGAGACCAGTACCTCGCCCAAGCTCCAAGCTTCTCCGACGATCCTTCCTTGAGCTCGGGGGAGGTCCACCGTGCCCATAATGGAGCGGAGGAGGAGGAGCTCCTTCGCCGGAGCTCCAACATCGCCGCCAGTCTTCGATGAAGGAGGAAGCACAGGTACCGTTGGATGGTCCCCCTTCAGCGACCATCCAACGGACCAGACGAGGCCGCGTCATCTTCTCCAACAACCGTTGGATCGTCTCGATCCAATGACCTTCGTGCAGCCACGTCGTCAAGCCAGGACTCACCGCAGCCATCCTATCGTCACAATCGGATGGCCCATCTTCAGCCACGTGTCTTCGTCAGGGCTACCCTGAGCCTCAGCATCCGAGCCTTTAGGCTTGGAAGCTCCCAAGCCTGCAGCGAGCCCAAGCCTACGCCCGAGCCAGCCGACGCTTCATCCGAGCCTCTGCCGAGTCCGAGCCTCCTTCCTAGCCTGGGTAGCACGTGCTGCGCACGTGCTATCTGGGAATTTTGCAGAGACGCCCTCTGACTTCTCCAGATTTACAGTAAGGTCCAGTCTACACGTGCTAACCACGTGCGTCTGGGGTTATTTGCACTTATACCCTTGCAGGTTTATATAATTGCAAATATACCCCTGCGCGTGTGGTTTATTTACAGGGAAGGCCTTGCATTTATTTCTTTTGCATTTTAGTCCTTTCCAGGGACCTTTTTGTAGTTATCTTTTCATGTTTCTTTTCAGTTATGCCCTTGTTTTCATGTTAGCATATCTTGAGCTACGTACATCCGATTGAGATGATTTCGGTTTCGTTTTAAAGCTGGTTTGATGATCTTTCAAATGTCATGCTTAATTATTGTTTTGGACACAATGATTTTTTTAATGTATTATTTTTATAGCAATGTGTCCATTTGAGCTAGAAATGATGCCTTACTTAGAATTGTTCATCACAGCTGCCATTTTAATTAAACTTGAAATTAACTCGTATTCTTGCTCATCTTTTTTTACCTTCGGCATATTTTCATTGCATTTCATGGCATTTATTTGCTTGATAAAAATTGATAAAAAAATGCATGTTTATTTTAATGCATTGTTGTCTTCTCTTGCATGATTTTGACCTATAAGTCTTTAACTCAACACTTAGCTAAATAGACTTAAATCCGATTAATATTTGAAGACTCGTGTCCCTGAGTTCGACCTTGGTATCATACCAAGTAAAATAATTTCACGACCATCGCATTCTTATTTGACATTTATCAATGAGATGGTCTCTTTGATGACCAAAATCAGCCCGACTGCTACGACATGTTGAAGTGCTAATTCCGCACTATTAAAGGGCCGATTTCGCGACTCGTCAAATGGCACCGTTGCCGGGGACACGGCTCATTTCTTACATTTTTTGGATTTTTGTTTGTTTAATTTAGTGTTCCTTTTTATAGGTCAAATGATCACATATTTTGCACATAAATTTTTTTCTCTTTCTTATTTGATATCTAACCATTGTTTTTGTGGTAGGGGGCCCTTGATGGATCAAGGAGGCGAGGAGCAGGACGCTCCCCACTGCGAGGAGCCGCAGGAGCATGCTTGGAGCAAATAAGGAAGAAAAGAAAAGAAAATGTCTCGCATATTTGCCTTTGCATGACTTGTAATAATTCGTCTTTTACAGCGGTCTTCGATCGAAGACTCGCGATTGTAATCGAACGATCATGGTTGTGTGGGGATCGTCCCCACTTGAGTGTTGACCTAGGACTAGGCACGCAGCTCTCCGAGCTCATTTTATTTTTCATATTTTTATGTGCTTGATCGTAGGTAGGACACACTTTAAATGTAGACGCACATAATCTCGCATCACTTAGCTAAAATTAATGAAAATCAATCACCGCTAATAGGTGCATGAATAGGTGCGGCTTTTTTCGACTTGCATACATATTGAATTTGGTTTTCAAAACGGCCCCAGTTTTTCACGGATTTATCGTCAAATCACTGCATGATTTCTCGCTTAGCCTAGATCGCATTTTTTTACCGAATACATGTTTTTCTCGGCTTTCATTTCCTAGCTTGATCACCTAGGATTAATGGAAAATGAAATGAACGGTAGACGATGATTTCCTGATTGATGTGCTAACCTTAATTCAGTGATAATTCTAAATTAAATTGGGACTGTTAATTGCAAGTCAACCAAAAAAAATGGAGTAAAAATCGGTTTTGGGAGAGCAACACCCTCGGTTACGCGTGGTTTTTATTTCACATTTTTCTCCGCGTAATTATCTAACATTTTATCACCAATAAAACCGACAAGATAATCAACCGACCTTAGTTGGTTTCATGTGTGAGTTGGTGAAACTAATGGTTTGCTTGCTTGATTGAGCCATGTTTGTTGCGACACACACCCCCAAAACTTTAGTCCCTCCATTTCATCTCCGAAGATTCATCCGCTCCCTTGTATATCCATCCCTTTTCTTATTCACCTTGGGTCCCTCCCAACATCAATTCCTATCTTTATACTTAGGCTAATCTCAGCCTAAGTATAGGGGGGACCCGAGCCCCCGTGATTTTTCTCTACTCGTCTTTTCTTGCCTTTATACTTAGGTTATTTCTAACCTAAGTATAGGGGGAGCCCTCTTAGCTCTCGTATATTCCTATATACTTAAATGGACCTATGTACTTGTAACATCTAGTGCTATGAGGACATAGCAAAGTTTAAGTATAGGGGGGTATATCGTATATACCGTATACTTACTTTAGCTATAATCTGAAAATTTTGAAAAATTAAAAATGTTTTGGCTAAGGTAAAACTCTTTGGACTAAGAGAACTAAAATGATTTCGCGGTTTTTTTCGATATTATGTTTCGCTATTTTTATAAAAATATTTTCGAAAATGATTTTTGAAAACGTTTTGAAAACTTTTTATTTTTGTGTGACATGGTTTTGAAAAATCGCCATCTCTTTTCAAGGAAAGTTGAGTTTAACTTGTGTTTTAACCTTTATTAAAATCCATAAAAAATGAGAAAAACCGCAAAACCCTTTAGGAGTCGTTAGTGACTACTAAGCCCAATTAAGTAAGCCGCATTCAGTGAGGGTTCGCCCTAGCAGATTGGATGGTTTAGAGGACATCGCGCAAGGCCCCATCCTCAAGCAACGGGCTTCGGCCTGTACTTACATCCATACTGGCTGAATTGCAGATGCTCAATTGACTTTAGGAAGTTCTAATATCTCTTGAAGTTCAAAAAAAAATATAATAATAATAATAAAATGTGTCTTGTTTTTGAATGAAGAAGTTGGATTAATCCTCTACACCTACACTTCCACCCAGGATCTGAAATGATCAAGGAAACTTAGCTTTTGAGGTCTTCAAGATTTTAGGATTAACCAGCCTTAGCCATCAGGGTCTTAGACTTAATTATCCATATTTCTCTAGGTTTCTAGATTTGCATGCTATATTCCATGCTTAGTCTCAGACAAAAGAATATGATCAGCACATCACATGCACGACTGCGGTTTTTGATGAGATGAGTTGATTTTTCACCTAAGGGATTGGGATGAGGAAGTCAAGTTTGGATTTGATCTAATGATGCTCGAGGATGGGATAAAGTCTTTGGAGGCTTCATGAAACCTGAGTGTCAGCAATATTAGCCAGTATGAGAACTTGGTTCTTATACTAATCTCTTGACATTAACCTAAGTGCCAGGGTGTGAAATAAATAAAAAATGTTAATCAGTGTGCGCCAACTCTTGGTATAAGCAGTGGAGCTAGCCACAAATTATACAAGTCAATG
The DNA here is from genome assembly GCA_037367405.1 of Ottelia alismoides. Classification (NCBI taxonomy): domain Eukaryota; kingdom Viridiplantae; phylum Streptophyta; class Magnoliopsida; order Alismatales; family Hydrocharitaceae; genus Ottelia; species Ottelia alismoides. The sequence continues at coordinate 9,171 of JAZKJV010003338.1, read as the reverse complement.
AAATTCAAAGAAAAGCTCTCATTCCACAAAGTCAAATATCAAAGAGCTTCCACCAAAGGCGAGCGCTCCCAAACTTTTCAAAGTGACCACTTGGACCACCGCTATTAGGACCAGGAGTCGGGCTTGCACCAAAAAAGGGCTTTACATCATAAATGCTACAAGTCTGGGTGTCGAAGCTACGATAGGTACTCAAAAGAGACACACCCCGGTGTACTCCCAGGAAAACAAGTGCAGACAACTCCAACTTCTCTTGACGGACGCACTGATCAACACCAAAAAAAAATTGTGTTGCGTAAAAGGCACTAGAGAGAATCCTTGTTCCAATGAGAGGGAGAGAAGAATTGACACAATCCCATGCCCACCATTTCTAGCCTGCCATCTACATTTTCTAAGGCTGACAACTAAGGAGACGGTGGACTGAATGCAAGATTGGATTTATTCCCTAGTGTTGAGGATTGGGTCCTTAGGAGATTTTCTCGGACGAAGACTTTGGGTGAAGGCTTGACTCTACTCTCGAAATTGCAGTCAACACTAAACTTCATATCCTTTAGCTTATATGTACATCAGAGAGAGTCTAGAGAAGTAGAGGAATTGGAAGCCTCTTGATTAAGGCTGGGTTGAAATCTAGAATTTTGGATCTCTAAAGTTGAGTCGACTTGATCAGATTGGATCCTGTATTCACATGCACAAGGGGGTTAATCCAACTTAGTCATTCTTTTTGATGCTCGAGGACGAGCATAGTTTAAGTATAGGGGGGTGATGAAACTCGATTTCATCATCTTTATTTCTCATTTTTAACCCCTTGATTAAGCTGAGTGTCAATAAAACCCAGTTAAAGTCTTGTAATTATCAGAGTCCTAAATAAATTAAAAACCTCAAAAAATGGCAAAACAAAAATTTGTGGTATTTTTAGACTAAAAAATACCTTCAAAAATATTTCGGGCCTTTGTTTGATCTCATCTCCAGTTTTGGTCAACATGAAACTTGTAGATCTCATCAAGATCTACAACTTTCATGTTTTGAGTTTTCTCAAATTCGGCCATCTATGCCTTCAAACATCAACTGGAAGATTGAATAAATCTGATTGGGTCACGTGGCCCATTCTGGGGGCGCCACGTGGCCCGCCTCTCTTGTCTTATCCGCCCTCGCTCTGAGCCATTGGATCTTCTCCTGATCTAACGACCCAGTCCTATCAACGTACCCGCCTTCTCCTTTACCGTCAGATCTCCCCCTATCTCTCATCTCCACCCCTCGTTCCCGTCGAATTCTCCATGCGCCACATGTCGCGTCGTCAACCCTTAGATCGGCAACGATCCTTGCCATCTTAGCCGATCACTCCTCCCATACTCTCCACCCTCAGATCCTCTCCACCTCCTGCTCATCGTCGTCCGTTCGTACAGCTCCCTTAGTCTGACACGTGGCTGCTCTGCAGCCCTTCGATCACAGCGCATCGGATCTAATTCTATCCTTTGCTTCGCGCTTCATCGACAGCCGTTGGATCTCCAGATCCAACGGTCCTCGTTCGTCGTCTACCTCCCGAAGACTCTTTCTCCCCACGACTTCCAGCTCGCGCACACCCCTCCCCCTTCCCATTATCGTCAACTCTTCCGACCTCCTCTTCCTTCGCCAACCGTCCCACAGCCTTCTCCACTCAACCACGACCCTCGCCAGCGACTAAGCTATCCCTAACTTCCCTCTAGTCGCTCCACGATCACGGTCGAACCCCACGCCCTCGCCAGCAAACTGCCGAGCTCAACCTTTTAAATACGCCGCCTCCTCCTACTGTCGCGGTCGTCCACCTGTACGTGGGAAACCTCCCAGCGAGCCCCCACCCTCCGGTGACAGCGAGGGGGCGGTGAGGAGCGCGAAGACGAAGGTATGCCCCGGTGATGACCCCTGGCCATGGTAGGCCAGGCCTGCGGAGCCCCGTCTCCGCCAAGCTGCTCGCCGTAGCCGGGGGAGTTCAGCGATGACCCCGAGGTCCTCCGATGACCTCGAGCACAGGCCCCGCTCCGCCCAACCTCCGGTAAGTCTCTGATCTCCTCTCTGATTTTTTTGTCTACTTTGCTCGATTTAATTAGGCCTCTCGGGTCGTTGTCGCCTTCCGTTGACCATCCCGTTAGCTCTGTCGCACCTCCCCCTTTCTCGTGTACTCCTCCGCTCATCTCCTCCTTCCTCCAGACCCTATAGCGCCTCCGACCCATCTCCTCCGCCACCCACGACGGAGGAGCTCCGAGCTCTCGCTTTCTCCGCTCGTTGAGCTCCCACTCGCTCACTCACGGACCCACTTCACGTGCTTCGGCTATAGGACTAACTTTGCAGGTCACCTTCTCAACGATCGGAGCGTCGCAGGAGACCACTTCTTCACAGCCGTTCTCGACTCCAGCGATCTGGTGGTCTTCTCCAGAGAGACCAGTACCTCGCCCGATCTCCAAGCTTCTCCGACGATCCTTCCTTGAGCTCGGGGGAGGTCCACCGTGCCCATAATGGAGCGGCGGAGGAGGAGCTCCTTCGTCGGAGCTCCAACATCGTCGCCAGTCTTCGGTGAAGGAGGAAGCACAGGGACCGTTGGATGGTCCCCCTTCAGCGACCATCCAACGGACCAGACGAGGCCGCATCATCTTCTCGAACAACCGTTGGATCGTCTCGATCCAATGACCTTCGTGCAACCACGTCGTCAAGCCAGGAGCTCACCGCAGCCATCCGATCGTCACAATCGAATGGCCCATCTTCAGCCACGTGTCTTCGTCAGGGCTACTCCGAGCCTCAGCATCCGAGCCTTTAGGCTTGGAAGCTCCCGAGCCTGCAACGAGCCCAAGCCTACGCCCGAGCCAGCCGAAGCTTCATCCGAGCCTCTGCCGAGTCCGAGCCTCCTTCCTAGCTTGGGTAGCACGTGCTGCGCAGGTGCTATCTGGGAATTTTGCAGAGACGCCCTCTGACTTCTCCAGATTTGTAGAAAGGTCCAGTCTACATGTGCTAACCACGTGCATCTGAGGTTATTTGCACTTATACCCTTGCGGGTTTATATAATTGCAAATATACCCCTGCGCATATGGTTTATTTACAGGGAAGGCCTCGCATTTATTTCTTTTGCATTTTAGTCCTTTCCAGGGACCTTTTTGTAGTTATCTTTTCATGTTTCTTTTCAGTTATGCCCTTATTTTCATTTTAGCATATCTTGAGCTACGTACATCCGATTGAGATGATTTCAGTTTCATTTTAAATCCGGTTTGATGATCTTTCAAATGGCATGCTTAATTATTGTTTTGGGCACAATGATTTTGTTAATGTATTATTTTATAGCAATGTGTCCATTTGAGCTAGAAATGATGCCTTACTTAGAATTGTTCATCACAGCTGCCATTTTAATTAAACTTGAAATTAACCCTTATTCTTGCTCATCTTTTTTTACCTTGGGCATATTTTCATTGCTTTTCATGGCATTTATTTGCTTGATAAAAATTGATAAAAAAATGCATGTTTATTTTTAATGCATTGTTGTCTTCTCTTGCATGATTTTGACCTATAAGTCATTAACTCAACACTTAGCTAAATAGACTTAAATCCGATTAATATTTGAGAGGCTCGTGTCCCTGAGTTCGGCCTTGGTATCTTACCAAGTAAAATTATTTCATGACCATCGCATTCTTATTTGACATTTATCAATGAGATGGTCTCTTTGATGACCAAAATCGGCCCGACTGCTATGACATGTTGAAGTGCTAATTCCGCACTATTAAAGGGCCGATTTTGCGACTCATCACTGCCACACTTTGATAGGAATGCATCTGAGGAGCCATATGCATTTCTAAGGGACTTTGAGCTCATCTGTGCTAACCTCAAACATCATAATGTTATCCAGGATTATATTAGGCTCAAAGCCCTTCCATTTGTCTTGGGTGGCAAAGTTGAATATTGGGTAAAGAACTTGGGAGTTATAGTCACCACTTATGTCCAGTTCAAGGACCTATTTCTGAAAAAGTTCTACCCATTGAGTAGAACTAATATGATGAGGATGTGCATTATGAGTTTTTCCCAATTACCCCATGAAGCCTTTTGTGATGCTTGGGAAAGATTCAAGGAAATCCTGCAGAAGTGTGCATGTCACAATTTAGATGATAATATCTTGGTCCAGTCATTCTTTACTGGTCTCAACCCTGAGATGTAGGGTTTAGTGAGCGATGCCTGTGGAGGCAGCTATACATCATGAGGAGTGGATACCGTCTGGATGGTATTCAAGCAGATGGCTGAAACTAGCCGCACACATATGGCCACAGGGCCTATACATCATCCCCTAGTTCACTCTCATTTGGAGGGGGAACATAAGTTATAGTCGATCTCTCTCAGGACGTGATCCCTAGCATGGGACTCCTTGCGAACAAGCTTACAATAGTCAAGAAGATCGACAAGAGGATTGATGTGTTAGACCAGAGCGTCTCCAAACTTCCAAAACAGATGGAGGAGTTGACTGAGAAGGTATCTAAGATAAATATACCTGTCGTGACTGCACCCTCTGCCTCCGTATACTGAGTTCACCATGTTTACGAGCAGTTGGTGACAGGGTAACCCCATCCATGGGAGCAGGACCAATCCTACACCCACTCTTTCCAGCTGCTACCTCCATTAGCAGAGACAGTTCAGGAAAAGCCTCCAATGGTTTGGGAGGTGAATGGAGTATGGTATACTCAGGACCCTGCTAGGAAGGGAAGTACGAGAGACCGATAGACCTACCAGCGTCCCCCGACCTTTCACAACACCGCATTCACCTCTGCACCACCTTCTTCACAACAGAGCCCTGGGTTCCAGCCACCCCAGCAGCAGCAGAAATAGTACCAGCAATATGGTTGATAGGGCCATTACCAGGCAGGCGCACATGGCCAGAAATCTCAGCAGATACCAACAGCAGCAAAGGCAGTACCCTGGCCAGCATGGCTAGTCTTCCCGTTCTTCTTCCCAGTCTTATCCACTTCCTTCTTCATCTAGTCCCGTGGACATTTAGCAGCAGATACTCGACGAGCTCCGTTCCTACAGGATTGAAATTCATGACTTATGGGTGGATGTCAACTACCTGTCCAGATGGCAAGACGAGCAGACTGCACCCTCTACCTCAATCCTAGCCCAAGTTCAGGATAACCCCAATAGCATGAACCGATCTATTTCTCAGCAGCACTTTGGTCGGATATACTATTCAACATCTCCTAGATCTGAACATGAGATTCTTTCATGTGACGAGGCTAACCACATGCCACTTAGGAGCGGAAGGACCGTGACCGTACGCGATCGGGCGAGGGACACAAGGAGGGGCATCTCTGGAACTCTACCCGAGGAGTCTTCAGAGGACGAGGAGGAGAGGCAGCATATTCCAGAGCCCCATCAACACCATTAAAGGATTTTTACTCAGAGAGCCGAGAGGAGGAGGAAAGCACGTATACAACATCGACAACATGGATATTCTTCTGAGTATACGAAGGACCTTGCATCTCCGGCTGTGACGGATACCACTCCAGTTGCTATTCCACAACCTGTAGTAGATAGTTTCGATTTCGATCCCATGTTGCATCAAAAAGATTCATGTACGAAGGACTCTTTTTCCGTTAATGACAAGAATGATCTTTCAGTTCATGATTTGGATTCTTCATCTTTTGTTTCCCTAGCTTCAATCCCTTTCCCCCGTGCTCTTACGGTAGGAAAGCGCATAAAAAAGATTCAGAAAGATGACCCCAATATGGCACAGTTTTGTAAAGAGAATATCACTGTAAAGGTGCCATTTGATGAATATGTGGCTAACCATCCTGCATTCCAAAAATACCTAAAGGTGAGATGCACACCTACAAGGGTTAGCAGGAAGAAAGAGAACCAAAATGTAAAGACACACGTCTTGTCAGTAGCCACAACCTATTGTCTCGAGAATCAGACATTGCCAAGGAAAAAGAGAGACATGGGTGCTCATTACGTGGAGAGTCGTATCAACGATATTGCGTTTGTACGCACACTCTTAGATAACGGTTCTTCACTCAAATTACTCCCTTAGCATTATATCGGGAATTGGAGTTAGGACCACTTCGCAAATCCACAACGTTACTCCAATTCGTGGATCGTTCAGTGAAGAGACCTAAAGAAGAAGTGAAAAACGTAGTTATATCGATTGAGGGGCAGAACTATCAGGTTGACTTCATAGTCTTGGACATGGAGTCCCCCAATCATTGGAGAGAATCTCAGATTATTCTCGGGCGACCCTTCCTTAGGACCGCATGCACAGCTTTTGATTATGGGATGTGAATTATGAAGTTCTGTTCTCCAGGCAGAGAGGTGAACCTTGAGATGAAGCAAACCAAGTGTCAACGACCCGATTCAGAGAGTAGCACAGAGTACTCATCTTCAAAGGCATATTGCAAAATGATTAGCACCAGTGGGATTTGGAGTCAAGTTCCTTCAGGATAGAGCGATACCCTTTCATTTGGAGAGGACATAGTGCATGATGCAGTTTATTAGGTGTTGTCTGATCTTGTTAGAGATGCATCTACCTATTCCTATGATGATGCAGAGATCCATCTGGATCTGTCAGTTCCATCCTCTTTGGAACAATCATGGGACATAGATGACGAGTCGGATGTGGCTTTTGCCAATTGTTTGGATATTTTTGACGATCCGACTCCCGATACTTCTGATTTGGTGGAGAGTCCAACAAAGTCGAGCCCACCTTCATGCAACACGGAACCAGATTCAGTTCAGCCAGATTTGCTTGATGATACCACATTAACGGAACTAAAGTCACTACCTCCTACACTCAAGTACGCCTTTATTGCGGGACCCAAAGAGAGATATCCTGTCATTATTAGCTCAGACTTAACTTTAGAACATGAGTCTAGGTTATTAGAGGTCTTAGAGAGGAACCACAAAGCAATAGGCTGAACAGTATCGGATCTTGTGGGGATCAACCCCGCTCTCTGATCGCACCACATTTTTACTAAGGATAATGCGAGACCTTCCCGTGAATTTCAGAGGAGACTTAACCCCAATCTACAATAAGTGGTGAAGAAAGAGATTGAGAAATGGTGCAAAGCAGGGTCTATATACCCTATTTCTGACTCCAAGTGGGTGGCCTCGCTTTATGTTGTCTCGAAGAAGTCGTGAATTTAGATGGTCACCAACGAGAAGGGGTAGAGATCGCAACACGCGTACCCACATCATGGCTTGTCTGTGTCGATTACAATCTCTTGAATGTTGTGACCAAGAAAGACCACTTTCCCTTACCTTTTATTGATCAGATCTTGAAGAGATTAGCAAGGAAAGAGTTCTTCTGTTTTCTTGACGGGTACTCAGGCTACAACCAGGTGGCCATAGCCCCTGAGGACCAGGAAAAGACCACATTCACATGTCCATTCAATACTTATGCTTTCAGGCGCATGCCATTCGGGCTCTGCAATGCCCCAGGCACATTTCAACAGTGCATGATAGCCATATTTGCCGAGATGGTGAGAGATTTCTTGGAAGTGTTCATGGATTACTTCTCGCTTCATAGTGATTCTTTTGATACATGTTTAACGCACTTGGACCGAGTCCTCACAAGGTGTAGAGAGGTGAATCTGGTACTCTCCTGGGAGAAGAGTCACTTTATGGTGACAGAGGGTATCGTGTTGGGGCATGTCATCTCCAAAAGGGGAATGGAGGTTGACCCTGCCAAGGTGGAGGTGATCAAGAAACTCGATCCACCTACCAATGTGAAGTCAGTGAGGTCTTTTGTAGGGCATGTTGGATTCTATAGGAGATTCATTCGGGATTTTTCAAAGATCGCCCACCCACTGACTGAGCTCTTAGGGAAAGACACAGAGGTTGTTGTAGATCACATGTGTCTGGAGGCCTTTGAGCTCTTGAAGAAGAAAATTTGTGCCTCGCCTATCCTACAAGCTCCTGACTGGTCTCTCCCCTTTGAGATCATGACTGACGCTTCAGATTTCGCTATAGGAGCTGTGTTAGGACAACGGCGAGAGGGGATCCTGTTTGCGATCCATTACGCGAGCAAAGTATTAGATCCTACACATAAGAATTATACATTGACTGAAAAGGAAATGATCGCTGTAGTATGGGCCCTCGAGAAGTTCAGATCATATACTTTGGGCTCTAAGGTGACAATATATACTGATCATACAGCCATTCGATATTTAATGGAAAAGAAGGACGCGAAGGTGCGTCTTCTTAGTTGGATTTTACTGAAGTTGGATTCGAGGAGATACCACTGGGCGATCCTTTCCTTTTCTTCGAAGGACCGGATTGTGTTTGGAGAAGGTGTATTCCTCAAGAGGAATAACAAAGTGTCCTCAGATATTGTCATTCACTCGAGGCTGGAGGACACCATTCGAGAAAGAGAACCGCTCATAAAGTACTTCAATGTGGATTGTCTTGGTCGACCTTGTTTAGAGATGCTATTGATTTTGTACGGTCGTGCCCAATCTGTCAAAGGATGGGAGGGACAGTTGGACAAAGAGATGAGATGCCCATGCAACCGGTGATTATTTGTGATGTTTTTGATGCATGGGACATAGATTTTATGGGTCCCTTTCCCAAACATGATTACATTTTGTTGGCAGTTGATTATCTATCTAGGTGGGTGGAGGCATCCCAACCTAAACCGCAGACAACAAGACATTCTATAAGTTTGTGAGAGACCATATTATTGCTAGGTTCGTGGTGCCAAATGTTTTGATATCTGATAGGGGTAGCCACTTTGTGAACCGAGATATGAGATCTTTAGATAAGGACTATGGATTTGAGCATAGAGTTACTAGTCCTTAACACCCATAGTCCAACGGCATGGCAGAGATTTCGAACAGAGAGGTGAAGAGTATTCTTCAAAAGTTGGTTCGTCCCGATAGGAAGAACTGGTCCCAATTTTTGGACCAAGTTCTATGTGCCTATAGGACTGCCTACAAGACTCCATTGGGTACTTCACCATTTAGAATGATCTATGGAAAGCCATGCCATTTTCCCGCAGAGCTGATTCACAAATCCGAATGGGCAATTAAGTAGATTAATTGGAGTTGTCACCTAGGGAAGCTTTTGTCGAGACTTGAACTTGAACGAGATCGTGGAAATCCGAAATAAGGCTTATGACAACAATTTAATTTATAAAGACAAAGTGAAGAGATGGCATGATCAGCACATTAGGTGCAA